>JAMPIV010016298.1:0-82500 GCA_024509875.1 Oreohelix idahoensis
GAATCCGGTCATGAGTTTGATTGTCTGGACCAAGGGATATGGAATCCGTCATGAGTGATTGTATCCTGGACAAGATATAGAAATCCGTCTGAGTTGATTGAGTGTGACAAGATTATAGAAATCCGGACATGCGGTTGATTGTGTTGGACAAACTATACATATGAAATCCGCGTCATGAGTTCTTAATCTGGTCTGGACAAAGATATAGCAATCCGTAATGAGTTGATTGTCTAGACAAGATAAAGAATCCGTCATGAGTTGGTTGTCTGGACAAGAAATAGAATCCGTCATGAGATGATTGTCTGGACAAGTAATATTGAATCCGTCATGAGTTGATTGTCTGGACAAGATATTAGAATCCGTCATGAGTTGATTGTCTGGACAAGAATAATAGAATCCGTCATGAGTTGATTGTCTGACAAGATATTAGAATCCGTCATGAAATAGTAATATGTCCTGTAGACAAAGATATTGGGAATCCGTCATGCAGTTGATTCGTCTGGACAAGAAAATATGAATCCGTTCATGAGTTGATTGTCTGGACAAGATATAGAATCCGTCATGAGTTGATTGTCTGGACAAGATATAGAAACCGTCATGAGTTGATTGTCTGGACAAGATTATTCAGAATCCGTCATGAGTTGATTGTCTGGACAAGATAATAGGAATCCGTCATGAGCGTTGAGATTGTCTGGCACAAGATATAAAATCCGTCATGAGTTGATTGTCTGGACAAGATATTGAATCCGTCATGAGTTGATGTCTGGACAAGATCCGACAATTTGAATCTTCCGATCCTCATGAGTTGATTGCGTCTGGAGCACAGATATTGAATCCGTCCATGAAATGATTGTTGACAGATATTGAATCCGTCCTGATTGTCTGACAAGATATTGAATCCGTCAAGAGTTGATTGTCGGACAAGATTAAGAAATACCCAATGAGTTGTTTAGTCTGGACAAGATATAGAATCCCGTCATGAGGTTGATTGTCTGGACAAGATATAGAATCCGTCATGAGTTGAATTCTGTCTGGACAAGATATAGAAATCCGTCATGAGTTGATTGTCTGGACAAGACATAGAATCCGTCATGATGTTGATTGTCTGGACAAGAAAATTGAATCCGTAATTTCAATGAGTTGATTGTCTGACAAGGATATGAATCCGTCATGAGTTGATTGTCTGGACAAGATGATAGAATCCGTCATGAGTTTTGATTGTCTGGACAAGATATAGAAATCCGTCATGAGTTGATTGTGTGGACAAGATATAGAAATCCCGTCATGAGTTGATTGTCTGGACAAGATATAGAATCCGTCATGAGTTGCATTGTCTTGGACAGATATAGAATCCGTCATGAGTTGATTGTTGCACAAGAACATTGAATCCGTCATGAGTTGATTGTCTCAGGACAAGACATTGACTGATTGATATAGTCTAGACATTGACTGATGATAATAGTCCAGGACATTCTACACCATTTCAACAATATATAGGAAAGTAGCAAATCATGCTTGGGATTCCAGGAAAGGAAGAAGCAAGAGACTGGATAACACCTGAAACATTAAACACCATAACGATGAGATAGAAAAAATGAAAACAAAGAAACAGAAGCGAAGTTTCCCAGGTTTAAAGCAACTATATAAGAAAACGGTACAGTTAGCTGGACAAAGAAGTTTAAACGCTGTCGTGGTTGAGTAAAGTGTAGAGTATTTGTCGAGTTGGACATTAGTAGTGAAAATCGACAAGGGATAGTGGACTGACAGAGTTATAGATTACACACACTTCTTCTTCTCGATCCTTAACCACCGACCGTCAAAGCAGTCAGTGGCCATCACGCCTAGTGGCGTCTTGTAGGGCAACAACAAATTGATTCCACTTTGCACGGTCGGTGGCCATCCTTCGTACAGTGCCCCAACTCTGGTTCATTCTTTGCATCTCAGCCTCCACAGTCCTCCGCCAAGTTGTTTTTGGTCGGCCTCTCATTCGCTTTCCTTCAGGGGTCCAAAGCATAGCTGTTCTTGTGATGGCATCGGGGTCTCTTCTGAGGACATGACCAACCCAGCTCCAGCGTTTGCCAGCTATGATGGTATGCATGTCCTCTTGCTTGCTACGAGTAAGCAGATCTTGGTTGGTGATGGTATTCGGCCAAAAGATTCGGTGAATTTTTCTTAGGCATGATGTGTGAAAAGAGGACAATTTTGACATTTCCTTCTCTGTGACTCTCCAGCATTCCGCACCATAGAGAAGCACAGAAAGCACGCAACTCTGGTATAATCTTAATTTTGTGCTTGTGCTGTATTGGGAGGACTTCCAGATGTTATTTAGGCTAAAGAAGGCTGTTCTTTTCTTGCCTTATTCATTCTGATGTTGATGTCTTTGCCTGCCCCACCGTCTGGTGTTACTATGCTTCCTAGGTATGTGAAGGTATCTGTCTGTACCAGTTGCTGATTCCTTACTGATATGGGCTCAGGGTTGCTCACATTGAGCGTCATGACCTCAGACTTCTTTAAATTGATATTACACACACAGAAAGGTGTAAATAGGAGATGGACTTGAGACAACCTGGAAGATTTATCAAAAGTGATCTCTCTCTCCAAGCCTCAACTCACTTTTTACTGTCTAAGCACCTCCTGCTCTCACTCTTTTTCTCTTATCAAACATAGAGATTATAGTAAAGAGCTAAAACAAGTTTAATTATGGATGAAAAGGGTCGGGGAACAGCGCATTAATAAATGTGTAAACTTTATTAAAGAAGAAAAACATGGAATTAATGCATATCATCATACACAGCATAAATTACATCAATAATCAAATAGTCATCAATAGTCATAAATAATCATCAATAACCACCAATAATGCAAATACACACCCCACAAACACACACACACCCAACACTCATAAAACCTGTAGAACACGAGAAAATAACTAAGCTGTCCGACAGAGGGTCCGCAGTTTTTCGGGGACCAAAGGCGCTAGCTCCAGAAAGTGTCTTACAGAAAAATATCCTTCAAGATGACTGAAGTGAAATACCAAACTGTTCCTTGTCGGGGCTAAAAAACGTTGGTGACCCCTAATTGCGTGAGGGGAAACTGGAAGACGTTGTTTATCTCCTGCTGACCAAATAAACGAACTGAGCGACAGCCTGTCCGCTTTTCGTGGGACCAAATGTGCTAACTCCAGAAAGTGTCTTACGGATAAATATCCTTCAAGATGAATGAAAGTGAAATACCCAACTTTCCTTGTGGGTGCTATACGTTGGTGACCGCTACTTGCGTGAGGGGGGGCTGGAACTCTGTCCATAGATGGCTGCTCATACGTGCGAGGTTTTAAGTGTCCAGAAATACACCTGAAGAAGTCACTTGAGGACACGGAGTCCCAGGCGTTCTTATCCGGCGCTAGGCTCTGCCTGGCTGTAAATCCTGTTTAAACTGGTTTGGCTGTGGGTTGCTGAGTGCCCCGTTTAGGCACAAAAAAGCGGGTGATATGGAATTCTGCTATAGGCATGCTGGGCGCTTTTGATATTCTGGAAGCGGCAATGCTCTGACTGGTAATCCAATAAGCAAGTAGAGAACTACTACTGCATTTGGTCATTCCAGATTTAGCTTTGGCTCGTTGCACTGCGTGAGCGTAACTTGGCGTTGACAAAAGGGGTTTTGGTTCAGGAACGGGGTTGACTACTCGTGACGCTAGCGGTATTCAGAAACCCTCTAGGTCGAAGAGGAGATGTCGTTCTTCGCCTGACTGGAGTCTGCTCTAGCGATTCGGTCTCCCTGAAACCCGAAAATGACTAGAACATAGGCAAACACATTCTAGTACTGTGTTAAAGTTTGCCTTATCTCATGATGGTCATCTACGGGCCAGGAATATTCACGAGTGTGTTGGATTATTAAACCCATCTACTCTTATAGATTACAAAGGACGCTCCCCCCGAACACGTGGCCTGCATATTTCTACAGATGTATCGGCGTAATGCGTAATCAAGAGAGTAAGACAAAGGTTATTCTAGAGACATCAGAAGTCAACATCCGCAAGAAAATTTCCTCAGGTAGAGAAATGTATAATATTATGAGGGCTCTTGCGTT
This sequence comes from Oreohelix idahoensis, assembly GCA_024509875.1. Classification (NCBI taxonomy): domain Eukaryota; kingdom Metazoa; phylum Mollusca; class Gastropoda; order Stylommatophora; family Oreohelicidae; genus Oreohelix; species Oreohelix idahoensis. The sequence goes on from JAMPIV010016298.1 coordinate 4,087, forward strand.
CTAAGGGGCAAAACCCAGAGACTGACTGCGATTGTTATCTCCCCCTGAAACAGATCAAACTCGTTACCCAGGCCTCAAAGGGTACCAGCCGATCGTGATCAAACGTTTTAAAGCGACCAGAGAAATTTCCCTGGACGGACCAGGTGCGTGTATGTAATAATACCGCTACGCTGACCGTTTCTGACCAGTGGGGATTTCTACTGAAAGCCAGAACGTAACCAAACGCGGGTGGGGTTTGAACAGGTGAAAAATAAAAGATAGAAAAGAGGAATACAAATGTCTAGGAAAACAGAACATTAAAAGAGTTAATAACATATGGAACGAAATGGTAAAATAAATTATCGGTCACGTGACAAACGCCAAACCCGAGTCAACAAAAGGAATTTCTTAGACGATCTTGCAAGACAGGCAGAAGAGGCAGCACTGAGAAATGAACAAAGCACAGTATACAAAATAACTCAAATCATCAGCGGAAAACGAGGTGCAAACAATATTACATTAGTAAGAGATAAGCAAGGAACTCTCATCAGGACAGCAGAGGGACAGGAAACAAGATGGACAGAGAATTTCATAGAAACTCTGAACAAGGAACCACCAGAGACACAATTGAATGTTATTGAGGCTAAAAACAATCTAGATGTTAATACAAACATTCCACGAATAGAAGAAATCATCACAGCAATCAAAGGGTTAAAGAATGGAAAAGCTCCTGGCCTTGATAACTTTAATGCAGAGCTATTTAAGACAGATCATGAGATAGCAGCAGAACTATTCGAACCACTATTTGCGCAAGTCTGGAAAATAGGGACAACTCCAACAGAGTGGAACAAGTAATAATTGTCAAATTGCCCAAGAAGGGAGATCTTGCAGACTGCAATAATTGGAGAGGAATCACACTTCTCTCAGTTCCCAGCAAAATACTGGGCAGGATAATTATACAGAGAATTTCAAATGCAGTAGACCACAAACTGAGGAAAGAACAAGCAGGATTTAGAAAGAACAGAAGATGTGTAGATCATATATTTACCCTCACGAACATTATAGAGCAGTGCTCAGAATGGCAAAGACAGCTGTACATTAATTTCGTTGATTTTGAAAAAGGCTTTTGACAGTATACACAGGGACAGTTTATGGAAAATACTGAGGGCTTAAGGAATTCCAAGCTGCATAGTGTCCATCATAAAAAGCCTCTATGCCAACTTTACGTGTAATGTTGGGCAGAGCAACCGAACTTTTGAGGTGAAGACAGAAGTACGACAGGGATGCCCCTTATTAACCAATTTATTTTTAACAGTCATAGACTTGGTGGTGTGCCAGACAACAGAGGGCAGTCTAAGAGGAATAAGATGGACTACTTTTTCTACATTGGAAGATCTGGAATATGCAGATGACATTGCACTACTAGCACATTCGCATCAACACATCCATGAAAAAACGGATAGACTTAATAAGTATAGCCAGCAGGTGGGCTTGAACATCAATCTAAAGAAGTCAGAGGTCATGACGCTTAATGTGAGCAACCCTGACCCCATATCAGTAAGGAATCAGCAACTAGAACAGACTGACACCTTCACATACTTAGGATGCTTAGTAACACCAGACGGCGGAGCAAGCAAAGACATCAACAACAGAATGAACAAAGCAAGAACAGCCTTTTTTAGTCTAAACAACATCTGGAAGTCCTCTCGTGACTGTGTAATCGGCTGGTACATTAATCATACACATAGACTACCGCACGTGTCAGTACAGAACGTGCATTTTTCTCACACATTTAATACTATAATCGAGCAACACACACTGACACCGATTTGTTCAAGGATGTTGACCTTTCACTCCAGTCCCAACAGATCTTGCTACCTAACAGTACGTAACTGAATATGATAATCTGCTTGCATGAGACCATGTAACCATAATGAACAGTGTCTTTTATAATGTTGACCACAACCTAATTATTTAAGTCGAGAATCAGCTTCTTCATGTTAGAACAGCACAACGTCTATGATGCAATGGATTTAATATCTGACGGTTTAACCTCTCTTGGTATATTGGAGGCACAAATTACCAAAAACACGTAAGTAAAGTCCTTGTAAATCCAAACAGAGACTTTCTTATGTTTGTTCTTATCTGCAACTGCTGTGTTTCTTGCCGAATATGTGCTCTAGTCTAGTTCCATGATCTGGGATGTTTTGTAATAAAACATGCTCAAGAGATTTATGTAATTAGGCACTGTTTATTTTCTGCATTTATAGGGGCAACTACATTGTCATTAAAAGGATACAGAGCACGTAAGTATGTGCTCTTCACAAGTGTTATTATGTAAAAATCTTTAAACTGTTTAATAACAACTACAATTAAAAAATCAAGACGTTACATAAAAAGCCAGTCCGTCTAAATAATTTAATTAAGCTCTTTTAGTCTTATGAAAGTTTGTAATATAATTAGGCATGATTGAATATGTTAAAAAAAAAAAAACTTACTTTAAATGTTTTACAGGTTTATTAATTGAATTGTTTCCCTTGAATAGAAAAAAACGTTATCTTCCCTAACACAATTATTGTAAAATGTTCATAAATCATACTACACGTGTCCAACTTTCAACAACAACTCTACATAGCTGAGTGTTATTCAAACTGATATTTCCTCCCTGTACAAGCAAGTCTCCGTGTCCAACTTTCAACAACAACAACTCTAAATAGCTGAGTGTTATTGAAACTGATATTTCCTCCCTGTACAAGCAACTCTACATAGCTGAGTGTTATTCAAACTGATATTTCCTCCCTGTACAGGCAAGTCTCCGTATCCATATCAATAACATATCTACAAAGAGAGACATATCGATGTTCACGACAATTTGAGCTGGCATATTCTTAGAGAAGGATAGGTTTTTAACGTCAGACGAAACGAAAGATCTTTTTAATCACTCAATCGGCTGCCCTTGTATCTCGTGGGATAACGGGTAACAACGACTATTGGTCGTATGTCGTTTCTTGCAGATATAGTCGGTCAAAAGCGGAAGAACCCTAATCATTTGTTTGCAGAAGACTTGTAAAGTTTTTTAAGTACGTACTATAATTTTTTTATGGTCAACTAAATCAGAATTGTATATTTCATTGCAGTAAGGCAAGTGTTCTACGGACTGTTTATGGCTAATTCGAAGTAAAATATCTTCTGACATGCTGTCACTGTATGGCAGCCACAGAGGTAGTGAAGTACTGACAGAAGTTGGAAACGAATTTGTATTATGATTATGGGATGTTCAATGACATGTAATGGACGTCTACGGAAAAGATAAATTACTGTCATGTAGTCCGTGTTTCACGCACTTTAAAAAAGGGGGCAACTTGTCACGTAGACAGTGACTTAATTTATTTTTCCATCTCGTCTCAATGTTATTACTCTTTAATGTTCTGTTTTCCCAGACATTTTGTTTCTCTTTGCTTTGCTACCTGTGTGGCCCAATTGTTTTCTCCTTCTCAAACCCCACCCGAGGTTTGGTTACGTTCCGGCCTGTAGCGGTCAGCGAACGATAGTAGTACATACACGCCCCGGTGGTCCGAACAGGGGAATTTCTCTGGTCGCTTTAAAACGTTTGATCACGAGCGGCTAGTACTCTTTGAGGCCTGGGTAACGAGTTTGATCTGTTTCAGGGGGAGATAACAATCGCGGTCAGTTTGTGGGTTCTTTGCCCTTAGATGAGCAAAGAGCACATAATATTATAATTGTCTCTCTGGGGGGAATTTTCGCAAAGTTGTTGCTTCTGAAACCTTTGTCTTACCCGGATAACGATTACGCCGATACCTCTGAAGAAATATGCAGGCCAGGTGTCCGGGGGGAGCGTCCTTTGTAATCTATAAGAGTGATGGGTTTAATAGAAAAAGACACTCGTGAAGATATTCCTGGCCCGATATGGAACATCATGAGATAAGGCAGACTTTATCAGAACTAAAATGTTAAGGCCTTTCTCTAGTCATTTTCGGGTTTCAGGGGATACCGAATTGCTAGTCTAGTTTCCAGTCAGACGAAGAATGTCACCGTCTCTCGGTCTAGGGGGATTCTGAGGATATCTAGCCCCACGAGTGTCACAGCCATACCTGAAACAACAACCCTTTGTCAACGCCATTTCCCTCTCACGGGAGTTCAGCTCACGCATTGTGAAATGAGCCAACGCAACAATCTGAAAACGTCTATTTCAGTAGTAGTTCCCTACTCGCCTATTGGATTACCAGTCAGGGCATTGCGGCTTCCAAAATCTCAAAACAGCCCAGCATGTCTATAGCAGAATTCAATTCACCAGTCTTTGTGTGCCTAAACGGGGCACTCAGCCAAGCCACGGTCAAGCAAGCCCAACCAGGATTTACTGCCTAGTATGAAAGGTCAAAAGCGCCGGATAAGAGCGCTAGGGACTGCCTTGTCCTCAAGTAACTTCGTCTGGTGTATTTCTGGGTCTATGTAGAACTTCGCACGTATGAGCAGCCATCTATGGACAGAGTTCCAGCCCCCCTCACGCCATTAGAGGTCACCAACGTTTAGCACCAACAAGGAATGTTTTGTAGGCTAGTCCCTCACGAAGGATCTACAAGTAATACACTTTCTGGAGCTAGCATTTGGTCCCACGACCGCGGACAGGCTGTCGCTCAGTTTGTTTATTCGATCAGCAGGAGATAAATATAGTCTTCCAGACCACCTCGCGCAATTAGGGAGGAATCACCAACGATGGCGCCTATACAGTGATTTTATTCAGGTTAATTCCATCACCGATGGAGGATATATACGAAAAAACCACTTACTGGAGCTATTCCATTGGTCCCCGAAAGCGGACAGGCTGTCGCTAAGTTCATTCAGTTGGTCAGCAGGAGATAAACAGCGTCCCCCAGCCCACCTCGCGCCAGTAGGGGAGAGTCACCAACGTTTAGTACCAACAAGGACAGTTTTGTAGGCTTAGTCCCTCACGAAGGATATACATATAAGACACTGTCTGGACTATTTCATCTGGTCCCCGAAAGCGGAAGGACTGACACGCAGTTTATTCATTGTGGTAAACAGGAGGTAAATAGAGTCTTCCAGCCCAACTCGCGCCAGTAGGGGTGAGTCACCAACGTTTAGTACCAACAAGGACAGTTTTGTAGGCTTAGTCCCTCACGAAGGATCTGCATATAAGACACTGTCTGGACTATTTCAGCTGGTCCCCGAAAACGGAAGGACTGCCACTCGATTATTTATCTCTCTGTGTTCTACAGGTTCATGTCGGTGGTCTGTGTGTGTGTTTTTGGGTGTATTTTGCGTATTTGATGACTATTGATGATTTTGATGACTATTGATGATTATTGAGATTGCTGATGATTTTTTTGATGTCATTTATGATGTTATGATGAGATGCATTATTTTCATGCTTGTCTTCATTTAATAAAGTTTACTCATTTATTAACGCGCTGTTCCCTACCCTTCATCCATAATTAACTTGGTTTAGCTCTTTACTAGAATCTCTATGTATGATAAGAGAAAAGAGTGAGAGCAGGAGATGCTTAGACAGTAAAAGTGAGTTGAGACCTGGAGAGAGAGATCATTTGAATAAATCTTCTTCCAGGTTGTCTCAAGTCCATCTCCTATTTACACCTTATCTAAAGTGTAATCTATAACTCTATCAGTCCACTATACCTTGTCGATTTCACTACTAATGTCCAACTCGACAAATACTCTACACTTTACTCAACCACGACAAGTAATTCATCAGAAAGGCGCGATAAATGACGTCTCCTTGGCGCAGTTTGAGACTTTTGTCTGGAAATTTCACCTGACACGACACTCATTGTGGGCCATGGTCAGCGTGAGGTGTGAATAACTGTTTCTGCACTGGAGACGGGGTGTCTGAGATTCGCAACTGACACGCGCCAATCGGTCAGTAGGTGGCAGTTACGACATGCGTTTAGGTGTTAAACGTAGTGTCATAGACGGAAAGGGGGATTATTTCGGTTTGCGAAATAAACGTTTACCTCTTTGTCTGGTAATAGATATAACCAGAGTTTGAAATTTATTTTCATTCAGTCCTCTAAATTCGCAGTAGACAGGTTGCTCGGAACAGAATAAGCTGTATAGCGAAGTTTCTCAGTTTGTTTCGAAAATTTGTCGAACTTCTAGACTTCCATAAATATAAGCATATAATTCTTAAGTTGTGCGACTACCTGTAGTTCTGTATGAGGTAAAATAGATATTATACATATTATCTAGTATTTTGTGAAGTGTCAAAGTGTTAAATCGCTTTTTTTCACTAGTTAGATTTGGGAAAGAGCGCTTAATTTACATAAGTCTGTATTATTTTCTAGTGACGTGTTTCAGTGGAAAGCAGAATAAATTATAATTTCTAGCTTAAACAACAATGTAGCTATAATGAATTTAATTTTACTGCTATATAATCAGACGAGAACATATTTTTCTAAACTAACTTATAGGGGTGGGTTTTGCTAGAAGCCTCATGAGTGTTGACGGAATATACGCACGTATTCATGAGGATTGATGATTTTTAAATATAACTTACTTCACGGGAAAATTTAAATGAAAAGTCAAGCGGTACGTTGCAGTTTAAAAATGTAAGTTATATTGAGTNCATATATGTAAATTATTTGATATGTGTTCTTTCCATTTTAAATAGTGAAACTGTGGTACCCAACTTTGCCAGCGTTCTGGTACGTGAACATTATCTGTGAAGAAACTAATCACTTTCATTACATGAACTTTAACAGTTAAATGAAGTAAGAGGCCTTCGCGCCAGAATTAATTCTTCCAGAATAACACTTAAGTTACAGATCAGCCCGCAGTGGCAAGCAAAAATATCAGTACAGACCCGACAGGTTTTGACTAGTATTGTTGTGACCAAATATAGTACCTTCCTGAAAGTAGACCCACCGATCTGACATTCCTTAAATTTCTTGAAACCAAAGCTAGTGACACTGTGCTCTGCTAACTTTCGTGCCTGGACAAATTTTATGTGACTTAACGGGACATCCGAAAAATAAGAACACCCAAGGAAATCGTTCCCAGAGACAGAGAATTCAGTACGTCTTTTTGGAACTGGGGATTTCTTCGGTCGAGACTGCATTTACGGGTCTGTGTGGAGGTCCTAGAATTTATTATGTTACCCCAGAGGCAGCGATCAAAGCTGTAAGTATAAATGTGCAACGTGTGGTCACGGCTGGAATGAATAAGAGTGTACGCAGGTCTGAGTGTTATTTTTACCGTTGTATTTTGGCACCAATTTGTTTGTCATAACTTTCTTCATGCAAATATTTGTTTTGCTAACAATATTTTCCCTTAAAACTAGATTATAGTATCAGGTCTGTTCATACCTTAAACGGGGAAAAAACTCTTAAGACTTAATCATATGTATATGAGGACTCTTTGTGTTATCATCTTTCACACCTAACGGGACTGTGGGCTATCCATCGAGGGAAGATCATCACTGTGGGTTCTACCAGTTTTTTTTTTTTTGTAAAACATTCCTCCTGATTTGCTTATGACTTTGTGTATATGCTTTTTTCTTTATGTAAATTTTACATGTTGTTGACGTAAGTTTACTCTGATAAATAAACTTAACAATAAATTAAGCAGCATGGTGGTCAGCTCGTTCTAAAGATCTATATAAGCATTTGCTATAGTTTCCCACGTCTGTGTGTCTACCTGTCGTCACTTGAATGTGCGTGCACGTGAGTGGATATATATATATATAATATATATATATATATATATATATATATATATAAATATATATATATATATATATTATATATATATATATTTAATGTATATGTGTTAGACTGTCTGACTACTTTTAGATCTGTCGTAGAAGATAGGTGAGAGAGAGAGAGAAGATTTCCCGCTCTCAGAGACAGCCTCTATCACTATTCTACAACCTCACTCGTGGAAATCTATTCTGTATTTCTATCTCACACTGTGACTGTCGTACTTTTTATCTGATAGGGTGCTGATGGACATTGGTCCCCTTTAGAGTGTAGAGGAATATTAAAGGCTCTGTAGAATAAGGATTTAGGAGAATGAGGTAGTAGATTCACAGTCTCTTAGCGCGGGGAAGATTGGGGTTCTGGTCGCACAAGGACAGTCTCTTATTACGACAAAATCTTTTTTTCTCACGACTATTCATATACCTATATTTCTGAACAAACAATTGTTTGTCAGTTCCAGTCACTCAGGCCACTCAATCACCGATTGGACCCCGGTGATTCTGTCGCACAACGTCACATGAATACAGCCTACACATATGGGAATGACTAGAAAGGGGGGGGGAGGGGAAGTGATTCAAGAGTTTTGGCCAGCCGACAACCAACACAAATAAAGAGTAATACCTTTATTATCATAAATGCAGGTTGTTGACACAATATAATTATCCATTTATACAGTTAACCCCAATAATAAATGGGTTACAGAATACAAATATTGTTACGGGAAGAGGGGGTGTTTTGAGTTGAGATTCGGTGTGCCTTCCCATCCCGTTTACCCGTTTGTATTTACTAACACTAATACCGGTCTTCTTATTCCTTAAGACGGTGAAGGGGGGGGTGTGAATTGGGGGGGTGATATCAGTGTTTGTATAGGCAATTTAACCACACCGGTTTCCCGTACTCGGAGGCAATTTACTACAGTAGGTGGTTAGGTTTGGTTTGTGTATTGTTGCTGTTGTAAAGACAGGAAAGTTGTATGGTGTTGTCAAATGTCTCCCGGGGGGTTGAGGGGAACCCCCCCACCCCAACACCACCCCCTAATTTTCGGGTGCATTCCCCTTAGCTAGAAATCCCTTATCCTTCTAGGCACCTGTTTGTCCCCCCCCCCCACATCGTAATAATGGGGGGGAGGTCGAAAATTAAAAGTAGACAACGAAAACTTAGGGTTTCTCAAAATACTCCCTATCATTCATAAAAAATTTTACGGGAGTGGCTGGAATGACCCCCCACACCACGCAGACTTACAACCCCCAATCCCGCTAGGAGAAATCCCGATGCACTCTAGGAAAATGTTCTGACAAATATAATGCACAAATACCTCGGAGGGGGGAATGAAAATACTAGGTCGATATCCGTGTGCACCTTAACTTAAAAAATACAAGGGTAAAGAAAAGATTAAATCTCCTTTCATTCAAAAAAACACCACTAGGGCTGGCCATTCCCCACAAAACAAACAACACGCAGACTTTTACCAAAATGGTGAATTCTGGCACTCTAGGAATCATTTACCACTGCAGCTTATACCGTGGGAATAATGTACTGGTCTTCTCTATTTTCTTCCGTGTCAGGGCCCCAGATTTAACGAGGTAACAAAATAGTACTCAAAAAATCGCCAGACGGTGAAGCGTAAAGGCTACTGTTTAGGTTTAGATAAAGTTTCCTAATGGAATGGCACAGGCCATTTGGCTAGGACTGAGGTATGGTGGTGGTTCCTAAAATTGGCACAGCTGGTGGGGATAAACTTTCCTTTTTCCGTAATGTCACAAGTTAAAAAAAACACTGAGGTAAGTTCTTCTTCGGGGGGTGGGTAAAATCCACTGAATATTACTTGACAGACAGTGTTCAGGGTAGATCTATGTTTTTCTTCACAAATAGGGCAGTGAATAAAATATGTTCTGCTTCCAGTTTTACTTTAAGGACTAGCCCTATATGAACTAGTATTTTTAAAAGTGTTTCTTGGGTGGCTTTATTCTCAGTTAAAAATTCAGAGGAGCGGGGCCCATACTACAGGTCGCCACAAAGTATAGCTTTAAAAAAGTTCATATGTTACTGGAGTTATCGAATTGAGTTGGCAGAACTCTGTATATAGTTTATAATTGCTGGGATGCATGGTTGAATGATCGTTCTGAATGAAAGATAATCAAAACAAGAAATGCATTAACAAATCATATTATAATCTGACGCGCGATAAATTTACAGTTAGCCTATTTACTTTATTAGCGTCGTCAATTTAACAAATCAGGAAAACTCCCCGTGAGTTAAAAAAAATAATCAAAAGCACATCTATCTATACAGAACTAAACTGTATTTACTAGTTTATAATTCCTTTTAACGTCTGCAAAATTAATTACGCGTCAAGTGTATTAGGAAATACTTTTAGCTGTAACATTAGTTTGCACTAGAACTTTGAAAATGGGTTTATTTAATAAGGTTAAATTTACACCACAATCCAGTGAAATAACTAGACCACTGATCACTCGAAGCTAATGTATAAATTACCGTCTGCGCAGAAAGAATACACTCCAATAGTCAACGAAGGTAGATGAAATCTAGCAGGAATCCGACTAGGCTATATGCTAGTGCAACTAGGATTCTGTCAGAACGAACGATAAAATGCAGTTTTCTGAGAGTTCTTTATTTATACTCTCAAATGTAACTTAAAATAGGACGTGTTAGGTTTTCACAACTTTTCTTGAAGTCGAGCAGAATCCGAGGTACCACGCCGTTGTGTTAACCGCTGCGATTCCTCCGTTTCCCCCGGTCTTACCGATTTTCTTCGTCTCAGGCTGCTCGCATGAGAGTGCGAAAAATTTCTCGAGAAGCTAATTACGTTAGCTGGGAGTTCCCTGATTCTTTAGATCGTATACCGCCCCACGTTGAATTCTGAAGATCAGCCTGTCTTTGATCCAGCGTGTAAAATTCTCGTGGAAATGCTGCATGCGGGTTAAAGTTACAACAGATGATCAGGGGTTCTAAAGTTATGAGAGGCCAATATTCTGTTGTCATCCATCGAGTCAGGGAAATTCATTTCTCATACTTAGACGTACGTCACAGTGACTATCACTCATTCCAACCTATTCAGAAGGGACCAACCCAAGTCTTAATTCTCCTATCAAAAATCTACGACACTGAGAGTTATTCAAACTGATATTTCCTCCCTGTACAGGCAAGTCTCTGTGTCCAACTTTCAACAACAACTCTACATAGCTGAGTGTTATTCAAACTGATATTTCCTCCCTGTACAGGCAAGTATCTGTGTCCAACTTTCAACAACAATTCTGCATAACTGAGTGTTATTCAAACTGATATTCCCTCCCTGTACAGGCAAGTCTCCGTGTCAACTTTCGACAACAACTCTACATAACTGAGTGGTTATTCCAAACTGATAGTCCCTCTCTGTACAGACAAGTCTCCATATCCAACTTTCAACAACAACTCTACATAGCTGAGTGTTATTCAAACTGATATTTCCTCCTTGTACAGGCAAGTCTCCGTATCCAACTTTCAATAACAAATCTACAAAGAGAGACATATCGATGTTCCCGACAATTTGAGCAGGCATATTCTTAGAGAAGGATAGGTTTTTAACGTCAGGCGAAACGAAAGATCTTTTTAATCACTCATTCGGCTGCCCTTGTATCTCTTAGGATAACGGGTAACAACGACTATTGGTCGTATGTCGTTTCTTGCAGATATAGTCTGTCAAAAGCAAAATAATCCTAGTCATTTGTTTGCAGAAGACTTGTAAGGTTTTTTTAAGTACTATAATTTTTGTATGGTCAACTAAAGCAGAATTGTATATTTCATTGTGTGATGAAGTACATTGATACAGCGATAAAAACATTAATTATATGTAATAAAGTCATAATAATATGTATAGAGTTAGTAAAGTTGTAACGCGTCTTCTTCCCCGCGCCAGAAAACGCATTGATTTAGGTAGGATAGAACGCAGTCTAAAACTTTATTGCAGCGCTGGTATTATTGGACTTTGTAGCCCGCCTGTCAAAGGTTAAACGATAAAAATTTGAAAAATATACTGGCGTAGTGGATCCAGGAAACATGGAAAGAATAAAAACACACGAACGCATAAGATTGAGAGAGCGGACACATGCTGCCGGCTTGTCAAGTGCTAGAAGTTTGAATTAGCTACTCAGGCCGAACGTGCGAGACATACCGTTAACCTGTGTCGAAACGATGTCGCAAGTTTGAAAATTTAAAAATACCCCACTAGTCCAATACATTTCTAACCACAGACACTGTGGAAAATCATATATATACACACAACGCATAATTACTTCCTATCGGGAAAAAGGAAGATCTGAGTCGATTTTTTATAACATTCAAGTAGTTGAAACTTAGAAAACAACGAACACTAAATGGAAAAATATATTGAATTCGTTATTAATAGGTTTAGGATCATAAAAGTTAGCTAGTCTAAGAGCTGGTCTTGTCCTGATGGGTAATATGCTTTCGAACAAAAAATCCGACAGATAGAATTAAAGTTAGGGACACAAGACTGAATTTGTTCGTACAGACAGACCAACACATGCTCGTTTGGACTTGCACTAACGGTGTCAAATTTTGACGCGTCCTTGAAAAAGCAAGAAAGGGTACAAGTAGTCTGTTGTAGAAAGGGGGAGACAAGGAGGGGAAAAAAATTATGGGATGGCTCAAACTGAATATTTTTTGTAAGTGTTAGGCCAAAACCAAGTTTATTGTTGGTAAATGCCAAGTTCGGACGGACCGACCGACAGAAGTACATTAACATTGGACCGAAATTGGACCTTAGATTTAAAAATTTGAATGGGAAATCTTAGTAGTAGATCCTATTGGTCAAAATAGTTCATAATATTTGGTACATTTAAAGGCTTGACGCCATTTGTAAGAAGATAGTCCCGAGAGCAGGACGTTGTGTATTTCTGAGAAAAGTGATTAGCCTTATAAAAGCAAATATATATTGAAGTACTAGGCATCACAGTCAACCAGCAGTATATCTGGAATCTGCTATTCAACGTACCTGTGTTTTTTTCATTGAATTTCTGGTAAGACCGACATTATTCATATATTTTGTTTAAAAATGTGAGTGAGAGATGCTGCCATCACGACTGTAAGTAATGAGGTCCCAAGATGATTTGTGCAGGGCCTGAAGGTATAAGTATGATTTAAAACACATTGCCAATTTTGTAAATGCACATGTTTTGTGAAATAAAAAAGGTTTTCTTAGGTGACCAGAGAGACACAGCTCACCTATCCTATTGTATAGCAGAACAGACAGATTAATAATATTATTGCAGATGCAGTACCGCCTTTGTAGGGGAGACATTTGAACAACACTGGTACCTTGTGGAATGGATGTGCTGGATTGGTCCATTGGATATTGTCGTGCGGTGAGTCACTGGGGCAACTACTACAGTAGTTTTTGCCAGGAATAGTCTATGAGATATAGATATAAGGTCTCTAGAAATTGGCTCGTTAAGAAAGAATAAAGACCTATTCGAGATAGGGACATGAAGACAGGAATGCGAATGCTTTCCACTAGACAGTGTTTTCTAATTAATTATGGAAAGAGTTCTGTTTCCCCACGACCTTAGCTTCTGCCCTTAGATCCCGTAAAGAAAAAGCCCCCCAACCTCATCTGAGTAGAGAAAGGTTCCTATAGGTGAATATGTAACACCGACAGCACGAGTGATACATTAACAAACTCTTGAAAATGATCAACCGATCGTTGGGTTTATTAATGAAATATCCACACATATAGGGTTAGTAATGGTTAGAACGTGATGATGGTGAAAGACGATTCACACAAAACACACAGATGAGATAATAAAATTACAGTTAATTAAGTAATAGTTAATTAAGAATGAACTGGTGTAAAGTGAAATGATGATGTGATATGATACGTGTTACCAAAATGGTGAGTACTCTACACAGTCCATGTGTCTCTAAATGCTTCTCCTAGATATGAGGATTCACATGTATGCATAAAATGTCCCAAGTTGTTATACGTTATGTCGAGTCGGGTATCTCTAAGCTGAGGACGTTCTGGTGAATACTGTTGTCGTACGGAGAACGCTGACGAGATATCTATGTATATTCCTTCACTGTTTGAGTATATCTCTGTAGTGTTGATCAACAGTTAATAGCTGTCATATGAACAAAAGGTCTGTTGTCTAATCTCCCGACGGTACTGGTCAGACTGGATATCTTCACGAAATGTTAGTGATATGTAGACTCATAATCTTGCGTATGTAGTCGTGATTCATATACTTTCGAGTCTGCTTCATAAAATGTGCTTAAGAGTGTGTTGCACGTGGTATAAATATGCGATTCCTCTTTTGAGCTCTTTTGCTTGACTTCAGATAATAATGATCTTTCGAGTGATTTGAGTTTATGATGACTCTGTATTGAACTTGTGATAACGATGTATTGAACTTGTGAGCAAGCAGTATATGGTGACGAAAAATGCTGCGTCCACCTTATGACTTGTGGGTGAGACAATATTCCTTTTTAACTGAGGAATGAAAGATGTCCTATGGCGAATTCTACTAGCCAAATGTCCGTTTTTAATAACTTATTTCTGGTTAGACGTCAGACACGTTGCGTGTAGACTCAGACTTCTGATGAACTGAAGACACACAAAAGTCTTCGTAAGTTTTCACATTTAACATCACTGGTTGACTTTCATTTAAACTATTGCTCATTATTCATCTCTCTCTCTCTGAGTTCAATTCTATTGATGTTAAATATCTTGTGCATGAGAGTGTGTGCGCATGGGAGACTGTGATGATGATAAAGGTGAAATATGAACTATTAATTACCTCCTATCATCCTATCATCTTCTAGGAAAATCTTCTGATTTTATTAATCAGTTATGCCAAGAATTATTTGAAACTTTATCTTTCGCACATTTTAGCTGTGAGGTTAAAATAAACAAAAATAAGAAAATGTATTAATAAGTATAAGATCTACTAACCTTCTTTTCCCTTCGCAAAATCCTTTAAGAACACAATTAATCACAGAACTGAATTATCATCCACTCTGAATAAACACGTGTATTAGGCTATGCGTTTTTGGGTTTAATCTCTTCCTCACAAGGTAAAAAATCCACTCTAGTAGATTATGCGGTATTATATATTTCTGGAAGTCATCTGGCCAAGCTGGGCGTCAAATGTGGTAAACCAACGCTTGTCTGAACCGCGGTGAGACGTTTTCCCCTGGCCAATCTGGGCGTCCAATGTGGTGTCACAGAAATTACCGCATGCCCATCACGATGCAATGTGGGCTTCAAACGATAATGTCGGGCATGTGGACTCAATCAAAGGATTTTATTTCCCCCGATGAAAGAGCAAATGTGGTTCTCTAGATACCGGTTGCGAGTAATCACAACGATGAAATAGCAAATATGGATCGCAAATGTTGCATGAAAGAGCAAATGTCGGAGAAAATACAATACGAAAGATGTAGGAAAAGATAGAGCAATAAGGCCTTTGCGCTCGTTTATCACAGATATGACCCAGCTTTTTATTTCTTATGTATGCTCTTTTGTATATATAAAATACAGTTGAAGTTAGATATCAACGAGGAAACATTATTTGATTGTTACAGGGGTTTTATCTGGCACTAGTCCGGTGTCAGATGTCTATGAGAAGCAGTGAGAAGTCGTTTCATGCACAGTATTGACAGAGACCTGCAAAGTCTACCCTGTTACTTTTGGCCATTATCATAGCAAAATTGTGTGACACCAAGTTTACAGACTGTTACAGTGTGCCCAGATAAGTAAAATATCTGGCACCCTGATCGTACATCAGCTTAAAGACCAGCAACCCCCCCGTATAACTTGAATAAAATGTTTCCCTAGTGAAATTAACAGTGACATTGTTTTGTAAAGAGACTGGGAGTGATTAAAGAATCCCAAACAGCCATCCAGTGTTAGAAACCAGTAATAGACAGATTTTTAGTAACACTATTAGTATAATTTAACAGCATTCGTTTGGACACTTGTCCCTGTGGGTCTAAAATTTACATTTTGTATATATCTTGAATTCTTTTCATTTTTAAAGTCCTGACCAGAAGAATACTAGGTTCAGGACCAAATAAATCATACAGAAAATTATTAATTGTACAAATTTATCCCAGGTGTTATTTCCTTTAATCTTAGACCTTAATACTTTGTTTGTATAGATGTGTATTAGTGTTATAGTAAGATCACACCACACTTGCATATCCCTAGACATCAGACGTAAAGATATCATTCATACTAGTCAAGAATAAGTCTGCTTGAGGCCACAAGGTGGTAGCAGAAACGTATCCGATAACTCACCCTAAATTTGTTAGAATCAGGGACCTTCACAGCTGGCCTCATTCAGTACAATAAGGAAACATATCAACAACATTTCATAACATCAAAATCCACGACACATTGCTGTAAGGCAAGTGTTCTACGGACTGTTTATGGCTAACTCGGAGTAAAACATCTTCTGACATGCTGTCCCTGTATGGCAGCCACGGAAGTAGTGGATCAGATACGTTGCAAAATACCAACATAATGGCTAACAAATACCTAAGCGGCGAAGGTGAACTAGGCAAAGCAGCCGCCTGCAGTGTATTGTTCTAATGAACATCATACTTTATATGATACCTGAAATGTAGGATGTCGGACACACTGAACCTGTTTTAAAGTTTTCTAAACATGTATGACCTTCAACAACGTGGAGTAAGAACCATAACTAATAACATTCAACGTTATTGGGGTGGACGGTATAGTCACGCCCTAAACATTTTTTTAAATATCTGGGTGGCCTTCAACTGGTACTCCTTACTTTCGCCGCTGAAATCTATTTCCATTCTATGCACAGAATGCCGGAACTTCATAATGCGTCAAAGCACTTGCAAAAAAAAAATCATCTCAGCACAATTAAAAAAAACAAAAATCATCAAAATAGTATCTCGTGGATTATTAACAACATCCGCGGCATTGTTAGAGTTGAAATACACACGTTGCCATTTTCAAGATGGACAGCTAAATTCATATCTGTTTGCGATCTTTCGTGTATGCTAAACGAAAGAATTCTGCAAATCTCCTGTGAAGTATTTATATAGCGTCCGGATTGGAATTGTTGTATCTACAAAAACATGTCAAATACAGGATGAACTAAAAATAACAATTAATACAAAAATGGCTGAGGCTCAAGCTCGGAACCGGATATTTCATGTTAGAGGAACCCACAAGCGAAGAGTGTCAAGATATAAACACAATTAGACACGTTCTGGTGGACTGCAAACAATATGATCAGCAGAGGCATGAACATTAAGACATAATGTAGTAACCACGAGGTAAAAATGAGTGTAGAAAATCTCATAGGCACTAAGACCCCATCAGAAATACAAAAGTTAATAAAATACTATATTACAAAAACAAAAGCTAACATAACAAATAAACAAATAAATAAATAAAAATGCGAGCCAGTCTACAGTGGTGGAAGATTCCCCCCAGATTAATATGGATTGACTAAATAACCCTCCAATGAACATTAAATACATCTCAGTTTAGACAAGATCGTTTTGTGGATAATAAAACCATACTGAAGTATTACAAGAGGAAAAATAACTGCTAGAGATAATATTGTATAAAGATAAAATAAATAAAATCAAAAACATATTACAATAAATGAAACACGTCCTGATATAATCAACAGCTCCATGAATATGGCAGGTGGTGGAAAGGGGGTTGCTACAAAGAAAAGTAACAAATACCTTACTTTCAACAAAAAAATTGTTCTATCTCATCCCGGCTGTTGAGACTAAATGTGGCTTGATCGCTACCCGTGTTAATATTTTTGCATATATTTTATATATTTTACCGAACCGCAGTACTCTACGTTAATATGCGGTACAAACCTTCTCAGTAAAACTGGGTTATATTGTGTCTGTCACGATTCTTCTTATTATTTATAGCTCTGTTTAAGTGTATTTAAGAAATCGTCTGTGACTACGGTTGGGGTACATTCAAAATGAATAAATCAACTTTAAATTTGTATATTTACAAGTAACAATTTTAATAATCAATTACACTGACTAACAAAAAAAACTTTTTTTTTTCTTTCTCTAACATTTCTATGTTTTTCTGGTCAATTTTAATGCGCTGTTTTTAAATCTGCAAACCGTTTTTCTCTATCAGGTCGGGATCTCTAGAAATACGCAATTGAAGTTTTTTAACAACGCATACAGTATTACAACATCATTCGTACAAGAAGTATAACAGTTATGTAGGCTTGAATTTCTTTGCAGTCGACTTTCGTCGGTGAATGGCATGTGGTACATCGCTATGAAGCATCCAACAATAATCGGCAAGCATGGTCACACTCCACCATCCTTGATAACGTGACTCCATTACGGCGATATCTTGATGGAATCATTCTCCATGTTCATCGGTGACTTCGCCAAGGTTGTCAGGGAAAAAGTCAAGATGCGAATCGAGCAAATGGATTTTGAGGGACATGTTACAGCCCATAATTATGTATGCATCTATGCACTGCTTAACAATATGCAACATAGTTGACAGATTTGTGATTTTCCAGAAAGTTATCGACGATCGATTTGAATGCCATCCATGCGCGAAGTTCCCTACCATGTAACAAGTTCTCGAATTGTTTGTCTGCAATAACTTTCCTAATCTGAGGTCCTACAAAGATACCTTCCTTTATCTTTGCATCGTTAACTTGCGGAAACTTTTCTCGAAGATAAGTGAAAGCTTTGCTCGTTTTATCTAACGCTTTTACAAAATTCTTCATGAGCCCCAACTTTATATGTAACAGTGGTAAAATGAAGGTGTCTTTGTTAACTAATGGCTCGCGTATTACATTTTTATGCCCGAGCTGCATACGATCCCGGATAGGCCACACCTTTCTTGCATAATGTTCCTGTCTGTTGCGGCTGTCCCATTCACATCGGAAGCAACAAAATTTAGTATACCCAGTCTGCATGCCCGTGAGAATTGCAATGACCTTTAGGTCTCCACAAATCCGCCATTGGTAGTCATTGTACTTTATTTTTTCCAAACGTGTAGCCATATTGTCATAAGTTTCTTTCATATGAACAGAGTAGGCGACTGGAATTGTTGAAAAAAAATTTCTGTTAGGCAATAACAAGGCTTGTAGACTAATCTTGGAAGAATCGATGAAAAATCGCCAGTCGTTGACTATGTGCTCATGACCGTTTACATCTTTGCAATAGCAAATGGCATCATCCATCTCAAAGTATTGAACAAGTTCTCTGTGTCTATGACGAAATTTAGATATCGGAGTATTGGGCGCTAAAAGATTCTATTCTTTGAGTGGCGAACCGAGTAATTCCGCTTGTCCTTTGGTAAGATCGAGATCACGTATTAGATCTGAAAGTTCTGAATGGTTAATTAAGTAAACACCATCATTCACCGGTATGTAATCTGAGTCAGAATTAGTTTCTAAAGCAGGTAAACTATCACTTTCTGATGGTTCATTTACGTCCAACGGATATTGTTCTGGTGGTACTTGGATCGGACACGTGAGTGGATCATGAGGCACTGGTTTCGAAACCGATTCAATATTTGGATAAACCACAGACTTTCTAGTTTTAAAAGTGAAACCATGGATATTTGTCAAGCAGAAGTAACAATCAGTAGTGTGATTTGTATGTTCACGCCATATTACTGGCACGCCAAAAGGCATCGACTTATGCTTCGGCGATTTTCGCAACCAACCTGCCAATGTATCGAACAAAAGCATTTGGCTTCCAAGATTTATTTGCATCATCAACTTTCGAATCGAAATAAAGTTCATATGCTATCTTTAGTAATGGTGTAAAGTTTTTCTGGTCAACACGATCGGTAAAATATCCGCACACGTAACAGAACAGATCAGCCGAATTTCTACAACTTCTAGAAGCCATATTTTGCTCAGAATTATTTCAAAATACAGTAACTATTTGAAAAATCGCGTAACATATGTCATGCATCTTTTAGCAGTATAAAAAGTAGAATTATGTTGCTTTTTATTAATTTTTAATAAGTTATATAGTAAAAATGAAACGGAGCAAATAACGGTTTCCCAAAAATATATTTATTCACAAATATCTTAAGAACCCGACGTGATAGAGATAAATGGATTTCAGATTTGAAATCAGCGCAAGAAACTGACCTAAGAACACTTATTCTTATATAAGAAAGAAAAATGTTGTTTGTCAGTGTTATAGTTAACAGTTTAAAAAATGAATAATTCTTTAACAAACAATAATCATCATCGAGTGGCGCTATGGAGGATTGATTAAGAGTTCAGATTAAGAGTTTACTTGCCAGCTTTTATGGGTACTTAGCTGCCAGTGAGATTCTGTTTCAGCTGATCTTTGGTTCTTTGAAGAAAGATGACTGGACCGCACTCGTCACTGGTCAATTTTGAAAGGCGTAGCACGTTCCATGAAGTGTCAGGGAGTAACTGTTACGGACTTTTATAAATATATCGTAATAATTTCTGGATTTCTTCTGGCTTCGATTCTGCCTATTAAATGCTGCCGTAACATTTGGGTTCGTTAATTGTTTCATAGATTTTGTATGAACGAATGTTTCTATTTCTCTTCTTTTGTGTTCAATTCGTTTGTGACGTTTTGTGTCATTCTATTTTCGTATTGATGTAATGAAGATTAGTTCGTTCAATAGGTTAAATGATAACATTTGATTGTCGAACTAACAGAACTATGAAAACTTCAAATTTGGCAATCAACATAAAGTCTTCTGAAGACGACATTCTCCATTTTAAATATCCGAACACAAATCACATTATGGAAAAGATGAACGAAATACGGGGTTCCCATTTCCAAAATAAGGAATGACATCACAGTCTCATGCACTCTCAACTATTTGACCCTGAGCGGTCATATCAAACGTCGACCTTCGTCTAATTTTCTGTGTTCATATATTTCAGTTGAATACTATTCTATTCAAACTGTCTTGAAATTATCACGTCACATATTATGCCTAATCGTTGGCTTTATATTTCTATTAAGACATCTTGTCTATTTCATAAAATCACAGGCTAAATCAATTATTCTCAGTTTGACTGTCCACGCCACAATGTAACATTATCGCTTTCAATAACGCGTTTATAATACACCGCGTTCCTTCTGGAATATCGCGTGTAGATCTGCGTTTTAGTATCAACGCCTTCACATATTTTCGGGACTCAAAAGTCTTTATTTATTTCCTATCCCATTAACTAGGAAGCTTGTACACTGAATATATGAGTTAAGACTCAAAAATGTATTAGTGGACTTTTCCACACATTATCTAAACACTGCTATTAGCCCAAAGGCTACATCAATACTCTCGTTACTAGGCTTAACGCTTCATCCAACGTTTTACGCGTACCCTTTGAAGTCTAGTTAGTTGAGATGTTGTAGGGTGCGACCATCCAAATCAAGTTAGAACCAAAATGCTCGTAAACCATGCTACAATCCTCAACATCTATTCCCCCCCCCCCCCTCGATTCCAAACGTGACACTAGTGGCACGTGTGAGGTAGGTGGAGAAGACATAGGATATAGAGACTTAACTGAGTACCTAGAGTAAATGTGCAAGTATGGCAACCTATCAATAAATTCGTTTAACTAATAATAGCACGAATAATAACAAATGTCACTCCATAAAATGTTCAACTATCAAGCAAAGTTTCGTGCCGACCCATTGACAGCTTGTAAAACCGGAGTAGCGTGGAGTATCTTACAAGTATCTTCGCTGTGGATAATAATCACCTGCCGGAAGATTGAGTCATCGTTAGCCACCAGATAGAGGCGCATCCCTTGGGAGCCCTCAGCTATATTCGTTGTAATCTTTGCCAGCTGTGACCTCTAGCGTCATGTTAATCGGTTTTATTACTAGTGCTAGGATATTCACACTAGTGTTGTCTCCTTCACCCGTGCCTTGGAAAGTGGGTGCGGGCTTGGATTATGTTAATTACTGGTTCCATGGGCAGCTTATCTCCATATCAAGATTCAGAGGAACTGTGTTAGGTTTTCTGGTTGCGGATTACTTACTGTAGCGGTGTTTTCTCTACTGGCTATCTACTAGAAATGTAGATGTAAGTCTAATGTTGTTGCTAAGATGTAGCCAAGTAATGTACCACTACTATAGACACCAGGGATGTCGAAGGCTGTGAAGTAAGGTGTCTTGTCTGGTCTGTTGCTTGCTGTGAGTGTAGATGAGATGAAGTTCTACAGATCTACAATACATGGGTCATGAGGACATTACATTCACTCACGACATGAAAGTCATAGAAGTATGAACTGCTAGTGACGTTTCCATCATTTATTTATGACTCCACAATGACAAGTACGTTAACATCCATGTACATAAGTCACAAACACTGTAGGACATAGTAATCAGCATAAACAAAGTTCCTCAGTAAATCATGCATATATCATGTAAGCTGTTCTCGTGTAATTTCAGCTTGCAACAGCCTCAGCTTCATATCATCACTCTGTGAGTGTAACAACTCCACTCTGATACTAGTAGATCAGGTGTGTAAATAAGTCTATCGTAGGCCGCACGGGAATGGTGGGCTTATGTGTATAGTTCAGGTTGACCTTTGGAGGCATTTCTAAGTCTAACCTTGATGAAGGCATAATCGCTGACATAGCGAAGTTCAAAGGAGCATAATAAATGTTCTCTGGGCCTAGAGTGACCCGTATACATATAAATCTAAGGTATGAGGATACCTGGGTGTATTTCCTAGTAGAAGAGCCTCTCCTGCCTGTAGATAGTGAGCGAGCATACAACGACAATGTCAAAAATCTAAGTTGACTATAGATTTCAATATTAGGAGAGCATTTACCTTGCTTCGGAAATATCAACACAACACACACGCCTCCACGCGCTTAGAAACATATAGGGAAAATCCTCATTAGATAAACTAATGCACAAGAGGACTTACATTTCCTCATCAAAAGATCACAGACGCTGAAAAGCGTTTTGCTCTGCTCATACCAACTCTTAGACTCCAAAACGGAAGCTTTTTCAAACCGCCTAAAATCTGGACATGCGCAGAAGCGCTCGACCCCTGAGTTCAACTCAAACCGGGCCGATGTTAGACACATACCAAGCAAGATGCAGACCAAATCGCGCCTTATAAGGACAGGAATAAACATCAACCAAGGTTGCAAACATTCCAAGAAAAATTAGACCTGCTCTGACCATATAAGGAGAACAACTAGGCATCGATCTAAAAAAAAGACCGCTAGTTAAGACACAAGAGAAGGTAACAACCATAGTCAAAATGTAACAACAGTTTACCAAGAGTTATAAACCTTTGACCACCAAAAAATTTAAAGTGATCAAATAAGACGGGAAAATGTATTTAGACTCAGAAAAAATCTGTGCGTAACACTTACATACCAGGATTATTGAGCTCAAGACTGGAGAGGCCGTTTGCATCTCCGAAAACTGGGGCCCCCTGTTTGCTAGATAACCTGATTTGTGAGAAAGTCTCTGGGTGTTGTGTGAGTGTGAGACAGAGGCAGTGACTAGTTTGATTGCCGGAGGAGGTATGTTAGTTTGTTGTTCTGTGATTGGTGATTTCTAGCCTTCAGAGTTAATGAAGGCCTTGTTTTTTTCTCTTTGATGTATTTTTTTAACTTCAATAAACATATACATTTAAATTGTGGTCAGAATCTCTTCTATTCTAACTGTCACTTGATGTTGTGCCGTATGTCATTACTGTAGTAGATTAGTCTATTTGAACATTGGAGGACGGGTGAGAGATTGACATCATTAAAGTCAGTCGGAGTATGGTGGAGAAGTAGCCTCACTACTCTCCGGAAGTCATATCTCTCTCCATAATTTAATTAGCGACTCTATTCTCTGCATATCTTATTACATTATTCATAGTCTGTCTACACTCAGACATTCTCTGTTTATCCATAACTCACGATACCCACGATTCTACGAGGGATGTGTTGCGGCCACCAGACATAACCAGTGACGAGAGTGAACCAGTTCATAACATGCAAAGAACGAGCATCGGATGGAGAAGAAACCAACCAATATATTACTGGCAGCAAAGTACCCATTCAAAGCTGCCAAGTGAACTCTTTCATAAAGAACTGTTCAAATCAGACCATCACCTGTGAGGAAATTTTAAAGACTCTATCTAAATTCACCCCACCTCTAATTTATTTTACACCTGTTAACGATAATTGATTATTAAATTTGTTATTTGTAAAAATACAAATGTATAGTTGATTTAGTCATTTTAAGTGAAGTGCACCCGTATGACTCAGTCATTTTTAATATATACTGAAGCACATTAATAACGCACCACCTGTATAATCCAGGAACAGAGTGTGAAATGTAAATACAAGTGTTTACAAGTTTACATATTTGGAATCTTTATTCATTTTCCTATGAATCCATCTGGTCATTAATTTGTACATTTGATTGTTATGAAATTCATTGCATTCTGTGCAGGCAAGGAAGAAAACCAAAAATGCAACCAATAAAAAAATTCATTCACACTATCCTCAGCATCTGGTATGTCCACCGTGTGCTTGCAAACAAGCTTGATAGCGGCTCCGCATGGAACGCACAGGTTTCTGAAGGAAATTCTGGGGAATCAAGTCCCATTTACGTGTAAGAGCAGCTTCGAGCTGTTGCAGATTAGCTGGAGAACCTTGCCTGTAGACTCTGCGTCCAAGCTCGTCTTACAGATGTTCTACAGGGGACATGTCTGGTGATAGGGCAGGCCAATCAATCGTCACAATGTTCTGCTGCTGTAGATTTTGCTGCATAATGCATGCCTAATAACCAACAAGGAGGTTTGAGCCGTGTGCATGAATGTTTGTTTACTTTATGGTGACGGTGTGCGCACGTGCGTTATCCTGTTGGAGAGGCTGCAAGTCTGGATAATTTGTGAACGCAGGAGAAACCAATGCATCCAGAACCCCATCTCTATATGTCACAGCCTTAACATTTCCACGGAAGACGTGAAGAGGCAAGCGATGGGGAAAACTGAATCCTCCCGAAATGGGAATACTGCCACCTCCAAATCGGTTGTGCTGACGAACACAGCAATATTGCAAAGCGCTCTCCACACCATCGCCAAATCCGCATAAGTGCATCAGCAAAGGATATGTTGAATCTGCTCTCGTCTGTGAATAGGACAGCATTCCACTGCAGTCTAGTCCATCTGACATGTTGCTCTGCCCATTGCAGGTGCTGCTGACGATGTATGTGAGTCAAGTTTGGCCCAACATAAGGTCGTCTTGCAGTAAGGCCTGTATCTCTGAGTCGTCGAATGACTGTCATTCGAGAAACTTGCCCACGTCTACCCACTATTGCTCTTGCTGTTTGACAGTGAGGTGTCTCCTCCAGAGCCGAGCAGAGGAGAATTAGGTCTTTTTCCTGCCGCCATCACGCAAGATAAGCAGATTTGGGCCAGCTGACTCAACATATTCCCCTCATCTGAAATGACTTTGTAAAAATTACTAGTCCCCTAAAGACAAACTATTGAATCCATGATGACAAATACCAACAGAGCTTGCAGTTTTACCATCATAGTGCTACGGGAGAGAACGATTCCTTAGGTGAATCAGCACAATATGACGATCTTGCGCAGGGGTAATAACTCGTGGTTGGCCACTCCGAAGTCTATCCCGGGCACTGCCAGTGGTTCCGTAACGTTCATTGAGACGTACAATAGTGCTGTGGTGGCAATTCATCCCTCTGGCAATGGCCCGCGAGCACATTCCGGTCTCCAACATACCAATTGCTCGTTGGCGGTCGGTTTCAGATAGTCGTGGCATATCAAGCACATGTACGGGGTGTTTTGTCTCAACGGCCTTTTTATATCTAGTAGAACGCGTATACATTTTCAGGGTCATAGCTGTTGGGAATCGTGTTGCACGTGTAACTTTTATTGTTTTCATGTAGTCTCTACACAAACCCGTGGGTTGAATCATGCACTTTCCATTCCAGCAGCCATTCGCTCTCTACCTCATGACAAACACAGGGAAAATCCATTCCCACACTTTCGTTTTCCAGCTTTTCGGCATCAGAAAATCTTTCAACCAAGGAAAAAGGTGGTGTAAAAATTGTCAGATGGACAATCATGACACTAACCGTTGCAGAAGGAAACCTGTGTATATGGCAACCCTTCAGTATAAAAATAGTGGTGAGTTTTTAATGTGCTTCAGTATATATAACAGAGCTATTTAAGTAATATTTTGCTGAGTTAAATCAGTTGGGGGCTCATCAGAACGAACTAGAATATTAACTCATAGAAGGTCAGGGAAGATAACAATTTACAAGGCCTGGATCCTATTAGCCGTAGTACTTGATTTCTTTGAATTCCTATGAGGCTGTCTAGAATTGAAGCACTATTTTTCAATTGACATCTCTGCCTAGAGTAATCTTGAACGAAAGGTGGACACATGTGAAGACCCTCAGTAGAAACTCTGAATTGTTGCCACTGTTGGACCATCACTGCAGAGCAAGGGGAGTAAATCACGTGACACACAGCTGTGGATATTATGATAAATAACGAAATACTCGCGGAAGGGAAGCGAGATGTGGTTTCTTAGAAGAACAGTAACAATTCATTGACAGCCTAGATAACAAACGAAGGAGGTTTGAGCCGTGTGCATGAATGTTGTTACTTTATGGTGAAATTTGGAATAATTGAGGGATGCAGTGGGCGTGATGGAAACAGAAGAAAGCAAGTACAGGATTCGTAGAAACGCTTGAAAATAAGAAAAGCAATCAGTAAATAGATCAGAATATACACTAAGACACCCTAATATAACCAACATATCTATGCACATGGTTAATGGTTGAAAGTGACGCTTTGCGTGCATGCGTACCAACAACTTAATTAAAACAAAAATAAATACAACTCACTTCAAAATATTCACAATCTATCTTGGACACCACAACGTGCAGCTATCACTAAAAATCGGTTATCACCAATCTGTAAAGCGCGTTGTGTTACAAAACATTCCAGATTGATTCACAAGATCCCGTGATGACTACCACTATTTTAATTGGCGGGTCGGGAGAAGGAATGAAAGAAGTGTAAATGTCTTCGGATAATACTTCATATTGATCCTTGCGGGGAAAGAATAATTAAAAGCAAAACAAACGTTTAAATCAAAATTATTTTGTCTGGAAAATATGTTCTCCTATAAGAGATAAGCGTAAGATATTTTGTAGGATGATAAAGTAGCTTAAATGATGTCATTTTAAGACCTCAGGTCAATGTTTGCAAAAAATGTAGATGGACTAAAAAAGTACTAAGGTGAGTAATAGGTACATACAATATACTGTAAATATACATACATTTCTTAACGTGTCATCATTAAATAAAATAAATGTTAGGGGAGGTAACTTATGCGTCTGTTCCTTTAATTTTTATCTCAAGAGAAGGAATTTAACCATTACACAAATGTTAAACAAATAAAAGATTTTCGATCAGTTTTATTTGCATCTGGTTAAAGACAAAAATATATAAAACAAAGAATATTGTTTTATGCCCACTTTAAGAAAAAAAACTGTCACATTATATTTGCGAATGTTGTTATTTTCTGTTATTAATAAACATTAAAACAATGGTTTACTTGATGCACATGACGATGAAGTAACAACTTATATGCTCTGCTACTTTTAATGATAGTAAAGTCAAATATCTATTTGTTATGGTGTAAATTTATCGCTGAGCGCTGAAACGAGTTTTTTATCAATCCGTTGAGCATTTCTTTATTACAAAATATCCCATAATAACGTGACTACGGCCAGCGCTGTTGTTTAAACGCACGGACAATAATTATACCGAGGAAGAGAAACAGCTGTTACAGATAAAAACAACTCCAAAGAAGTTTCTGTTTGGATGTATAACGACTTTTTACGCGATGATAATAATTTAATGGTATGTCTTCCACATACAAAGAGATGTTTAATCCGCTAACTACTAACTTCGTGATCTAGAATGTGGGCTACATTGTAAAACCCGGACACCCTTAGATTATTTATTGTTTTCTACTTACATCTTAGTAAGATCCGTTGGAACTGGTGTGAATAGTCTACCTCGCTGTACAAACTCCATGCTTGAAAGTGATCGTTAGTTTAATAAACCGACTGGACAATTAATAGCGTAGACACACGTAGTAAGAGTGAGGTTATATAAGACAATACTTACATATACGAACATGCTTACCTGTAGGATTTGAACCTGAGACTTTGACATCAGATTTAGAGAAAACAAAACAACTTTTACAAATATAATGTAACAGAAAGATAATCGGAGTAATGAACCTGAATAGTTATAACAAGTCAACAGGTTAAAGACACTTTGATAGACGTGCTATTCTCATAATAACAAAATGACTGAGGCAGACATGGTATAGCCGCATACGGATATCACATTAGTTACCAAAGATTGTAGCACAATGCCCAGTACCAGACAAAATAAGACCTGATAGACATAAAAGAAATACATTGGCAACAAAAGAATTGACGCATCTAACTGTCGAGGAACTAAACAAGCTAACAAGTTATAGATAAAAGTGGCGGATACTAGTACAGCACATATCGTCTGTGGTGAATCAATGGTCACGTGTTCTGAGACAAGCTAAGATAAGCCACCTCTATAATCAGTCACATTAGTCTCATGTCACTTTTACAATAATGAATTCAAATAATTCAATCCATAAAAGTACTAGTAACCAATTAAAATAAAGAAACTGGTTATCTGTTTTTGCTTCTCGTTACAACCATGTTTA
This sequence comes from Oreohelix idahoensis, assembly GCA_024509875.1. Taxonomy (NCBI): domain Eukaryota; kingdom Metazoa; phylum Mollusca; class Gastropoda; order Stylommatophora; family Oreohelicidae; genus Oreohelix; species Oreohelix idahoensis. The sequence goes on from JAMPIV010016298.1 coordinate 32,609, forward strand.
TTATTCCTGTATAAGTTTATAAACTAATAAAACGGTATTGATTCAGTTTTACAAATAACAGTTCACATGAGACAAGGGACGTTTCGGGTTTTACCCTTCGTCAGCCACAAACAGGTGACAAAGACAAGAATTACATATAGTAATAGGTACTACAAAAACATACGATGATAAGAAACAATACAAAATAAGCGATACAAGCAGATTGAAAAAGTACAATGATAATACAAGAAAATCGAAAAACCTAACAGAAATACCTAAGCAAGAAAGTAAATAATAAACGAAAAGAAAAAAAGAGAATGAACAAAACTTCGGAACAAATCACTTAGCTAGAACTTTAAATGCTAGGAATACACAAGATCGCAGTACTCTCTCCAAGAAATCTCGAAGGAAGTGACGTATAAGATAGCGACAATTTTTAGAGATACAAAAGGATATGAAACGTACCAAAACCAAAAAATAAGAAGATAGATCGAAAAAACAACGAATAAAGAAAGAATGAAAGAGAGAGAAAAGCTACCAGAATTTATGCAAAATGATGTTGAACATTGAGACCTTCAGGACATAAAACGCCCAATTGAAAAATAAGACGATTCTCTAATGAAAAGCGAGTCCTGTCATCCCCGACACATGAACGGAGGGCCGTGACATGGATATCGGATTTACCTGAATGGTCAGGCCTATTGAAATGAAGGGCCACCGGTAAATATTTGCCATGATAGATGTCATTCAAGTGCTTACGAAACCTGTCTGCCAAACGCCTGCCAGTTTCACCAATATAGGTAATGCTGCACCTCTTGCAGATGATAGCATAAATAAGGTTATACTTATTTACTTATTATTCCTATACTTAAATCATCTTATTTATTCTGCCTTTTGTCGGTCGTAAATAAAAATGGTTCACATCAGTTCATCACTATCATTGGTTCAGTCAATATTGACATTTACACAACGCTTTAGTTATGTAAAGTGTTATTGTGATTTACTTCTCGTTTGTAAACAAACATATTCGTGGTACAGAAGGTCTTCGATATACGTCGCGCCGATATACGTCGTTCCGCATATACGTCGTTGATTAATTTAGGTAAGGTAAACTCGATATACATCGTATATTTTCGCACTTATGCCGTTTGAACAGGAACGTACATGTGTATTTCCCTCCAATCTTCTCTTTCATCTTCTGTACTGAAATTCATAATTACATATAGCATATAACGTGTAAAACAATATATACAGTATGTATAAAAAAGTATAGTAATAAGTATGTATTAACTACTTAATTTAAAAAATCCTTTTGGCAAAACTGTACAGCCATTACTGTTTACTGTAAATAATAATTTTAGAGAATATATAATGAAATAAAAATTTAAATAATAAATAAGTAGTATAATTTTTTTAAATCAACAAAGTAAATGACGTTAGATTATTTCTGACATAAAAAAGTCAGAGAACCTCAACTACTAGTCACAGAATCAGCAGAAACTTCAGCTACAGTTGTAGCAGCTTCAAGTGCTGAGTAGCAGCAATTATAACAGGAAGAATAATGTAAAAATTAAATTATTTATATGTTTTATTAATAATTTATTAGTGTATTTTTAAATTCTTATTTAGCAATTACAATAAATTATACTGTATTACAGTTTGGTGTACAATAAAATGTTCAAATGCCTATAGACTTCGATATAAAGTCAAATCAATATTAATTAAGTTTGTCTATAGCGTATCTACAAAAATAATATAAGTTCAGCGTTTCTCAAACTTTTTTTTTTTTTTGGATTTCAGGACCACTTTACACTCTTAAAAATTATTGAGGACCCTAAGAGATTTTAACTCTTTGTGTTATGTCTATCGATATTTACCGTTTTAGAAAACGTGCATATTTATAGCCTAAACTTACTACCTTAGAAACGTATTTACAAAAAAAAAAAAAAATACACAAGCACACATCCCATTAACCGTCAGAATGATGACGTCATTACACGCCACGTGGCCTCTGGAAAACTCCACTGTACACTCGTGAGAGAATGAGAGTGAAAAATGCAAATAACGTCTTAGATTATTCTGAAGATTATTTTGACCGCCCGGACCACAGGAAAGGGTCTCGTCGACCGCTTTTTGAGAACCGCTGCATTAGTTTAATGGAAAATTGATGATCGATATACGCCGTTTCGATTTAAGTCGAGCTTTTTTGAGGAACATAACTATAACGTACATCGAGGATCCCCTATTTACATAACAGACTCACATAATATATTCTCACATACGATAAGCATGGCTTTATATAGCAGACTAACAGAATATATTCTCACACACGATAATCATGGCTTTATATAGCAGACTAACATAATATATTGTCACACGCGATAATCGTGACATTATATAGCAGGTCACAGAATATATTCTCACACAAGATAATCGTGACATTATATAGCAGATACAGGCTATATTAAAATAAAATAAATTTTTATAGAAACAGAAGATTAAAAAAGTCTTGGCGCAGATGTTTAATTAAACCAAGTTAGCTTCCTAACGCCACGCATTATTTTAGGCTAAGCTTCGCTTCCTTACGCCAAGCATTGGTCACGTGATTTTCCACCAATGGTTAAGCTGAGTTCTTTTTCCCCGGAATGAACAGGAGAGATGAAGCCATTTTTTTAGTCAGTATGAATTCAGAGCGGTGGAGACAAGACGTAAGTCTCTTTGCTCAGTGATATTCTATAGAGGAGATTGACTTCGCACAATCAATGCAACTGTGTAACTTCGAAATGTGGAATGTGATAATTTGTTTGTGAGTTCATGAAAACTGTAAGTATTGCCAAATACTGCATGCAATAACGGTTAGAGCCCACGGTCATAACTGAAACGGAGCTACGCTCGAAAACTGGGTAAAGAATTGTAAACCCAGGTATATATCTGAACCTTTTACCAAGAATGAAGGTCCTTAAGCTGAGAGAAAGTCAAACCAAGGAATACTAATGAAATAAAGAAAGTTTGGCTCTTCATTGAAATGAAGAGATAAGAAAAACGTGAAAATCTAGACCACATTAACAAATAAACGAAGGAACACTAGAAGGATAGAAGAGCCACGCCATGTTTTAGCAACTTGAAAAGATTACGAGATGCAATAAGGAATATTGCATCATTAAAATAATACATTGACTTTTTATGCTTGTTTATTGAATGTCAACATGCCATTATGCAAATTTGGTGTGGTTACCATTTGACTCAACTCAGTTCTTGTTGGAAATTGAATAAACATTTGTTTCATTGAACACAAATGCTGTTGACGAATCATATGTTTGCAGTTAGCCATCATAGCAATTATTAAAGGTTCATGCCAAAGCTAATCGTTGCAGGTGCAACACAAATAATAACCATATGCTCTAAAAATAAAACATCATAGAGGATTGTCCCCGAACCTGGTAAATTCCTGTAAGTCTGTAGAGAGAAATCATCACCTCTAGCAGGCTAGCTAGTAATCAAGATCTAATACTCTCGATTCAAAACAGCAATCCCCACTACCCTACCCGGCCACACATCTCAATTTGGTGCCGTATGACCAGTCCTCTAAAAAAAAAAAGAGCAGAAGCGAAGATGGATCAATTAATGGAAAATTTTCAACAGCTGGGTGTGGAACAACAACAACAACCACAGAACCAACCCGTAAATACACAACCACTGCAGCCCCAGGACAGACAAAGTATGGAAGGACCAACAATAATAGCGCTACAGAAAATTACTGAAACCCTACAGAAAAATGACAACTACGCGAAATTCACACAGGTTAGATCCATTGTTCAGCCGTTCGATGGAAACAAGAAAAAATTCAGAAGATGGTTGTCTGACATGGAAAAATTTGCGGCACTAGCAGAGGCAACAACGGATGAAGAAAAAAAGAAAATCGCTCTGTTAGGTTCTGATTCGTACGTGACTGATTTTTTAAGAAGGAGGTCCCAGCAGTACCCCACAGAAACCTACGAGTCCCTAAAAAAAGAGCTCACCCAGAGATATGGGGAAATAATAGACAAAATGCATGCTTGGTCAGTCCTTAGAAGCATGAAACAGGAAAGAGAGATGAATCGGTACAACTTTTTGGAGATCGATTCCTCAATATGGCAGAAGAGGCATTTTGCGGAGAAATCCCTACCACACCTGATGTAGAAATACAGTTAGTGGGGATATTTGCCGATGGCCTTAGAGCGGAAAATATCAGAAGGCATCTTATTAGAAAAGACACCAAGACTATTGCTGAAACAATCCAAGCAGCAATACAGGAGGAAAATCTTCACCGAAGGTTCCAACAAAGAGCAGGTAGGGAACCCCGACCAGAATATAGGGACTATGATGAGCATGAGCCTATGGAAGTTGACCGTACCAGGAGGCAATGGACTCGCCCACGACAACAAGATGATAGGCCTCGCAATTATAGACCCCCCACACAGAGGCAAAACGAAGTCAATAATGTCAATCCGAACGGATGCTTCACATGCGGTAGGCTCGGACATGGGTACAAGTCCTGTAGAGCAAATTACAATAATGCACCATTCAGAAGAGGAGGCTACCAACCACAACAACCCGCACCACCCCCACGTGATTACACCAGAAATCAGTATACCAGAGGCGCACCTCAAACCCTCATGCGTCAGGGAAACGGCCGCGCCACTCACTAAACAGGACCATTAGTGAGGGCAACAATCACAGAAACTGGTCCAAAACAAAAGAAACAACACAGAACAGAAATTGTCAAGTGGGCCCATCCAGTAAAATACAATATGAAGAAATGTTGCATGATGGAACTAAAATACATCCGGACCCCAGTTCCTGCATCATGTCTATACAGGGCCAACAATATAGGGCACTGGTAGATACAGGAGCATCCATCAGCCTTATTAGGTTCCAGCTGTTCAAGAGGATCCAACACGTAGTACGATTTGAACCGTCCAAAACACACCTAGCTTCAGTCACGGGACAAAGACTAAATTCAGTTGGGACAGCATGGCTAAAATTTTCCTTAGGCGAAACAAATTTTGAACACCCATTTGTCATCACTAAAGGAATGTCTAGAAATCTTATCCTAGGGAGAGATTTTTTTAACAAACACAAAGTTCGAATATACTATGACCTCCACAAAATCAAAGTCAACAATACGTACATAGATCTCCAGGACGATATCCACATAGCGTCTTTGGTAAGGATTACAGCTCCCATAACGGTGGCTCCAAACTCCCTGGTCATAGCAAAAGGCAGAGTAAAAAATTCTGAGTACATAACACCAGGGCAATCAATTCAAGTACAGCCCCTAGCAGAAGAAAGCATTATTGATGACCCATTGTTGCAAATTACAGAGGGAATCGCTGAAGTCTCGAAGTCCAGAGATTTCCCCATCATGATATTGAATATGTCAGGAAAAACTACCACTATAAAAAGAGGCACAGTTGTAGCGCAAGTGGATACGTCAACAATAAGACAAACCAAAACCAATAGAGACCATCCACAAATTGTCTCAACCACCCCCACTGGACATAATGCACGAAATCGCAGTACAAATAACCAAAGTACACGGAAAGTAAACAGTTATAAGGCTTATGCAGAAAAAGGCAGTAACATCAGTCAGAGTTATGTTACACCACAGCATACCCTACCCAGATGGCAGAAACGAACCAGTCCATACATAAGAAGAGAAAGGCCACAGTATGAAAATGACTATAATTACTCATTCTTGCGCCCCAGCACACCAAGAGAAAAGATGAAGTGCTGTATATCACAGAGTAACAGAGAAACAGAAATTGTCTTGCCAGGAGGATATCCAAAGCGACAAGACAGTGATACATGCCCCATGGAGTATCAATATAACTCAAAAACAGGTGGATATGATAAAGTCCCAAAACCACTTGAAATTTCCGAAGAAAAGGAAGAACTCTTATATGACTATACCACAGGAGGATACTATAGCAGCAAAGTTGGAAACAGAAAGAATGAAAAATTTTCGCCCAGGGAAAGAAGACAGCCCTATAGCACAAACAGAAGAAATACAGTAACGTACGCAGATAAGCGCAGTTACGGCAGAAATAATCAGAAAAAATGGCACAACAACGACTACCCCAGAAATATAATAAGAAATGAATATACAGTAAATGCAGTGACAAATGGAAATGCACACAGTACATGGCAGAGGAGACAGTACCAAGCACAGCCCAATGAACGGCAAAGAACTACGCAAAAGAAAGCCACATACCAGGAGCAGAGATTTTCACAAGATGCAAGAAAAATGTCCCAAAATTATGGGAATGAAACGGAGGCATCAAGACAGACCAGAGATATCATAGCAGATCATAAATACAGAGAGAGAATAGCTCAGTTACTTGCAACCCTGAATGCCACAGAAGATAATAAGCAACGTTTGAAAACGTTTGTAGAAAAGCACCAAGATGTATTCGCACTCAATGACATGGAATTAGGCAGAACTAACACTGTCACAATGGACATTCAAACAACCACAGAGGAGCCAATACACATGAAACCCTATCACACGCCCTTGAAAAACAGAGAACTCGTGGAAAGGTCTATAAATGAAATGCTACAGGCAGGAATCATCGAAAGATCCCGTTCCCAATGGTCCTCACCCATAGTGATCGTAACAAAGAAAGACGGCTCCAGTCGCTTTTGCTGCGACTACCGTGCCCTTAACAAAATCACAAAAGTCATTTCCTACCCCCCTCCCCAGGATAGACGATCTACTTGCGACGTTAGGAAAGTCTACATACTTTACCACACTTGATGCAAGGTCAGGCTTTTGGTGCATCCCCATGACACCTGAGGCAAAACAGAAATCCACATTCTGTTCACATATGGGAAGTTTTTCTTGGCCGGTTATGCCATTTGGTCTAAAAGGATCTCCAGCAACATATATGTCACTCATGGATGAAGTGTTAAAGGGTCTACATCCATTTGCCCTGGCATACATAGACGATATCCTGATACATACCGCAGGCACGATGGAAGACCACCTCCGCAAGGTTGAAACAGTGTTTGATAGACTCAGGCATCACCAAATAAAGTTAAAACTGTCGAAGTGTGAGTTTCTAAAGACAGAAACAAAATATTTAGGCTTTGTCATCAATAGACATGGCGTCAGACCTGATGAAGATAAAGTCAAAGCCATAAGAGAAATGCCTAGCCCCAAGACGGTGAGACAAACACGCTCGTTTATTGGTACAATAGGGTACTATAGGCGCCACATCATCAATTTCTCCAGAGCAGCAGAGCCTTTGATAGCCCTTACCCGCAAGTATGCACGCTTCAAATGGACAGAAGACTGCCAGAGATCCTTTGAGTATCTAAAAAATGCCCTAACCACCATCCCACTGCTTGGACATCCAGATATTTCTCAGCCCATGATACTATACGCCGATGCCTCAGATAACGCAATTGGTGCTTGTTTGGTCCAACCTGTACTAGAAGATGAAACACCCATCCTACCAAACATTCCAAATGAGAAACCCATTGCATTCCTATCCCATGCATTGTCAAAGTCACAAAAACGGTGGACCACCACTGAGAAAGAAGCATATGCTATTCACTATGCAGTACAAAAGTTTGACTTTTACGTCAGAGGAACTAAACTCATTATAAGAACTGATCATCAACCTTTGGTCAACTGGCTCACCAAAACACAAGAACAGCCAAAGAAGTTACAGACATGGGCAATGAATTTACAGTCCTACGACACCACTATCGAACATATCCCAGGCGAAATGAACACCTGTGCAGACCTCTTATCCAGGATTAAATATGATGATGAAACTGAAGTGAAAACAAATAGAGTCAAAAATGATGGCACATCCTCAGAGATTGACGATAATGCCTAAAGAAATTAATGAAATTACTTCATCAAGTCGAAGAAGTACCTCAGATTCTGCCACTCAAGTAGAAGAAGAAAGCCAAGAGATGTTTGACATGAGAGTAGAACAAGCGAAAGATGCAGAAATTGTCAAGCTGCTCACATACGTGAAAGAAAACCCAACAAAAAGTAAAGATTTTACAGTACACCCAACGGATGGAGCTCTATACTATATTGATCAGAAACAAGAAGGGACACTAAGAAAAGTCATTCCAGCACATCTAGTCCCAGAAGTACTGCTACAGTTTCATGATAACAACGGGCACATGGGAAGAGACAAAACAATTGATGTCATAAAGAAAAGGTATTATTGGCAAACTTTCTACAAGGACATTACAGAATATGTAGCCACCTGTAGAACATGTAAATTGAGAAACATGAAGCCACATTTAATTCCCCTTCAAGAAATGCAACCTTCCCATTACCCCATGCAAACAGTGAGCATTGACTTATCAGGTCCTTACCCACTCACCCAATCAGGCAACAAATACCTCCTGCACATAGTTGACCAATACTCTGTTTGGCCAGAAAGTTACCCACTCAGTGATGCCACATCGCAGTCCATCACGCAAATTTTTTTACAAGAATTCATTCCCAGGCATGGCTGTCCAAAACGAATCATTTCAGACAACGGTAAACAGTTTATAGGTAACCCATTTAAAGCCACCTTACACCAGCTGAATATTGAGCATACTACAACCACTTATTATTGCCCAAATGCAAATGGCAGAAATGAACGCATGCACGCCACCCTACATGATATTATTAGCAAATATATCAAGGGGAACCACCAATACTGGGACCTATACATTAACCAAGCTCTTGAAGCCATCCGAGTAAACGTGAACGATACCACAGGAATGTCACCCTTTCTCATGCTATACGGAAGAGAACCAAACTTTCCGTTAGACAACCTACTTCGCCCACAAAGAAAATACATGGGAGAAGACCCCATCGAAATAATCCTTCAAGAAAAGTATAAAGCTCACCAGATTGCACAACGAAATACGCAGAAGGCATTTCACAAGAAACAGAAACAACATGATAAATCAGCCAAGCTACCAACGTACAAAATAGGAGACAGAGTATACTACAAGAAACATGTACGCAGTTCAAAATTCGATGACCGATGGTTAGATGGCTACAAAATCATGAAACAAACTACGCCTGTAAACTTCATTATTTGGAATGAAGAGAAACAACACCAAACAAAAGCTCACGTAAAACAAATCAAAATCGATAATCACCGGCCCATTCCGCCTCTGACGACAAATACAAGACCAGTCAGAAAAGCCACCCTAAATTATAATCCATCCAGCACAGATTCGTCTGACATATCAGAGTCAGAGACGACAGACTCTGAATTTTACCAAGACGACCACATACCCAGACCACCCACAGATGAAATACATCGAGCAAGACAACAACGAGACTCGTCCGAAAGCGAAGAAGATATCCCACCACTTGAATTACGTAATAGACTACAAGACAGAGACCTGCGCATTAGAAATGAAGAAATCATGCCACAGACGTCACACGATGACAACACGAAAACACCTTATATCCACACTCAAACTTACTCCCGCAGTGATAAATCGTCAGCTGATACCTATCACACCCCCAGTTCAGGCAGTTCTAGTTTTAACACTAGTGAAAACCAAACACTGCTATACCACAAGAACAAGATTGCTCGTTCAAAACAATCAGATCCTGAAGAAACTATACCCAAACAGATTGTTGAACCATATACCAGCGATCTTTATGGAGACGAAACAGAACAAGACAGCATAGCTTTGTCAGACCCCAACGAACATAATGACAGAAAAATGGTAGAATTATACCAACAAGAAACAGACATTGATACAGCTAGTTCCACTGAAACCAGTGATGCGGATAGTACATTATTTGTACCAGTCAGCTCCAGCGTCAAACGCGCCTATAAAACAGAATCTGATGACTCAATCCCTAGCAACAAAATTCCGCGTATACAGCACAACTATATCAGACGAAAGATTCTGAAGAAACGCAATCATGTTCCAAAACCAAGCCGAGAAGTGTTAGCCTCATCTCAACTAGTCAAAAACAACAGTGTGAAAATTACTGTGCCCATTGTAACCAGTGCTAACGTTCAGCACAACCAGGTCAGAAGAAAAATCAAGGCGAAACATATACCTGCCTCAAAACCAACAGATGTTCCAGCCATACAAACTCTAACCACAGTAAAACCATCACCGCAATCAAATGATGTTAAGCCATCACCGCATTCGTCAATGTCCTCAGTGTCCCAACAATCAGCAAATGCAGTGTCGTCGCCTATCACACCCGTCCCCACTGCTACTCAGTATGATGCTCGCCTATCCAGTCGGGAAATTGCAATGCTCGAGGCGATGAAGGAATTCAAAGAACTAGCGAAGCTGTTCTGAAAAACACGCCCAGGTGTTTTATGTGTTCGCAAATCCGAACACGGTCATCGCGAATGTGCACTTAATTTTTAACAATGTACTAACTCTCCCCATGTACTCTACTTTCAGTCTTGGACAGTTCAAATGACTTGCTTACAGACTAAGATGTCAAAGCCTCACTGAGAAAGTTATGTTTTCCAGCCTTAGAATAATGATCCCCAGAAAGAAATCAAGACCAGCCCACGGAGGATTCTAGTTAGACATTTTTATTTGGATTATTGAAATAAAGATGACACAGATGATACAATGTTTTTGTTTACAGACACCCTCATTTAGTTACAGACATTTTCTAAATATTTAGAATGTTACACAACCTTACCTATAACACATGTGTCACACTATTTTGTTGTAACATGGATCTACACTTTTGTAACTGATCATATTCCACACTTCCATTCACCAGACATGTATTATGTTTATATGCCACCCTCACACATTTTGAGAATGATAAGCCAATATTGTAAAACATTGACTGCCCTGAGGTTAGCAGCTGAAGAAGAAAAGAAAAAGAGAAACTAAATCACCCCCATTACCAGTCATACACCCCACCAGCTTGATCCCTGATACTGCCTATCACAAATACCCCAATGACATTTGCGCATGCTGAATTTCTGCAAATGAAGAATCCCTTGAGAGCATTAGTATATGCTAACCCCTGATTGAACACATTACACCTATTTGTTGATGATGCCTTTGCCCATGTTGAAGAAATAGCATTTGCACATGCTGACCTAGCAAATGAACCCACATTACCGCATGATAACCACTAATGACACATGAGATGAAGAAGCAACTGGTTATGTATGATGAAGATGCCATTTTATATTAAGGTGAAACTTTATGTTGTCACAGATGAGATTTTGTTGAAATGTTTATGCACAAAATCCCCCACATTAACATTGGAGGGATAATCTTATTCTTTCGTGGTCACGAGATAAGACAAGGAGATAATAGAATATTGGATGAATCCCATGGAACAAATCAGAGCAGATGATTGTTGCACATACGAGGACCATATTTGAAGTCATTATTGAAGGATTATCAGTAGACAAGAGACACAAATGAATTATGATAATCCCATGGAACCACAGGTACTAAGGACACAAAATAGAGATTAAATAATGGAGAAAAAAAAAATAATGACTGAATAATTGCTACACCCAGAGGTAAAGGAAATAGAGATACATCCGCATTTTTGGAGATATCTTTTTTTTTTTTGATTTTTTGCTCATTGCCTTTGTAATATGAACATTGTTGTATAACAAATGACTATTCCTTATCATGAATTACAGAATGTTGTAAGATAGTTAGAATAAATTGACAATGTACTATACTCATAACATACCCATAATTACAGGAGAGAAAATAAATAAATGGTTGATGAAATTGGACATACTGAGATTTGCTCACCCCGAGGATATTGGATAAGAAAATAACGTTATCCCAAGGACAGACATGTCACAGATATAGTACATGGACAATTAATAAGGATATATTTCCAGTACAGAATAAGAGGAATAGGAAGGATCCACATTTTAAAATATTGGAGATTCCTCACGATCAATTGAATATTTTTCTTCCTTTCTATGTCACATTTTTTTGAGTGATGATCCCAAAATATTTTTTCATCTCATATTGTCAAAAGTTCTTACATCTCAGTTAAAATGTTTCCATAAATAATTGTTTGATGTGTTTTGCATAAATGTATTGCTAGATAAGGTACATAGGGAGTTACTAAGGATGAATTCTCAAGATAACAGGAGGACAAGAATAGATACAATGATATTGGTACACCATAAATGATACATTGGTGTTATGAAAAAAAAAAAAAAAGGAGACAAATATAAATTGTATACAAGGATGCCTCGAGAGTGACAACATGGATACATATTGTCAAAAGTATAAGCAGTTGTCTTAAAAGAGAAAATAAAGTAATACGGAACCCAATGTAGAAAATTCATGATGATTTGGAAACTATATTTTTCTTTTCCCTTATATTTCATAATATGATAGTAACAACATTCGTCTGTTGGTTGCTGAATAATTTGATGTTTGAAAATTGATGTATGGCAAGTCAAAGAAGATCTTTGAAAAAAAAAATATATATATATAAAATAATATTTCTAGGAATAATATTTCTAGGACAGAACAAAAAAAAAATACTGTATTGACAGAAAAGAAGGAATGATTTGAAATAACTGACTAATGGACAGGATCACCACCAGACGTACGGATATTAGAGACAAACATCACATATTTTGAAAAAAAAAAAATGTAATATAGAACATTTTCTACAGTGACGGACTTAGAACGAGGTTATACACTTACCATTTGGAAAATGTCTATAACAAGGAAACATTCAGATAAATAAATAAGGATAAGCCATGAGGTTTTAATGCTTTTATTGTGAAAAATGATTACTTATAAAAATGATGCTGGTTGTATTATCGTCTGATAAATATGCATATTATGTTTAGAGATGTTTTCTACATGTAATATTGAGCAAGTGGCTCATTCACTGAAAAAAAGGGAAGATGATGATGATGAGTACCCATGAAAACATTGGCTATTTTATGAAAGTGGATTACCATTACCATAGGAATTAGAGATTTTGGACATTTCTTGGAATATTGCAGAGTACTTGGGAAATAGAATAAATAAGTACACAAAAAAAAAAAAAAAAAAAAAAAAAAAAAAAAAAAAGATTTGTTAAGTCTTGCAGAATTATATATGGAGCAAACAACAGGAACAGAAAAGAGATAACACCCCCACCATTCCACCATATCCAAGAGAATGTAATCAACTATATTTTTGAATGAAATGTAATAGATTATGATAATCCAGCCAAGTTCTGCAAATAAGATAGTTTATTGTTCATTCACCAGTGTTGCCACTCGTCACATTTTTTTTTAGTGATGACCTTATGAGTGTTTTGCAGATTTTGTTGGGCAGTGTTGCCAATTTGTAAATTTGGTGAAAAATATTATGATGTCATGAATAAGTTACACTTTCGAAGTTGATGTCCACTACTAGTTTTTTTTACATAGCAGACGACCTCATATAGACATAGGACCCCAGTATAGGAATTAAATTAAATTTTTTGGAAATATTTTTGGACTTAGAAAAATTTTTGAACTTTAAAAATTTTTTTGAACTTAGAAATTTTTGGGGATGGATTTTTGTTATTGATAGTACTCAAATGTCTCCCTACGGGATACATTTGCAGGGCCCCGGGATCTGTATGTAACCGCGTATACCGTAAGTTTTTAGATACAGGCTATATTAAAATAAAATAAATTTTTATAGAAACAGAAGATTAAAAAAGTCTTGGCGCAGATGTTTATTTAAACCAAGTTAGCTTCCTAACGCCACGCATTATTTTAGGCTAAGCTTCGCTTCCTTACGCCAAGCATTGGTCACGTGATTTTCCACCAATGGTTAAGCTGAGTTCTTTTTCCCCGGAATGAACAGGAGAGATGAAGCCATTTTGACGAATCATATGTTTGCAGTTAGCCATCATAGCAATTATTAAAGGTTCATGCCAAAGCTAATCGTTGCAGGTGCAACACAAATAATAACCATATGCTCTAAAGATAAAACATCATAGAGGATTGTCCCCGAACCTGGTAAATTCCTGTAAGTCTGTAGAGAGAAATCATCACCTCTAGCAGGCTAGCTAGTAATCAAGTTCTAATACTCTCGATTCAAAACAGCAATCCCCACTACCCTACCCGGCCACACAAGATAATCATGGCTTTATATAGCAGACTAACAGAATATATTCTCACACGCGATAATCGTGACAATAAATAGCAGACTAACAGAATATATTCTCACACAAGATAATCATGGCTTTATATAGCAGACTAACAGAACCTATTCTCACACGCGATAATCGTCACATTATATAGCAGACTAACAGAATATATATTCATACAAGATAATCGTTACATTATTTAGCAGACTAACAGAATATATTCTCACACGCGTTAATCGTGACATTATGTAGCAGACTAACAGAATATATTCTCACACAAGATAACCGTGACATTATATAGCAGACTCCCAGAATATATTCTCACACGCGATAATCGTGACATCATATAACAGACTAACAGAATATATTCTCACACGCGATAATTGTGACATTATATAGCAGATTAACAGAATATATTCTAACACTAGATAATCTTGACATTATATAGCGGAATAACAGAATATATTCGCACACACGATAATCGTGACATTATATAGCAGACTTACAGAATATATTCTCACACAAGATAATCGTGACATTATATAGCAGACTAACAGAATATATTCTCACACAAGATAATAGTGACATTATATAGCAGACTAAGAGAATATATTGTCACACAAGATAATCGTGACATTATATAGCAGACTCACAGAATATGTTCTCACACAAGATAATCGTGGCATTATATAACAGACTAACATAATATATTCTCACACACGATAATCGTGGCTAGAGATAACAGAATGACAGATACTATTCACACACAAGATATTCGTGGCTTTACATATCAGACTCACAGATACTATTCACACAAGACAATAGTGATCACACACGATAAAACAATTGGGATACAGACCATCCAGGACACACACAAAATGAAGCATATTAAAAGCTCAACAGAAGAGAATAAGTGACTATCTGCAGACTCCGCACGGGCCAGCATAGATTGGGACATCATCTATTCAACAAGCTAACTACCGATGAGTGTAACTGTGGAACTGATAAAATGACTGCCGAACATCTGCTTCACAGATGCCCCAACTGTCACAGAATGACCTCAACACTTTTCATTTCTTGTGCCATCCCGTAATTTATGTTGTGCTCTTCACGTTCAATTTTCCTACGTCGGACAATATTTGGTATTTTGTTTACACTTCTTCCTTTAATAATTTGTCATGTCTGTTTACCTGATCATCCTCGCTGAGAGTCGATACATGTAAGACCTGATTGGCCGCTAGTCATTTTCGTGTAGTGACACTAGGTGTTTGTGTTTGCACAAGGAACGCCGTTTACATGACACACACCAGAAGACAGCCGAAATGTTGTAACTGCTTCATGACAGAATAGTTACGAAGACATTATTTGTGATCATGTAGGAAGTCGTGATAATCGACGGAAATAACAATTCCTTTTATGGAAAGTGACTTTAAAAAAAATTACGCATAATTTTCCTATGAGGAAATTGTTGAGATAAACGTCATCAAAACATGTATGATTGAATATAATTGGCTGGGCTTTTCTAGATGTTATAAACAATACCTCTGACTGGAGCTCGCCAGATAGTAACAACCACAGGTGTGGTACGAAAGTTGCAATTTAAACTGACACTTTCGTCGGTTTAGAGCACTGTGAAACTCGCTTCATCAAGAAGACAACCATCTAGCCAGAGAAAGGAATAGGAAAAGAATTCCATTTATCGGACTGTACCTTGTTTGAGCATGTTGTGGACTTATATCTTACTTATATATCACTTAATCTGACACTTTCGTCGGTTTAGAGCACTGTGAAATTCACCTCATGAAGAAAACAACCAGCTAGTCATAGAAAGGAATAGGATAATAATTCCATTTATCGGACTGGGCCTTATTTTAGCATCTTGTGTACTTATAACCCAGAAAAAATCTACCTACATTAACACGGAAAGCCGGAATCCTAGAATCTGAACACAAAGTCAGAGTGTTAGCTTGGTGTAAAGTAATACGCCAGACCTCGTGTAAGAGGCATTTTAAACAAGTTGCCTTTACTATTTATCTGAGCCAGGGGTCAGTATTCCCAAGAGATTTTGGGGTAAGCTGTACATTTCATAATTCTATATTTTTGATTTATTAACATGTAACAATTGCTATTGGATGTCTAAGTCATACGAGGCTGGCAACCTCAGCATAAAGAACAATGATTTCATTAATAACCACTGCAAGAACTTGTGACTGCTTTATGCGGGTATCTCAAAGAGATCCAAAGCAGAGGTAGTCCCAAGATCAATATGGAGCAGGAAGTGGGTGATGATAGAACTGATGTACATACTTATTATATTTTTCACTTTTTCAACCAGTGCACCTCTAAAGATATCCAATATAAATGTAATGGATTTTTTCTGCTCACTGGGATTAATATTAATACTCAGAGAGGGTAAAGTTTTGAGGTAGATGGGATGTGAGAATTAAAAAAGGGGGTGTGACGTACATATTATATGCAGGTATTTATTTCCTTATATCTAGCTATTAAATAGCTTCGCCCACAAGTTTTTATTACGGCCTGTCGCATTGCGGCAGTTACTACTAATTTGTATGCAAGAGAGGTCAAATCGATTGGGGGATGATAGTCAAGTGTTCACGGGGCATTGGGCTGTATGTCCTGGAAGAGTGAGGATGGATGTGTGAATTGCTCCGAGATATTTCGGGTGTCAGTGTGTTGGATAGATATGTTCTGAAGTTATTGTGGCCATCCTGGAATGACAGAGTGCCTGATTCATTCACAGGATAGGTAGATGAGTGGATAGAAATGATATAGTGATGTTTGCATACTGGAGACGGGCGATGTTCCGGTTCTTATATATTCGTATGTTCATAGATACAGCTGACTACAGGACTGGATCTCGACATCTACTGACAGACTGTTATATGCCAGTATCTGTATTTACCCTATGCCATGGGAGTTAGAGATATGTAGTGAAAGAGGTCTTACAAGTAATACTTCATTGGAGCATACGTTTTATTCATAATAAACATGGTTGTGATGTGAATAAGCTAGACGTTTCTTCAATTCTTGTGTGGCTGTTTATGTAGCAAGTTTAAGGACTCTTGTATGGCCACTTGGCTACTGCTAATATGTTTACTCTCCCATGAATTAAATCATTAATCCTAAGAGCAAGTTGGAGACCGCCACAGGGGGAATGAACATGATTTTAGGTCAGGAAACCCAATACTCAGGAGAGTATCTGTGTTCCTTCTTTCATAATACTAGTCGGTGGTACCAGTAAAGGGTGCTATCTCTGGAACAAAGTGTGTGGTATAAGTGGCCTGCTGTCAACGTTAGACACCATCACCAAGAGGGTCTTGAAGACGCTACACCAGCTTTGTGATTACTCCCTGATATTCTTAGAACGTGTCACAACCTCCAGACTTGATCAGTGACGTGAGTGAACCAGTCTCTAACCTGCAACGAACCAAACATCGGCTGGAGCAGGAACCAACAAATTTACTCGCAGCTAAGTACAAACTTAAAAGCTGCGAAGTGAAATTATTTCAGTTAATTCCCTTAATATCTGTGACGTCACCATGTGATGATTATGTTTGAAAAAAAAGAATGATTCATTTTACACTATTGAATATATTTGCTTATTCGAACCTAAATTAAGGAGAAAACAAACATTTAACCCAAAATGGCAATACTATGATATCACGCGTAAAGTGTGATCTCTAATCCTATAATTAAATTAAGAAGCACACGATATCTTGGTCTAACTTATCGCGCTTCGCTTCAGCGGATACTATTTGGGTGTAAGGTATGCGCCTCTTCCCTCCCAGTAAACACTCAGCGCAGAATGTCAGGGTTAATTTAATTAAGACCCATTTAACCCATGTCGCTGGTCATTACTAGTTATTTGGTGGTTGACTTCTATCGTTTTTAACACGTGATATAAACACTAGTCATGAAAACAATTTACACACAACGAAATATAATGCGCGTATTACTCTGGCACTTTTAACTTTATATTTATGTCAGTGAAAAATGGTTGATGGATTTTACATTACTGAACCACTGGTAAGAGAATATCTGCGCGTTCCTATTTCGCTAGTTTTAACGCCAGGGAATAGCAGTGAATAAAATAGTAAAACTGTTAACACATTTAAAACTTAAGCACAACTTAAAATATTACCACAATCAGAAATTTAAATCCCCACGGGAGAATTTAACACATTTATCGAATAAAATGATTCCTAGTCTGGCGTGTTTAGATTTATCCGAAATTTCTGAGAGACTGATAACTGAGTTAGAGTGAAGACAGAATATATACGAAATCGGTGCAATTATCTCTAAAGGATGCGAATTTTTGCACCTTCGTCCTTGCCAGGGAAATCAAGAAGCTTCGTTCCCGAGATAAAGAATTCTACGGTTTCTCTGTTCGACGTTGCCAATCAACAACAAAGGCTTCTGATATCAGCGATTGTCTCCCTGTATGAATAACATCACAGGATTTGCTTCCCCTTGTAGAGAACTTCAAAGCTGATTACCTTCAACGTGTTTTGGGCACGTGCAACTTGCCAGTCATCGTAATCCTAACGGCTCAACTCGCGTGAGCTCAGGCAAACACACTTGATTCGCTTCCCTGAATGCAATGACAGTTGCGAATCTAGGTAGACGCTCATCAGCGCATTAAACCATGAAAAAAATAAGAGTGGCTAGAATATGAGGTAAGACAGCCAGCAATTTTGTGGGTTTTGAGTATCAAAAATTATACACATTGGATGTGGAAAACAAAGGTGTACGGATAAGGAAGCGATATTTGCATATACACGTCACACCGCGGACCTGTGACACGATGGGTTCACTGTAAGGTCCATGGCTGTTGAAGTGAGTGCAAGAGGGATCGTGGCTGCTGTAGTGTATGATATTTTGAAACTATTGGGGTTGAGGGGACAGTCAAGAACAAGGGCACTGAAGAGGCTCAGTTTAGATGCACAAAAGGCATCATTCTGGCTGTGGAACAACCGCAATGGGCTATAGAACTCGGGACAGTAAACTTTAGCCCCACCTGTGGTACAGGAAACATCCTGCAAATTGCAAATTTATTTATTTTTTTTTAAACAGCATTTTGTTAAGTACAGAAACGGTCAGTTTTGATAATGTATTACCATTAAGAGGTTACAGAGAACACATGTTTGACTTGATCGACATGTGCGTCAAGCACATAATTCATAATTTTATTGATTAAAATAATTAAAATTTCCATAACTAAAATATATTAAATAAGATATTTATACTATTAAAATAACGTACATTGTCCAATTTGTTAATTCATTATCATCGCGTGCACAATCCAGATCTAAGACACAATTAAATCATAAATAACTAAAGATGTCACTGTATGAATATTTCATCAACTACTAAACGTGAATTATGTTTGTGTGCTCGGACCAATTTTTTTTAAAATCATTAAAAAGATGCCGTAAAAATGGGAATTATAAAAAAAATGGATAACAAAATGAAAGGATGAAAACTCTGAGTTAAAAAAGAAAACAAGATCACCAATAATTCAGAGTTATATGGAGAAAATTGTATGCATTCCCCTCGGTAAACGTTATGTTGTCAAACATAATAAAGATGACTTACTGTTGTGATCATGAAGATCCTCATGTTGTCTTATTGTACTTCAGTTCTAAACTTTAACAACTCACAAACGTCATATTTTTTTTTATCGCCGTCTTCGTTGGGTACCCATTAGAGCTGGGTCGGCTCAGGAGCCGCCAGTCCCTGGTCGACGACACTCCTTCAAATGTTTTCGCCCAAGGCTCGAATTAATCCTGTCCAAGTCCCGGTCGACGACATTTCTTCAAATGAGCTCGCCCGGGCTTGAACTTGGATCACCCGATTGAGAGCGCAGTGTGGTTCCCATTACATCAGCGCGGCTCCTAAACGTAATATAAGTCTTAGACAATACTCACAAACCAGAAACCATTTATATATATATATATATATATATATATATATATATATATATATATATATATATATATATATATATATATATATATATATATATATATATATATATATATATACACGTACAAAATGACTGTCATACCTCAACGTAAACCACTATTATGGGAGGCAACTTTGTGCCAAGAGAAACAATTACACAAACAAATAGTGAACTTGCTAAAAGAATACACGTTTCTCTTAATTAATCTTTTGTATTTATTTCTTATGAATTTTACTTTTTAATTCTTTCTTTGCCCTTCCGTTTTCCTTTGTTGTGTCCTTGATGAAGACCTGGCCGTAACGCTGACAATTTTGTGTATACTGTGACCTAGTATGAAGCTGTACTTATGTTTTTGTTAACTCAACTTTAATCAAACTGGTCATAAATTATGGACCTTGTTGCTCAGAAACAAGAACCATTGCTACCCTGAAACTAAGAAATGGGCTGACCTAACTGGGACTGATTTGTAATGTTGACAGAACTACAGATGATCTGCCTGGGACAGATTTGTATTGTTAACAGAACTACAGATGGGGTGAGATAACTGGGACAGATTTGTAATGTTGACAGAACTACAGATGATCTGCCTGGTACAGATTTGTATTGTTTACAGAACTACAGATGGGCTGAGATAACTTAGCCAGATTTGTAATGTTGACAGAACTACAGATGATCTGCCTGGGACAGATTTGTATTGTTTACAGAACTACAGATGGGGTGAGATAACTGGGACAGATTTGTAATGTTGACAGAACTACAGATGATCTGCCTGGAACAGATTTGTATTGTTGACAGAACTACAGATGGGGAGAGATAACTGGGACAGATTTGTAATGTTGACAGAACTACAGCTGATCTGCCTGGAACAGATTTGTATTGTTTACAGAACTACAGATGGAGTGAGATAACTGGTACTGATTTGAAATGTTAACAGAACTACAGATGATCTGCCTGGAACAGATTTGTATTGTTGACAGAACTACAAATGGGATGAGATAACTGAGAAAGATATGTAATGTTGATAGAGCTACAGAGAAATGCCTATGACATAGTTGTAAGTTGACAGAGCTACAGACGATCCAACTGCAATAGATTAGTAATACTAATCTACTTATGATCTGACTGGAGCTGAACTGCAACGCTATCACATATGTTTTATGAAATTATTAATATGTGTCATAGTGGTATGAGAATGATTGTTGAAACGTTTAACTAAGACAATAAATAGATTGACAATAAGCACGCTGTCAGGTAAGCAGAAACTACACATCAAACACCAACTCTGACGTCTGTCTACAGGGATTACAGTTATATAAATACTGGAAGAAAAATAAAACAGACATTCCACCAACAAAAACCGTAGAACAAGAGAGACAACTTATCACTGACGTATCAAATAAAACAACACAGTCAAACAATAAACAATCCAAAGAAAGAATTACTTACTGCAATTTTAGACACTATACGTCAAATCATCATTGACAAAATCAGAAATCAGCTGGAGTTAAGGAAGACCACAGTATCGGTAGACACAAGTGAAAAACAAAAAACACACATGGATCTTCATTTTAGCTAGTAGTACTTTTAACGGCACGTCGGCACACTAGCAATAATAGATATAGAGGTAAAATCATTACACTTAGAATATATAAATAAATAAGTATATGAACTGAGTAAGCAGCAACACTGGAATAAACCTGCGACGTGACGTCAGACTGCCAGCTAGCGGTCCTTTACTGAAATAGACCTTTTCATGGCTAATAAAAGTGCCCCCCCCCTCCTTCCACCCCCTCCCCCCTCCCCCCTAACCAGCTTAATTTAACTCTTCAAGCCCCAAGAGCCATTATAATGGCTCAGGGTTTACACCTATTTGGCCCAGGAGCCATTTAAGTGGCTTCGGATTTTTTGCTCCTGCCTAGAGCTCTGTTCCAATGTTAACAACCCAAAACGTCATTTCCAACAGGAAGTACTTTCATTTTTAAATAACTCGTATTTATGCATATGAACATTAAAAAATATTTTTTTCCAAACAACAACAACAATAAAAAAGCACTGTGGTGGCCGTTATTGTTTGGGCCAAACCCTGCTTTTTGCTTGGGACTTAAAGAGTTAAAAAGAAAAGGACAGAGATAACAGTCCAGCGGTCAAAAATAGCCCACTTATGACCAAGAGATCACACCTCTTGTCAGGTTTTGACGGGATGTTGAATCTTAGACGAAAGTGAAACAAACAAATAAAACTTAACCACGTGATACTTTAAACAGCAGAGAGAAAATAAAGTTAGGGGAATACATTCTATTTACCTTCAAAGGGGAACAATTCAACTATTAAAAAATTAGCAAACTTTAAAACAGAGGTTCATTTTTTATTTAATTTTGTCAATTCGTTTTACAAAATTATGTAAGGCATAAAATATTATATTATTTTAATCAGTAGTTTTTAAATTGTTAAAACGTGGTTTGTTTGCCATGTTTAGAATTAAAATACATTAAATAATTAGGAGTTTGATGCACGTTTTAAAGTAGTGAACACTTATATCCTCTGCCACTTTAAATGACAATGCGTTTGAATTACAATTTTCCTTTGGTCGCAGATGAGCACAACAAAATGTGTTAATGGCGCCAAATCGCGCACTACAACAATCTTTTAAAAACATTTTCTTACTTGGTTGTTCCTCTTCTACCCTGGGGCTGGTTTCTCTGCTACACTGGGGGCCGGTTCCTCTTCTACCCTGGGGCTGGTTTCTCTTCTAACCTGGGGGCCGGTTCCTCTTCTACCCTGGGAGCCGGTTCCTCTTCTACCCTGGGAGCCGGTTCCTCTTCTACCCTGGTGGCCGGACCCTGGGGGCAGGAGTAGATATGAGGTGTGGCGCCCAACTCTAATTCTAAAGGTACCGAGTTCAAACCCAGTACAGGAAATATTTAGGATGGAATTTTGTCAGAACCAGTGGGTACAATAATGATATACTCCTCCCCGATCCCCTGGGTAGTGAGATATGATGTCTAGCCTTCTCAGATATGTTATCCTGTGAGCTGTGTTTCTTTTGGCCTGGTTCTAGTCCAGTCTTCGGTCCCTCAAGGATTATCTAATGTTGTCCCCCCAGCGAACTCTGGGTATTCCTGGAGATCTGGATCCCTTGCTATTGGTTTCTCTTGTGTGACCGTGGTAGTCACGAAAATAATAATTATTTCTGTAGTGGTATTCTCATTTGTTGTTGTGTTCGTTATAACCATTGTCATAAGACCTGTATTTATGTTGTTTGATTTATTCTTCTCTTCTTGTCTAGAGCAACTTTCACACAAAAAAAGTATCACGTGTTTTAATAACACTTTTTTTAAGTAATGGACGACATGTGGGCTCTGAAATTCCGTTTGATTATTTATAGTTTCAGTGTGTTTTACTTCTTGTTTCAAAATATTGTTTCACTGTGTTTTGTTTTTCATATGTCAGTGATAAACTGTCTCTTTTGTTCTACGGTTGTTACTCGTTGTTGACGGATTGTCTGCTTTATATTTCTACCCGTAGTTATATAACTGTAATCTATTTGGTCAGTTGTTAGAGTTGGGACTTGATGTGTAGTATCTGTTTACTTGACAGTGTATTTGTTGATACACCTAGTTATACAACTGTAATCTCTGTAGTCAGTTGTCGGAGTTGGGGCTTGATGTGTAGTATCTATTTACGTGACAGTGCATTTGTTGCTGTACCTAGTCATATAACTGTAATCTCTGTAGTCAGGTGTTAGCGTTCTGGCTAGATGTGTAGTATATGTTTACTTGACCGTGTATTTGTTGTTGTACCTAGTTATATAACTGTAATCTTGTTACGGATGGTTTTGTTATATTGGAGATTGAGTGATTGAAGAAGATTATTACTTCATATCTGACCTCTGTAATGTGCATCGTGCTGATGAGATGTATTGAATGTCATGGGCTTGTGCAAGAACAATTCCTCATAAATCGACCTCCAACAACTTGTAGTAAGGGTCCACAGATACAGCATGTTTATTTACGAAGCATAGAATAATGTTCATGAAACAATGGCATAAATGCATATATAGAATCTCCTACAGTCCGAGATACATCGTCTCATACCTGGTCTATTTACTAGAGGTGCCGATAACGGTTAACACCCAAGTAGTGACAACCAGAATATGGAGATTAATGTTGATTACTCCCGTAAAATTCCTCTGCATAAAAAAATCATTGAACTTGCATACTTAATTCGGCATCTTCTTGAATATTAGTGACGTCCTTCTCAATTTCTTAAGCCACATAGGAGAACTGTTAAAACTTCATAAACTTGGGAGCGATAGCATCAACGTCTTACTCTGACGGATTCATACAACAGAAGGCCTCGATTAACGGTCTGCATAAATTACTGTAGAACATACTACGTCATAATCACCTAGTGACTTAAACCTTACATCGCGTTCACTTATAATTAAAAATGGTGCAAAATACATCATTTTGGTCCCAGATAGAATTGTTACCGCGTAGATTAAACTGCTAACAAAACTAAGTGTGGTCAACATATAAAATACATTATAATCTGCCATAACAATTTCCCGGGACGGCGGGTTTAAAAAAATCATAAAATGATTTTTTTTTTCAATATGACAAAAAATTACCCGTGAAAAATAGCAATGAGATTTAAGGGAAAAAAAATGGCGAAAAGTTCATGAACAGACGGCCAGATATGTTTACAATTAACAGTCAATGGCGTTTGTCCAAAATAATTGTAAGTCAAAATCATGTTAAGACAAATGTAAATAATGTTACTGAGTAGAGAACTTCGTCAGTAGTCAATAAGAATAGTGTAGAGTCTAATATAATACTTATTAAACATTTAACACGAAATATCTACTAAATATAGTTATAGTACACTTAATTAATGTGTAATATTAAATAAACAACGTAGACAGAAGAATGTAAGATATGTATGACAATGCTGAGATGTGAAGTAAGAAAATAATATATTGTTATGTCGACACTCTGTAAGTTAGTAAGTTAATAATGTAAGTTATGTGTGTGTACATATATGACAGGAGCCGCGGTAGCATAGTGGTTAGTGCACTGGCTTCCTAGCGCAGTGGTCTATGGTTTGATCCCCAGATGAGGCGGGAATTTTTTAGGCCACAAACGGCTCCTGGGTTGACCCAGCCCCAAATGGGTACCAGAGCAACTGTGGGAAGGTTAAGGCGGCCGGTGTGATGCCGACCACATCACCCCTCGTGTGCTGACGGTCAAGATAATATGGGCCTAACACCATTATCCCAATATGCCACAATGGGCGTGTAACGGGTTCCATTACCTTTTTACATATATGACACAAAAGTAATAGTAGGTACAAGTAGAAATGAAAGTATTTTATTAAGGAAAAGTTGACAGAACAAAAGAAAAAGGGAAGTAAGTATGAATAGCATGGAAGGAAAAATTAAATTATGAGTTATCTATCGAACAGTGTTACAAATCAGAGAAAATATATAGAAAGAATAATTAATTAATCTATATAAATAATAATAGTAAGTTTAATTAATTTAACTAAAGATTAAAGTCTAAAATCTGCATTAATGAAAATTATTAACATCACATTCAAAGTAAAATAGGGAACATACAGTCCAGTATGCTCCAAATCCAGGAAAAAGCATTCCATAATCTGTATATCTCACAAAGTCAGGAGCAGTAAAGAATCAATGTTATTGTTAAAAGTGACGCTGCATGTTATAAAGTCCAACGTTTAAATCCGGCAGCAATTAATTCTGGCAAGTATTTTGACTATATGGAAGGTGTACATTCTTGTTACATTTTTGTTCGGTGGAAAATTTATCTCCGAATATAGGTAGATCGCAACGAATTGTACCGTAAGATATTCATCGATAAATTGGTATGATGTCAGTCAATGGACGAAAACTGTATTATTTCAGGTTTCAAACGATAGTGACTTGCATGCATCAAGAAAATGTATGTCTGTACATAAATGTCATGAAGTACTTGAGCGTTTTTTGAGTAATAATCAGTCTTCAGGTATTGATGTTGGATTTCTTGATAGCGAATCAGCAACGACATTGTCAGATATTGGTATAGACTGGATATCAAAGTCAAAAGGCAGGAGCAATATTGAGAAACGCGCGAGCTTACGGTTTCTGTGATTTGCTCGCATCAAAGCCGCGACCGATTTTTGGTCTGTTTGCACTATGAACAGTGCTCCAAGGAGGTAGCGCTCCAATTTCTGAATAGCCCACACACAAGCTAGCAATTCCTTCGCGAAATTACGGGGAATGTATAATATTAAGAGTTCGGTTGTACTCTGCAGAAGTCTCTGATCTGTTCGAAGAATATTTCATTTCCATGTGACGTTTTCTTTCCAGAACGTTGGCTCCATTACAGATGCTCTGAACGCATCACGATTCTGGGCAAGTGGACCTGCATCAGCCAAAGACAAGTTCAGACTCTCTGTGATGTCCTGGGTCCACCGTCGTCTAGGTCGACCCCTTCCTTTTTTTCCAGGGACCATGCCTTCCATCACTTTGTTTCTTTGCTTGTGCCTTGCCATAGGTTTTTCATCTGTATTATCTTATGTGAAGCAATTGCAAGTCTTCTTTTAATTTCTACTGCACAGTCGCCAGAGCTGTTGATGATTGATCCTAAGTATTCGAATTCATTAACACTTTCCAGTTCTTCGTTATCAATTTTAATTTCTGGTTTGGTCTTTACTTTGTCTGATGTCAATACTTTGGTCTTCTTGGTGTTTAGGTATAAATTCTGGGCCTCGCTGTGTTTTTTGGTGTACACAATTAATTGTTCAAGTCCTTCTGGGTTGGTCGATAGGAGGATTGTGTCGTCAGCATATCTGATTTCCGGGATCTGGTACCCGCCGATGTTAAATGAGTCAAACTATGTGTGTTCTTGGTCATCTCTTATGTTTCTCATAATATCCTCGGCATAAATGTTAAACAGGTAAGGGGAAAGGGTACAGCCTTGTCTTACTCCTTTCTGTACTTCAAACCATTCTGATGTTTCCCCCTCTATTCTTACGGCTGCCTGTTGTTCTTGGTACAGCAGTGCGATGAGTTGTATAAGGTGGTTTGGAAATCCCATTCTTTTCATAATAGCCTATAACTGCTGATGTTGTACACAGTCGAAAGCTTTGGTGTAATCAATGAAACAAGTATGTAGGTCAACGTTGAATTCTTTACACTTTTCTATGATGATCCTCATGTTGAATATATGATCTCTAGCGCCTCTACCTGGTCGAAAACCCCCCTGTACTTCGTTTATTTCTGTTTCCAGCTTTTGTTGCATCCTTTTCATTATGATTTGTAATAGTATTTTGCTGGCATGGCTTATAGGAGCTATAGTGTTGTAGTTTATGCACATTTTCAGGTTGCCCTTTTTAGGCAAGGGTATGTAAATTGATCTTTTCCATTCCTTGGGCCAAATTCCGCTTTGCCTGATCTTGCAGCATAATGCATGGTATATACGAGCGCTGCCTTCTCCTCCTGCCTGTATCATTTCAGCTGTTATTTCATCACAACCAGGAGATTTTCCACTTTTCAAGTGTTTGATTGCGTTCCAGACTTCCTCTGTGCTAGGTCTGGTTCACGTTCCGCTTCATTCATGACGTTGTTATCTGCCGCTTTGTTTATTTCCGTATACATTTCTTGACAGTACTCCTTCCATCTGTTCATAATATCTTTACGTTCTGTTAGAGTGACGCCTTTCTTGTCTTTTATTGCTCGAGGTGATGATATAAAGTTGCTGTTCTTCAATGTTCTTACTTCAGAAAACATATTCTTACTCACTCCCTGTTCGCGCATTTCCTCTATTTTTCTGCAGGTATCGTTTATGTATTGTTTTTTTGTCTTGTCTGACTCGTTTTTTAATCTGCTTTGTGTAATCCTTGTACAACTCCTGATGTTCTGTATCTTTTTTGGACTTCATTTTTCTTCTCTCTACCACCAACTTCAGTGTTTCGTCTGAGATGTATTCTCGTCTCTTTATACTTCTTTTAGGAATTAACCTCTGTGCATTTGTAATATAAACATCTCTGATGTTATTGGAAGTTCATCTGGTGTCATTTCCTCCTCTACTGCCATAAGAACATCAAATTTGTTCTGAATATCGACACTGTACTCTTCTGATATGGCGCTTGTGTCATAACGTATTACTTTGTCACTTGTAACGACTTTATTTCAATTTGATCTTGAAGTTTGCAGCAAGAAGTTCATGGTCGGAATCACAGTCTGCTCCTGGGAGCGTCTTGATGGATGCGATACAAGATCGTCACCTTTGTTGTATTAAGATGTAATCTATTTGGTTCTTGCTTTTTCCGTCCGGTGACGTCCATGTATATAGTCTTCTGGGGTGTTGCATGAAAAGAGTATTTGTGATGATTAGGTTGTTTTCTGGGCAGAATGTGGTCAAGCGTTCTCTTCTCTCATTTATCTGGCCCAATGCATAACTTCCTTTCACTCTTTTTTTAAGTTCTAATCTTTCGTTTCCAACTTTGGCATTAAAATCTCCCATTATTATCCTAATATCTTGCTTATTTGCTTTCTCTAATGCGTGTTGCAGTTCATTGTAAAAATCTTCAATTTCATGTTCTTCAGCAGCTGCTGTTGGTGCATATGTTTGTATAATTGTGATGTTCTCTCTTTTTCCTTTCAGTCTGATTGTGACAATGCGGTTATTTATGGGATTATATCCTAATAGGGAGGCAGCTGTCCTTTTAGACAGGTAGAAGCCGACGCAACTCTGACCTCCTCTCTCTTTGCCTGAGTATATGAACGCTCCTCCTGATGGAATCGAAAAGTGTCCCTGGCCCGATCATCTGTGCTCTGAGATGCACAGGATATCGATGTTTAGTCTTTCCATCTCGTTCTTCACTATGTACTGTTTTCCTTGGTATAAGCTTCTGACGTTCCATGTTCCTATTTTGATTATTTTTCTTAGACCGATGACATGGTTTTCCGTGGTAACACTGTCAGGCTTTTGGTCGTCATCAAGATTACCTGTACTGACGCTGCCAACGATCTCTTCCCCAGTTAAATATGATCTGCCTGGCCTGCGGGACTCACCACCAGATCTTTGCTTAGTATTCAGATTAGCCATTATGGATTTCTTGGTATTGTACATCCAGTAGTTTGCCATTGCTTTCTGGATGGTTCTGGCCACTTACCATTACAGTCCATGGTGCGCCCTCAGCCAGATACCAGGCCTTTCTAACTCCTGCCCTAGAAGCAGTTGTCAATGTATTATTGATCATTTGCCCGTTCGGCCAGCAGTTGTGTGTACTATTTAAGGGGACCTCCCTTTTTCAATTTACTCACGTAGTTCTGCCGGCCAGTCAAAGCCGTTGCCCAGGGGGTGGCGCTGTCGTTCACAAGCAGACTCGAGGAGCCATACGTGAGCTGAACTGGAGTGGGGGAACCAAATAGGATCCAGGCCATCCTCAAAAAGAGGAAGTGACTGCCCCTCACCGTGAGGTACTATCCCTTACACACTCCAGTCCTACCCCCCGAAGAATATATACTTTTGTAATATCAGGAAACCTTAAAATGGGAGGTGAAGAAAAAATCTGTAAAATTTTATTAAACGCTATCAGGCAATCATTCGACCATTTTACCTTTATTGGCATTCCCTTACGTAATAAGGATGACAGTACCGCCGTGATATTTGACAAGTTAGGCATGAATCGACTATAATATTGAACCAATCCCAGAAGACTGCGAACTTGTTTCTTTGTAGAAGGAATAGATAGGTTAAGAATCTTGGAAACATTTTTAGGTATAGTCTGAAGACGACCGGAATTAATATTATGACCAAGAAAAGTAAGTTCCTTCATTTGCAATCTGAACTTTCGTAGGCCTTGCAGTAAGATTATGAAGCCGAAGAGTATTCAAAAGAGAACGAAGTCTTACGAAGTGTTCGTCCAAATGTGAACGGTGGTTTGGTTGGTATGGATGGGTTTCTTCTTCTCTTCTTCTGTCCTTAGCCACAGACCGTCAAAGCAGTCAGTGGCCATTACGCCTAGTGGGTAGAAAAAATGGTTTATGGATGGGTTTGGTTGCAGATTAGTTTGTCAGCCCGTTTGTGAATGGATTGGGTTTGGTTGTCGTTAATGAAGGGAGATAAGATGTGTAAGATTAGGCTTTGTCTTAAGGGAAGTAACTTAGAATTAAGTCCCTTACAGGTTTGAGTGAGTTGAGAAAAAAAGTATTGCACGAGAAAGTCGAGATGCGTAAACACATGTTAGGCGTGAACGAAGAATGTTGGAACGGGGTTTTGACAGAGTCTGGTTAGAGACGCGCTAAGTGTAGGCAGGGAAAGGTGTTTCTCTCAAGTGTGTAGTTAGATATTGAACGTACAGCGTAAGATTTTATATTGTTGTATAAGATATATTCGGAGCACCAAAGTGTGTGTGTAAGAAAAAGTGTATTTCAAATGAAGAAACAAAACAGGTACGTTTTGACATTTTGATTATTTACTGCGTATGTGGCTCAGCAGACCAGGTCTGAGCAGAGGACAGTAAACAGATGAAATCTTGGTAAAAGTGACAGCCCTGGCGGTTAAGGCCAGTTTCTCGTATAGAGATATAACAAGAAACATGGGAAAAGAACAATAGAAAAGTAAATAAGCAGTACATAAGAACGACAGGAAGTTCTGTCTGAATAAATATATGACATGTTCTATAGCTGGGACAAGTAATAGTAAGGAGACAAGCAAAATGTATGAGAAAAATGGATACTGAGATTGTTTGAAACTGAAGATTGTATTTTGCAAGACTGCCAACCTTGAAGAGAAAGGTTGGACATACCATTTTTACTCAGTTATCAACGTATGTTAATAAAGTTCTACCATTGATATTTTCACTGCTGTTTTGAGTGGTATCGATTGATAAACAGTGGGTATGAAGAAAAAGTAGAGTCAGTCTGAGTGAAGGAAGTTTCTAGTATTCACGGTTACACCACACTACTGGGACAGGGCAGTAGCCCTACACGATTGTAATACCATCCTCGTCGACAGATATGCATGGTGCTCGTGACCAGCCCTACAGTAGGCAGTAGCAAAGACAACAGATGACAGGGTAACTAATGGTGCGAGTAACCAGCCCTACACTAGGATAGCTCAAGAAACTTTTATAACTCAATGATAGTTCAAGAAACTTTTATAAAGCAAGACAGACTCCACTCAGATGTCAGTTTCGGCATCACATATTAGGTACGGTTGCGTCAAATATTTTCGTATCTAGCACTAAAACGGTCACAGAGTATTTTGGTGCACCTAACCCTATACAAGATAGAGATTTAAAAGACTACAGACAGAAAGAAGGTCAAGTTCACTAAGAAGAGATTACACAGAAAGAAAGAATCCTGCGAGCGAAAAAAACAAATCAAGACAAAACAGAAGTCAAGTAAAGTGAAGCGACATCAAAAACAACGAAGTCTATCCAAAGCATCACGAAGGTCAAGTTCATTAAGAAGATACAAATCGAAGGAATCCTGCGAGCTGAAGAAATAAAGCAAGACAACACAGAAGTCAAGACATCACGAAGGACAAGTGCACAAGAAGAATATAAAGAACAAAACAGTCTACATCATCCGACAACCGTCAGAATACAGGTACATGCATGAGATAACAATCTGAATGATCAACAGGCCCAACGCGCAAAAATAATAATATACAGCCGTATAAGACAAAAATTGTGTTGATTAATTCTGAAATACTGGAGGAGCAAGTGTGTATCCCAATCAAGGAAAACAGATTATGTAACACATAAACATTTAGAAACAAATTAATTTAATTATTAGTGTAGTCAGTTAAATTATGAGAATTAGATTGATAATTGTTTTGTAACTCATAAGAATTATAAGTATTGTACACAGATATTGGTTAATAATTCTCTTACAGGTCAACCAAGAGATTTATATTAATTTTTTTACAGGTGTTTCTATTAACACTAACACTTACAGGTCAAGACAAGATGCAACAACAACAACAACTTACGGCGGGTTTGGATCCCAATGTGGCTGCTTTTGAACAGGTAGCCAAGGCTATGACTGCCATTAGAAATGAAAGTAAGTTCCAGAATATCCGGAACAGTATAACACCATATTCAGGGAATCCTACTTTATGTAGAAAATGGTTGCTCGAGATACAAAGATATTGCACTTCGGTCAATATGGACCAAGGTGAGTACAAACAAGTTGCATATCTTTCCTCATGCGGGTTAGTAGTAGATTTTATAAGACGCAGGTTTGACACTGTCCCAGATGAGACATGGGAAGATTTTAAGAAAGAACTAATAAGAAGGTATGCACAAATTACGGATGCATCGTATGCGTGGACGCTGCTGAGGAGCATACAACAACAAGCAGAGGAACCCGTTCAAATGTTCAGCGACAGGTTGTTAAACCTAGCGGAAGAAGTTTTCTTGGGGCAACAAATTAACCAGCAAGAGGTGGAAAAACAGTTAGTGGGCATATTCGTAGATGGGTTGAATGGGGTACCAATTAAATTACATCTCCTCAGGAAGGACCCACAAAACTTGTCACAGGCCATTGCACTTGCTACAGCCGAAGAGAACCTTAGTAGAAGATTGGACCTCAGGCTTGGTAGGGTAGTTCCATGCGAAGAAACACAAGAAGAACCTATGGAGATAGGACATAGTCAACAAAGAAGGATAGAAAGACGAGGGAGAGGAATGGAAACGTTTTATAGGTCAAGGCAGGTGGACCGCAGGCAAAGCGTGTGTTATGCTTGCAATAGGCTGGGACATAAACAATTTGAGTGTAATTACAGGCCACTACAGCCGCAGCACTCAGTACGAAGAGTTGTGACCGGTAATCCGACACGCACTAGACACACAGAAGCCTTGTCCGGTAACTGTACTCAATTCACTGGTCACAACAATACTCAAAATAATTACAGATACAACCCGGGCGTCACAAATATTCGTGACAGAGTCCGACACACAAATATTTACACTCAGGGTACAGACGGATCAGCTCACTATGTGAGTGTGGTAAATAGGTCTCAACAACATAGACAATGGGCCAGAGTACACCATCCTGCAAGTTGGTTTGACAAGAAAGGATGGCTACAAAAGACATGTCAAGAATACAGAAATAGGAAGATGAATTGGGATGGTTCAGTTATAAACAGGAACAAATATGAAAGGAGAAACATATGTACAGATCGCGAAATTGGGAAATGGAAATGTAACCAATATCAATATAAACAGGGACATAATAGAACATGGAATAACAGGGACAGGACACTCCCGACTTTCAACAGCAACTATGGATCAGGACATTGGGACAGCGTGAATAGGAGAAGAACTAGAATAGATTTGAGGAATTTTGTTGGAGACATCAGAAGAGGAGTCAAAGACAAGAAAATACAAATAAATGAAATTGAAAAACAAGAAAGAAAACAACGTATCCCTAAAAGAAGACAAGTAGCAACAGCAATCGAGCTAGCTCATAAACCAGACCCTTGCTCATGTATTGTCGAAATACACGGAAGGAGATATAGAGCATTGGTAGACTCAGGGGCTACTGTAAGCCTTATTAGGTTTGGACTTTATAAACAGATACGAGGCGTAGCTCAATACAGAAAGTCACAAAATACACTTACCTCGGTGTCAGGAGAAAACCTGAAAGTGATGGGAACAGCTATGGTGCAAATGAGAATTGGCAATATGATCGTGGAACACACGTTCACCATTGTGAAGGGGATGATGAGAAATATCATACTAGGACGTGATTTTCTGCTAAAACATAAGGCTCAAGTACATGTTGATACTCACCAACTGAAGATACATGGCGAATGCATCAGGTTACAGGACGACGTATACATAGCGTCCATAATCCGAAACAGAACAACAGTTACGCTGCGACCGAATGAAGTCGGTATTGTTCAAGGCAAGTTGAAAAGATCCCCATATTTCAACCAAGGACAAACGGTCTTAACACTCGACTGGGAAGATGGAGATATACTAGATGAACCCAGACTAGAAATGGTAGAAGGAATAGTACAAATTGGAAAAAGACAACAATTTCCAACAATGATTATAAACACCACGGGAAAAACAGTTAGAATACCAAGAGGATTTGTATTAGGAAGGGTACAACTGATGGAAGGTCAGGAAGGAAATATGGAACACCAAGAAAAGCACCAAATACAAGAAACTATGAACAATAACAACGCGCGTCAGAGACAAAATCGGAAACCACAAACAGTGGTGGTACCACAACATAGAGTTAACAACAAGATATACAGAGAGCAGAAGAAAGTGGAAACAAGGAAGCAGGACAAGGTGAGAATCAAGGAAGATATATGCACACCATTCAGACTCAATGCAGTGTTAGGCGAGAAAAAGCACACAAAAGAGAATGGAATACAGAGAGTTAACGGTGTAACAGAAAAGATGGAAAGGATCAAAATACCTCAACCAAGTATAGAGCAGTTGAGGAAAGAAATAAAAGCCATCCTTGGAAGAACTAAACCAGACATCGTGGTACTAAAGGAGGTGCAGAAAATTCTGGAAGAAAAGTTTGATATAGACTTATCACAAAGAAAGGAAGAAATCTACAAGCTTGTCGTAGACGAAATAGAGGAAGATAGACCGATGGATATAAGAGGCTATATAAGGAGCCATAGTATGTATAGTATGAGAGGCAGTGTTCAAGAAAGATGTACACGGATTCCCAATAACACACCACACTACACGGAAGGACATAAACAACATAACAATACACATGATAGGATAGGAACACGTAGAATTGAAGCAACACAAAAGGATAGTAACTGGAAGGAGTCTAACAGGATAGGAGACAACTGGAGAGTAGGATGGGAGGATGACAATGGAGAAACATCAACAGGTAGTCAGTGTCGCACAACGGCAGGAAGAACACAAATCCATGCAGAACCGGGAACAACATCTGATCGGTTAACCCCAAACCCCCACATTTTATACAGCGAACAAGAGGAGATGGGCACATATAGGCCAGAGGAAGACAGGATACAAGTATGGCAGGATACAGAAAGTAAACAGTACAATGAGATTCTAGAAGATACGACAGGAATAAGGAAACAATGGAATAATATTGAAACAGAAATAGATGCACAGTACAAACATACGAGAGCTGCAGAATAAAAGAGCAGAGCACAGGAGCAGCAGCTAATGCAACAAAAGGAACAACAACAAGAGACGAAACAGCAAAGAGTTGGAAGTCAAACTCAGAACATAGAGGACACATCAGCTAAAGATTCAGATTCGCAGGAAGAGATGGAGTTAGGGAATATAAGAGGGATGAAGAGACAGCGGTCGTCGTCATCAGACGATTCAGAGGATTACAGAAAGCGTCTAGCAAAGTTGAGACATGTAGATGAGGTCAGACTGAAGAGGAAGAATAAAGTAAGAAATAGTAGTGTAGCGGAGATGAAGGACATACGGGCAATTGTTCAATATATGGACAGGAAGTTTGAGAAATTGAAAAAGGAGAATTCGAGAGATAATAGTAGAGAAAGAAGGAGGGATACGGATAGAAGGGATTTCCGATCCAAGAGCCGAGATAGGCTGAGAAATAGAAGTGCGGATAGAAGAGATACGGGTCGACGGGAATACCTATCCAAGAGTCCAGAGGGACTAGATACACAGAGAAATAGAACACATACAGATCGAGGGAATTACCGATCTAAGAGCCGGGAGGCTAGAAAGGAGGAAGAGAGAGGAAATACGGATCAAAGGGAGTACCGATCCAAGAGCCGAAAGGCTAGAAAGGGAGATAGAAATAGGAGTAAAAGTATGAGAGATACTAGGAGTACAAGTCGAGGTAGCGACAAATTAAAGAGTAAAGAATCTGAGAGGAACCCAGGGAGTACGAGAAATGAAGAAATGGAAGATAGAGGGAAACCGAGGCAAACGGTTGACGAAGTAAGAAGTAAGGAGGTTGAGAGAAACTCGGGAGATACACGAGATACAGAGGTAGAGAGGAAGCAAAGTGTTGACAAGGTTAGACGAGTAGAGGAGACTCAAGATATGAATAAACTGATAGCGTTAGAGGCGCTTAAAAGTAAAGAGACAATGGTGTTAAAGTTGATGGAGCTTATGAGCAAATAGGGGAATGAGTAGGAGGCTATGGAAGAAGACATAGCATATTAGGAGGTGTAGACAAGTGGCGGCGGTTGCTAGTCTTAAAAAGGACAAGTATGATTGGTCCATACCGCACTTAAGAAGTAAACTGAGCACACACCCGACCAATAGGGTACTGCAGGAGAGGAAACCGAGAAAAGGAGAGGTAAGAAGTAGAGGTCATAAGAGAATTGCAGACTATAGTTAGAAAGCCGTGGTGACGACGGCAGGAACAAGGAAGATAGAGGTTGGAGAAGCCGTAGAGCAGAACACGGCAGAAACATGGAATATTATGGTAAAATAATGGAAGTTATATATTTTGAGCAGTCGTAGAGTCATAATAGAAATTTAGAGATTTTGAGAAGCGTAGAGGAGACGGCAGAGATATTAGAATAAGGAGATAAATGCCGTGGTGGAAGAGAAGAGGAAAGAGGCAGGGAAGCCATAGATTAAGGGAGAGAGACGTAGATGGGAGGAATTGAGAAGTCACAGAGAGGAGACGAAAGGGAATTACGAGACAACTAAAGGAGTATTGGAGAAACTATAGAGAATATGGGGGTAGATGAGGGCCATAGGGAAATAGCGAAGATATAGAGAAAATTCGATAATTAGAAGTGATAGTCTAGAGGGACCCGATAACGGAGTTGAGGAAGATGCAGATTTTTTTTTCGGCAGTTGCCAGAGTCTGGTGAAGACTTTGTGGGAAGCGAGGCTTCTCCAAGTTATAAGAGATGGAGGTTATAGGGAGATAATAAAGAAGACAAGTGAGAGATAGAAAAACTAAGGAAATGAGAATAGGGGAGAGAATAATTATGTTGAGGAAACAGTACACATTGTATATGGTTACGGGTTTCTTTTAAACACAAGGGAAGATGGAAATGAAATGTAGATAACGTAGGAAAGATATGCAACTAAGAAGAACGATTAATGAGATATGCAGAATTTCAAGATAATTCGCGTAGGCGGGATAATAAACTTGGGAGTAGAGATAAAAGAGATGGTAAATGACTAATGAATTTAGAAAGGTCTAGTAAGAGTCGTAAAGGAGCAAACGACAAGGTGTAATATGAAAGGAATTGCATTATGTACAAGTTGTAACATGAAAAGAGTTGTATTCAGTAAAATGTATTATATGAAAACTTGTATTCAGTAAAATGTATACTATGAAAACAGTTTCAGGATGGAAAATGTATAATATGAAATGGAAATTGTAGACAGGAAGATGAGTGAGGTTGATTAGAAGTGGAGAATGGTGGGTCTCATTGGGACAGAGGTTGGTGAAGAGAGGGATGGAATTGGTAGTAGAAGAGGGAGGGAAGAGAGTGAGTGGAGATTTTTCGGGAACTTTTCTCTGTGAGAGAAATTTTTTTTTAAGGGGGGGAGATGTGTGGACGGTGGTTTGGTTTTGATAGAGAGAAAGAAGGTAGAAAAAATGGTATGGATGGGTTTGGTTGCAGATTATTTGTCGTTAATGAAGGGAGATAGGATGTGTAAGATTAGGCCTTGTCTTAAGGGAAGTAACAAAGAATTAAGTCCCTTACAGGTTTGAGTGAGTTGAGAAAAAAAGTATTGCACGAGAAAGTCGAGATGCGTAAACACATGTTAGGCGTGAACGAAGAATGTTGGAACGGGGTTTTGACAGAGTCTGGTTAGAGACGCGCTAAGTGTAGGCAGGGAAAGGTGTTTCTCTCAAGTGTGTAGTTAGATATTGAACGTACAGCGTAAGATTTTATATTGTTGTATAAGATATATTCGGAGCACCAAAGTGTGTGTGTAAGAAAAAGTGTATTTCAAATGAAGAAACAAAACAGGTACGTTTTGACATTTTGATTATTTACTGCGTATGTGGCTCAGCAGACCAGGTCTGAGCAGAGGACAGTAAACAGATGAAATCTTGGTAAAAGTGACAGCCCTGGCGGTTAAGGCCAGTTTCTCGTATAGAGATATAACAAGAAACATGGGAAAAGAACAATAGAAAAGTAAATAAGCAGTACATAAGAACGACAGGAAGTTCTGTCTGAATAAATATATGACATGTTCTATAGCTGGGACAAGTAATAGTAAGGAGACAAGCAAAATGTATGAGAAAAATGGATACTGAGATTGTTTGAAACTGAAGATTGTATTTTGCAAGACTGCCAACCTTGAAGAGAAAGGTTGGACATACCATTTTTACTCAGTTATCAACGTATGTTAATAAAGTTCTACCATTGATATTTTCACTGCTGTTTTGAGTGGTATCGATTGATAAACAGTGGGTATGAAGAAAAAGTAGAGTCAGTCTGAGTGAAGGAAGTTTCTAGTATTTACTTTACAACACTATCTACTGAAAGGGCAGTGGTCCGAATCTTGCAATACGACACACGGCTACACAAACATGAACTAAACAAACATATATCATCAATGTAGGTTATGATATCAGATCTATAAGACAACATTTTACGCATTATTCTAATGAATGTGGCAGGTGCGTTCATGAGCCCGAAAGGAATGACGTTCCATTGGTATAACACACGCGGAGTCGAAAACGCAGTAAGAGGTTTAGCTTGTTCGGTTAATGGAATCTGCCAATAACCTTTAGTCAAATCTATTTTAGTGAAGAGATTAGCATTGGATAGACGAGATAGTAAATCGTCAAGCAAAGGATGAGGTTCAGCATCCAAAATGGTTTTAGCATTTAGTTTGCGATAATCTACGCCAAATCTAATATTATTATCCTTTTTCCGGACAATAACTGATGGTGAGTGTAACAATCATAATTTTCGGTAGTGTACCGCAAACCAACAATCAGTGGTGTTAATGATGGGTGTTGTAAGTAGGTGAAGACTGGGCGTGTGATGGAAAATAAAGGTCAACTCGACCGACGCAGGGTTGTGTAAGCATGGAGTGAGAGTGCAAGGTAACGCGAATGGGATGAACGGTTCTGTGGAGTTGACAAGTTGGTAACAATGCACTCATACCCTCACGGCTGGAAGTCAATGATAGCTGGAACTACTGTAGACGTTTTTAAACAGTTTAATGACACACACTCTGACAGCACGGTTGACAGTCATTGGAACAGGTTGACACAATAAATCATTGGATACTTGACCAAATGGGTGGCAACATCAATTTGGCAATTTCATAGCATGTAAACATAATTGGACGATAGTAGCAAATATATAGTTCTGATTGTCTATCGTCTCATATCTCCACTGACTAATCGCATCAGTTTGAGTTAACAATAATAATGGTCATCACAATGCTCTCTTACAGACCCTCTGCTGACTACGTCTTTCAGGCTAAGTCTTTTAGGCTTTAACTTCAACAGGGACTTTCTTTTAAGATTGACAATCTCAAATAACCAAGATTGAACTTCAATACAATGTAAGTCTTGGTATCGCCATCAGGTAATAAGATATATCTGTTCTCTGACTGACAATTCAAACAGACCAACAGTGGGGTTCAAAATGGCGCTGGTCCCAGTGAGCGGCGTTCATCCAAAAAAGATATCCTCACTACAAATGAAAGCTCCGTTCATTTGCTCAACTAATATCTTGGGTTTTCCATACCCATAAGAAATGTTACATATGTCCACTCACAGTGCTGCTAGTACAGGAATCGTCTACATACTATCCATCAAATATATAAAAATGATATAACATCTATGATGTCGTTAGGCCTAGGTAAAGTTTTAGAAAAATGTTCCTTCTTTACCTTAAGTTCAGAAAAACACTAGCACTAGCACACTAGAATATATATATTCTGGGAGAAGTATCGACCATCATAGTCTACTAAGAGAAACTCCTCTTTTCCCCAGAATCAATCACAATGACGAAAAACTTCGGACTCCCTTTTGTCCGACAGCCTTCAAGATTCGTCCATCATCACCCAAGAGCCTCTTTCCGTTTCGGCCTCCGCAGAAACTGCCTGACCCCAAAGTTCAGTACAAGGAAAAATAGTTCCACTTAGACATACAAAGATATCACGATATAAGACCGAATCGTCTGAAATAGACATGGAGTAAACATAGACTCGGACCATAAACATTCCTGCATAAATCTAAGCAAGAACAATCTGTTTTCTGGCCCAACAAGGAACAAACTAACGAAATCTAGATTCATACGCCAAATTC
Organism: Oreohelix idahoensis; assembly: GCA_024509875.1. Taxonomy (NCBI): domain Eukaryota; kingdom Metazoa; phylum Mollusca; class Gastropoda; order Stylommatophora; family Oreohelicidae; genus Oreohelix; species Oreohelix idahoensis. Next base: position 72,965 of record JAMPIV010016298.1, read on the forward strand.
GATATCCAGGGGAGATAACCCATATAACAAAAGTATCAATCAATCATGGGTGATATATCTTTGACCAGGAAAGCATTTTGATTCTAAAAACAAATACTTTCCCTCAGACAAATAAATATTATAATAACTACATACATTGCCACCAGTAATCTGTTGGTAACAGTGAGGAATACGGAGAATTACTGTTTTCAATAATTCCTAAACTCAACATCTGATCTAGCTCGAGTGATGTTTTGTTTTGATAATGAATAGGAACAGGATAAGGACGTAGACGGATAGGAATATCATCAGTAAGGATGATATCATGAGAAATAGCGGATATTTGACCAGGTAGGTCAGTGAGAACATCAGAAAAGGATTCTAGTAGACTGGATATCTGGTAATGTTGCTGAGATGTTAAAGAAGACGAAATAGCAACATTGCTCCAAGATTCTATAGAATCAAAGGCAGTTGTAGGCAAAGACATTTGAATATCAGAGAAGGAAGATTCCTCCTCCTGAATCACAGATAAGCTAGAATAATGACAAAAACTACCAACATTGTCATCAATGTCGTGGAAAATAGACTGTAAATGCTCACGTCTTGTATGAAATTCTTTGAGCATATTAATGTGGATAACTTTCTTTGACCCTTAATATCGATTACATAATCAACATATGATGTACGAGATATCCCTTTGAATGGGCCATTCCAAGCCATGAGTAATCTATTATCCTTCCGGGGAAGCAACACAAAAGCTTCATCCCCCAGAAAATGTTGACGTAATCACCTATTTTTATTTAGAAAGAGACGTGATTTATGTTTAGCAGCCTCTGACGAAGCTGTAGCCAACTGACATGCGTCAACAATCTTTCTACGAAGATTAATCACGTACTCGTAAGATGACTGAGTTGCCTGATTCATCTCAGAGTCAGTAAGGAGATCGTTTATCAAACTCATAGGACCTCGAGTTGGAGCTCCAAACACAAGCTCAAAGGAGGAAAATCTGGTCTGCTCGTGCGGAAGTTCTCGATAAGCGAAGAGTACAGCCGGCAAGACCCTGTCCCAACCCTGAGGATTTTTGTCAGTTAACTCATGTAACAATTGCTTGAGTGTCCTTTTTGAGCCTCTCAACAGAACCATTGCTCATTGGGTGATATATACTACTCAATTATCTATCTATAATAAGTGTCTTCATGACTGATGTCATGGTTTCAGAGACTAATTGTGAACCATGATCAGAGGGAAGTTTACGAAGAAAAACTAATCTTGAGAAGATAAGCAACAGTGCATTAGCTGCCTCAGAGGTAGTGGTATATTTAAGGAATGGCCTCTGGCCGTCGAGTGCACAAATCAATGCACGTGTGGACATATTTGTGACCTCTAGCCGAAGTAACAGAAAGAGGACCGATAATGTCAACGGCTATCTTTTCAAAAGGTCTAATAGATATATCACATGACTGAATTGGAGCTGAATATAAAGTTCCTCGAGATTTAACTTCTTGGAAGGTAATGCATAAACTTACGTATAATAAAACATCCCTGGACACACCTGGCCAAAAGGACAAAGACAACACTTTGGAACGTGTTCGAGTGTAGCCCATATGACCCACACAATGTGAGTCATAAACATACTTTGACTTTACGTGAAAAAATGGGGTATGAATATCAACAATAGCTGTGGGGTAAAATTCAATTGTCCCACCAAAGGTAATACACTTTACACAATTTCCTGTTGAACAAGAAGGGTTTACAAGCGACTGTATAATCCCGACTGTGGTTGATACCGAATCCCCGAGTACAGATACTTGGGTAGCATTCACCAATCCTCTTTGAAATTCTAGAGTACCGGTGCCGTCATGGGCTGAAAGACTAACAGCAGGAAGAGGATGTCCATACTTCAGAACTGTAATACTGTCATTCTGAAATAAAGTTAGACATTCCTGGCAACGAGAAGCAACATCAAAATCAAATGAACAACAGGCAGCTGAATGAACCTGGTTATTCAATTGCTGATTAACGACAGGTGCACCACCAGTTAGTGCCGCCCTTGCATTATGTTTAGACCTCTTTGGGCCACTCGACCAAGATCGCTGCCTCTGGCGATCAACAGAATTAGCCTGATTTCTAAAGTGTTGACTGTTATTCTTATTTCTGTAATGTTGATGGTTATTGTTCCAATTATTTTTTTGTGAGAAACAATTATTTGGTTTTCTTCAATTAGGACTTTGTTGAAAATTGTTGTCGACCTCTATCAAAGTTATCATTCTTGTTAAAGTTACCCTTTCTAGTATAATGGTTTTCATTATATCTTCTACGCATGACATTTCTGTCTAAGCTCTGAGATCTAGCTCTAACATTATTGTCCCAAGTTGTAGCTGAAGCAACTTGGAGAGAATCTTTTATTTGGCTGCTACTAATACATGCACCGGGATGTGCGGTACAGTATTATTTAGATAATTCTTCCATAGATGATAGATTTGATGGCTTGCGTTCCTGCAAGAAAGACCAAAATGGCCTGCTTGCCGAGGATAACACCTTATCCCTTAGCAATAGATCCATAACTTTATCATATGATTTCTCAATTCCTGAGAGTTGAACCCATTTATTAAAAGTAAGTCGTGTGGCAGAGATTAATACTGAAAAGTCCTGTCCAGATCCAGGAATCATTGTCTTAAATTTCACCCGATATTCTTCCTCATCAAGTTGAAAACGTTTTAATAGTACTGCTCTAGCAGCATCATAGTCGTTTTTAACTGACTCATCCATTGTGTTAATGGCAGTCATAGGTTCTCCAACTAAAACTTGCCTACTTTTGGCAACCTGTAATGACCTATCTAGTTTATGTGCTACACATATACTTTCATAGCGTGGAAGATAGCATGACACGTCATCATAAGTTGGGTTAAATATTGGTAATTTAAATCTTTCATTAACCTTATTGTTGACTGCAGAAGAAGCAGTATTTGAATCACTATTATTCCTATTATTTCCAATTTGAATTCTTAATCTTAATTCCTCTAAATGAAGAAGCATCATTATTTCTTCATTTGGGCATCAAATTGCATTTTAACATTTATATTCTCTATCTCCTGGAGACGTCTTTTCTCTTCTTCAACACGTCTTTTTTCTTCTTCTACACGTCTTTTTTCATCCAATTCTATCTCTTGGAGACGTCTTCTTTCAGCTTTAACTTCCTGTTCATTCTCCTCTTGTTTTGCTTTAGCTAACTCAGTCATAGCATATTCTTTCAACGCTTCACCTTTATAACCAAATTGTTTGCCAATACGCATACAAGATTATAGGGTGGCCATGTTAATTTCTACTGTGAATCACTTAGTCAAATAATTAAATGACAAGTGGCTTTACAATCCCCTCTAAGCACCAAACTTTGTGGCTATTATTATTATAACTGTGCCTTACTCAGTCGACTAAATAGTTGCTAGTAGCCCAAGAACGCACTGCAAGCAATAAATATTGCTATTATACAATATTTACATAAATCACTATTAATAGAGGGTCATGAAGAAAAAGAAAATAGGAACAGTAAAGAAAAGAACTATACAAAACAATATCCCGCCACAGGATCAAATGACACACAAGAGCAACGTTTGAAATAACTAAATAAAATCTACTAGTGAAACAATACAAAAACAGCAAATGAGGTCAATCTACAACAAAACAATCTAAAAATAGACGCATACAGGACCCAGTACAAACAGCTGATTTGTAAAAACTAAACGATAGCAAATGTTAGACCTACAAATTGTAAACGAACAATGACATAACTAAGAAAAATGAAACTGAAACCAATGAAAATACAATATAGATAAACCAAACATTGCAGCTAAACATATATGATTGAACAAATCCAGTAACAGACAGGATATTCGACGAGTTTACTCGAGTCAGACCTTCTGCTCAAATAAAAATGTTCAAAATGGCCCTACAGACCGACTTCGAATCTGCGATCGTCCGCAGAGAGATATTGCAAAAATTCGAAGTTCCCGCCAACCGCCCACGAATAATAAACAACAGACACAAAACAGACATAAAAGATAGAATTTACGCTAGGGACTGCCAACAATAACCTGGTAATTTTTTTAAGCGCATATAGGTACTTATCTTAAATAGCTGAAAACATCTCCGCCGACGCTAGTATGCAGCATGGAAGGCTTCGTTAGTAGGCAGACTGGTGGCTTGAAACTGGCCTCAGGCGTAACAAACAGCAGTCCATTTGATCAGTGTAAGGCCACGGCAGACTTGTAATTCGACATTTTGATAGTAGGTTTCATAACAACTTGCGCAGCTGGTATTTTGTAGCATTCTGACATTTTCATCGCCAACCGGCTGACATGCGCATTCCAGCTCCAAGTATGCAAATTGAGCAAACGGTGTAAAATTCTTTCGAGATCTTGAAATTTTTTCTTTTCAGTCACTGTCCACTTTCACGATACAACCGTTAATAAATGTTCTTGACAGACGAAATCCCCATCACTGGAGCACCATGAAATCTCTCTGTTATGGACAGTTTTGTTATATTGGAGATTGAGTGATTGAAGAAGATTATTACTTCCTATCTGACCTCTGTATTTCGCATCGTGCTGTTGAGATGTATTGAATGTCATGGGCTTGTGCAAGAACAATTCCTCATAAATCGACCACCAACAACTTGTAGTAAGGGTCCACAGATACAGCATGTTTCTTTACGAAGCATAGAATAATGTTTATGAAACAATGCATATATAGAATCTCCTACAGTCCGTAATACATCGTCTCATACCTGGCCCATCTACTAGATGTGCCGATAACGGCTAACATCCAAGTATTGACAACCAGAATATGGAGATTAATATTGATTTATCCAGGAAAATTCCTCTGCATAAAAAAAATCATTGAACTTGCATACTTAATTCGACATCTTCTTGAATATTAGTGGCGTCCTTCTCAATTTCTTAACCCACGTTGGAGAACTGTTAAAACTTCATAAACTTGGGAGCAAAAGCATCAACGTTTTATTCTGACGGATTCATACAACAGAAGCCCTTGATTAATGGTCTGCATAAATTACTGCAGAACATACTACGTCATAATCACCTAGTGAAGTAAACCTTACATCGCGTTCACTTATAATTAAAAATGGTGCAAAATACATCATGTTGGCCCTAGATAGAATTGTTATCGCGTAGATTAAACTGCTAAACAAACTAAATGTGGTCAACATGTAAAATACATTATAATCTGCCTGAACAAATCTCTGTAGTCAGTTGTTAGAGTTGGAGCTGTTGATGTAGAGTGGAGCCTACATGACAACAACCTCCAGCATGAGAATGAAGGTAGAGGCAGTTAATGCAGTACTGAGGTGGCTGTCTGAAACTCCATCAACCGGGACAGTTATATTGTCAGACTCTCAAGCCATGCTTCTAAATATTCAGAATGGATGGCTGCAGTAGGAATGGAAAACATCAATAGAAGCCTCAAGTTCTGAAGAGCTGGTGTGGATATACTATTCTGGTCATGCAGGGGTACGTGGCAATGAGAGAGCTGGCAGTCTGGCCTCGAGACCACCCATCTTGGGGACACAGCACATGGATAATGGAGAGATACTAAGGGCTATTAATGATCGCCTGTTGGATAATGACACGGCAATGGATGAATCAAGAAGGCTGAGGCTATTCGAGTGTGGCATCAAACGTGGGACTATGAGAAATGGTCGTAAGAGAGGATGCATCCGTCGTATGTACAACCAGCGTGCTACAGGTACAATTAGCATTCTTACACTTCGACATTTGCTGAGGGAGAGTGAGCACCTATGGATTTGCCATGAGTGCAGTGAAGTCGATTCTGATTAACAATAACAATAACAGATGTGTAATGTTTGTCACGGATTGCCTCCCCTTAGCTCTACATTAGTGGTCCACCAGCGGTCAACACTCAAGAGTATCTAATATGAGTCTACATTCGCACGAGATTACTCTTGGCAGAGTTGTATTTAGAAGGACAATGACGCTTCTATCTCAAGGTCGTTTTCACATGATGTTTTCAGAAGTCAAGAACAATGCTACACAGGGTATAGCACTATTAACATATATCCGAGCCTTCGCCCGTTCAATTCCTCAGCTGGTGTAAATCCAGCGAAATTATTTTATAAGTATTTGTTCTATAGATGTACATATATGTCTGGATGTATATACATATTAAAAAGTCTTGCTCATACGTTTTCTTTCATACTGATAAAAACTGTATCAACTACCATTGTTTTGTTTTAAACTAACATGTAACATAACAAATAATCAATTAGTCTTGACAGGTTAAGATAGCGATGGAATGATGGTGAATTTTAGCCGTAATTAAATTATCTTCAATGAGACTTGGGTTGAGGATTTTATAAAAACAATTGTCCTTTTTCCTGTTTCCTTAATAAACGTAGCTTGTCTAAGTGAGTCCTGCAGCCGTGATTTCGCCCATTCTTCTGCGATGCGGGCTCTTCTCCACTCAACTCGTCCAGTGTAGGCGATTAGTATTGATTCCCTGCTTTTAACTCACAGCTAATGACGAAGGAACTTCGGACTTGCAGCTTCGTAACATGTACAGTCTGATAGCTTCGTTCCACGAACTTTAGACAAAATAAAAAGAACAAATAACTCTGCAAAGTACATGTGTAGGCTGCAAATTAACAGGCGCATTGTCTGGCTGTTCACCCACCAATGTTAGCCTCTCTGAATAATTACTCTCCCTGAGTGTACACAGTATAACTCTTTGATTATGTCCTCAATATAATTAGAAATTACCGTAATAATTCTGGTTAATGAACTGGGAAAAATGTGCTTGGACAGCGTGACTGCAATGATTTTCCTGAATTACAATTAACAAAATACATATATCCAAAAACATGTTTTGCACGATCTTTAACTTGTATTGAACGCTATATAATAGTATACCTCGCCGGTTGTCAATGATGTAACGCGTTTGCACGAATTTATTCTAATGTCTAATATTCTGGGCCTTTCATATGTTTTATTCGTCCAAGCAAGAGGTATTTTTCGAGCTCCCTAAATTGTGGAGGAATTAAGTATCTTTACGTGACATCATTATACGAGGGGCGTTCAGAAAGTAATGCACCACATCGTTTTTCTCAGGAGCTGTTTATTCAAAAAGCATGAAATTTATACACAATATACTTGGATATGTTATGTAAACATCGGTATTATTCAACATAATCCCCATCAACTTGTACGGCTTTATGCCAGCGCGAAACAAGTGCATGTATTCCTAGCCCGTACCAGATTTTGTCTTGATCATGTAGCCATTTCTTCGCTGCATGAATCACTCCTTCATCATCTTCAAACCTTGTCCCACGGAGTGCATCTTTAAGTGGACCAAATAGATGAAAATCAGAGGGTGCCAAATCGGGACTATAGGGTGGATGGGGTAGTACAGTCCAACCCAATTTGGTGATTGCTTCCCGTGTTGCCAGACTTGTGTGAGGGCGCGCATTGTCGTAAAGGAGAAGCAGGTGTGCTGGATTCTTGTGCGGCCGAACTCTGCGAAAACGTTGATTGAGTTTTATTCAATGTCTTAATGTAAGCTTGCGAATTGATTGTCTCTCCTCTTGGCATAACGTCCACAAGAATCACACCTTTAATATCCCAAAAGACAGTGATTATGACCTTTCCAGCTGAAGGAATTGTCTTGAATTTCGTTCTTCTTGGTGATTGCGGATGATGCCACTCCATTGACTGTCTTTTTGTCTCAGGTTCAAAATGATGTGCCCAGGTTTCGTCACCTGTAACGATCTTAGCCAAAACGTTCTCTCTATCAGCATTGAAACGCTCCAACAATTCAGATGAAATTGCTTTCCTTTGCAATCGGTGGTCATTTGTGAGACTTCGAGGAACCCATCTTGCGCAAATCTTATAAAATCCGAGAGTTTTTATAACTGCATTTGCACTACCAATGTTGTCTGACAGCTGTAAGGCCAATTGTTGAGTAGTGATTCGCCTATCAGTAAGAATAATGCCCTCAGCGCATTTCAACATTTCTGCGTTGGTGGCTGTGGCAGGACGTCCACGGCGAGGCCGATCAAGCAGCTCCGTATCTCCACTTCCTGATTCTTTGATTCTCTGAACCCAGCGACTGACTGTACTCCGGTCGACTGCAAAACTTCATACACATCACATAGACGCTTGTGAATATTCACAACAGTTTCCTTCTCTGCAACGAGAAATTCTATCACAATTCGCTGTTTATAACGCAAGCTGCTAACATGCTCCATTTCAACGGTTTAGAGCAGCCGTATTATTTGGCCGGTTGCAGTGCAATTTGATGCACACAATTGGCACATGCCATATTTAAAGTGTGCAAAATTTCATGCTTCTATCTTCATCATTAGCTGAGAAAAACGATGTGGTGCATTACTTTCTGAACGCCCCTCGTATTTTTGAAAGGCCGCCACTTGTTTCACCGATCGTTAAGATAGTCCTAAACTTATAAGAAGTTCCGCACCTTACAGAGAAGTAATTTATACAAGAAGAAACATAAATTCACGTTTCTGGTTCGCATTACTTGGGTGTCCGTGAATGACACGCACGTCTTAGTCAGAACGGCCAGAACTGAATAGAGAAGACGAATATATGTATTAATTCAACATGCATTCTTATTGCCATATGGACTGTCCATATTTGTGAGGAGACAGATCTTGAAGATTCTCCATTGCTATTGTATTGTTTAGAAAACGCAATAAATATGTACTACTTGTGTATTGTAAACCCACTACCAGACAACTTGATTTATTGTGCCAGTTTCGTGTACTGCATGACCACACCCTAGTGCATTCGATAATATAGCACGATGAACTCTTTACTATAAATATGTCCACACATCCCAAAGGATTCTAGTCGTAAAAACATATAAATTGGCGACCAATATGTTTCGGATCGAGCAGCAGGACATTTGAAACAAAATCGTTTTTTTTCCAAGTCTGCACCGTTGGACTCATTTACATACCCAGTACCAGCACTGCGCTTATCTGCAGGCTTTTGCAGTCGTCAATATTCGAAATTGTTCATGCTTCAAGTTACTATTTCAAATCCCCTTCACGATGTTTTGCAAGTCTTCTATCAACATAATATGAACGTCGTCTCCATTATCTGCTATGACGGATGCTTTTTTTTTTAATGTTCCTTCGTACACCATGTTCTGGTGTACAACTGGTTTGGGGGGGGGGGGGTTTTGGGGGGGGGGGCCAGGCTTTGGGTTGGGGTTTTGTATTGGTTAGGGTTTGTGTTGTTTTATTTCTTTCTTGTTTCTTTATGTTTTTTACTTGTTTTGTTATTTGTTAGTTTGTTGTGTGTTTTTATTTATTTCTTTCGTGTTCTGTTTTTTTTACTTGGTTTGTTTTGTTATGTTGTTAGGGGGGTTTTGTTGGTGGGGGGGTTTTTTGGGTGTTTGGGGGGGTTTGTTTGGTGTTTGTTTTTTGTTTTTTGTTTTTTGTTTTTGTTTGGGGGGTTGTGGTTTGGGGTTTGTTTGTTTTTTTTGTTTTTTTTGTTTTGTGTTTA
>JAMPIV010016298.1:95000-129413 GCA_024509875.1 Oreohelix idahoensis
ATATATATATATATATATATATATATATATATATATATATATATATATATATATATATATATATATATATATATATATATATATATATATATATATATATATATACAGTAGAACTCCATTTATCCGAACCCCATGGGACCGAGCATCGTTCGGATAATCAAATGTTCGGATAATTGGATTACATAATGTATGGAGTACATGTACACATATTTCTAAAAATAATTAACCATCACAAGGAAAATACACTATAAAACATATTTAATTGTGCTGTAATAATAATACCCACACTGTATTAGATCACTGTATCACCAAAATCTTTCATTACACTGCAGTGCATGTTCTACTTGTACAGCATTAATTATTTTTTTTTTAAGAAAAAGAAATGTTTTCAAAATAACATTACAAACGATTCAAAACCAGGCGCAACTTACGTATACATGTACTTGCACAGATGTAGCCCACTATTTAAAATAATGAGGAACCCTCTTCTGCACCAAACTGGATAGTCTCCTTTTGGCTGCTAAGTCCCGCATTCCCTTCAACAGCAGAAGCTGTGTAGGACAGCTGTCATCTTCTTGCTCGTACCAAGCCATCGCTGTTTCTAGTGCTATAAAGGCCTCTTCAGGACTTGGTCGACGTTTTGGGTTTTCTTCATAATCTACAAGTACATCATGTACTTCTGAGGAATCTTTATCATCGGTCACTACATGCATTTTGGTTTTCTTCTTGCACAAAAACATTTCTTCGTCATTCAAAAACTGAAAACCAGAATCATTATCATCTTCTAGCCACATGTGTGCATCATCTTTGTCACAGTCCGAAAATCCGGGCATTGCTTGAAACAGTTCCACAACTTCATTTATACAATCATCATTTGTGTCCACTGCAGTAGTTTCATTTCCTCCTTTTTCCCAAGCAATCTATTCCAAGCCTTGTTGAGATTATCCTGTGACAGGTTGGTCCAAGCATCAGCTAACATATAGCAGCAGTCTTTGAGATTAAGCTTTTTGGAAAATGCCACCACACTTTCTTCATCTTCAGCCAACAATAAACGACGCAGGACTTCCTTCTTGTACATCTTTTTAAGCTTTGCTATAACACCCTGATCCATTGGTTGAATCAGTGCTGTTACATTGAGAGGCAGAAAAATTACTTTAAAATTTGCATCAACTGCATTCAATGTATCCGTCTCTGGATGAGATGGTGCATTGTCCAGTAGAAAAAAAAATACTTTTCCAGTTTTCTTTTCTTGTTCTCTCAACCTCTTCACATTTGGGATGAACTGATTTGTATACCAATCAAGAAATATTTCACTATTCATCCAAGCACTCTTCTGTGTTTTGTAGCACAATGGGATACATGTCACATTCTTTAAACAACGTGGTTTTTTTTTTTGGCTTTGCCGATCATTAGCACCGCACCGGTGAACGATGACTTCCACTGGCATTCGCGGCTACCAAAATTGCACTTTTTAAAAACCCAGGGGCAGATGCTTCGTGCTGAGATGCAAGTGATTTCTGAGGCAATGATTTCCAGTATAAGCCAGTCTCATCGGCATTATACACATCATATAGTTAATAACCTTCTTCTTCCAAAAAAGCCAAGAATGTTTCTTTAAAATTTTCAGTGGCAGTTGCATCGCTAGATAAAGATTCCCCTTGAATCTCCAATTCTCGTATGCCATGACGAGATTTAAAGTTTGTTAACCATCCCTGGCTAGCCTTAAAGTCAGGAATGACCGTCAAGTTGATTGTTGAACTGAAGTGCCTTTTCACACAATAGAGAGCCAGAGATAGGTTCCCCTTTGCTTCTTCTTTGCACAAACCATATATAAAAAGCCTCTTCCAATTTTAAATCATTCGCATTTCTTATGGGTTTATGTTTCTTCGACCGATTTTCACTATCCAATTTCGATGCAAAAGTCATAATTTTATCCTTGTTACTTTTGATGTCAGAGACGGTAGCTTTCCCAACATTGAAAATCCTCGCAAGTGAAGACACAGTTTCACCTTTTCCTAGTCTCTTGATAATTTCTGTTTTCGTTTTAATTGACAAAACATTGCGGTTCATTTTATATGCTTTAGGCTTACTGGAAGATGCCTTATCGCACAGAGAAATACTTGTACACCACCAAAATTATTCTGCTGTAGTAGCAGACACACAATTATTTTAAGTTGAACTGTCTGTTTAGCCAGTGTTCTGCCTAGAACGCACTCGTACACTGGATTGGTAAACCAGATATTAACTGACTTTATGATCTAACTGACTTCTTGTACGTAAGCAACCGACCATTAGCCCATCATATCCTCTACAAATTGTTCGCACACACATTTGAAGCTTGCCGCATCAAAAGATTCAGAAATGTAGTCTAACATGACTGGTGGCTCCTGATTTTTTTTTTTCTGGAAAAAGTGTTCGGATAATTGGATGTTCGGATAATTGGGGTTCGGATAAATGGAGTTCTACTGTATATATATATATATATATATATATATATATATATATATATATATATATATATATATATATATATATATATATATATATATATATATATATATATATATATATATATATATATATATATATATATATATATATATATATATACAGCGTAGTTAAAAAGCATGTCTACTCACTTTAAAAACTTATATTTCATTAACAACATACACAGTTTTAATATTCTATATCATATTTTAAAGCTAACACATTTACACGTATGTTTCGCCATGAATAATTTTTTTTATTTAATATTTCAGATACATGAAAAATGACGGAAAATACTCAATTATGTTTAGAAGAAAGAAAGATAGCTCTAAAAGAATTGTAGATCAGTTGGTGAAACATATCGATCATGTATCCCTGCTGATGTTCGAGATTGTGAACATTTAAAGTAAATTTAAGTTATTACGAAAAAAATGTCTATCTTTTAGCTTTAAAATGTGATAAAGAAAATACAAAATTGTGTACGTTGTTGATGAAATATAAATGTTTAAAGTGTGTATACATAAGTTTAAAACACCTTGTGTATGTGTTACTTACTAAGTTATTTAGTCGTCTATCTTCTACCCTGGGGTATAGAGATTTGTCACACCATACTATCCTTTCAGCTGGTTCCAATCTAGACCTCGATCCTTCAGAGATTGTATAATGTTGTCCTCCCATAAAACATGTGTTCGTCTTGTAGGTCTGGATCCCTGGAATTTGGTTTTCCCTATCTGTCGTGGTAACCGACCTTCTTTCATTCTACATACATGTACAAACCGTAGTAATTGGGACTGTTAAACAAATGTAATCGATTATTTACACTTTTTAGCAATGTTCATGTGTTTTGTTTAAATGCGGGAGCATTAGTTTTGTTAGAGGTTCGTTAGATGGAATTTGGCAAGATTAGGTGGCCGGGTTGAGAAGGGAAATAACAATAAGGCAAGTAATAATACTTTCACCCGTGTGTTACCGGGGCCCGAAAGAGGAGCAAAGAACAGTAACACTGTACCCTAAAATGCATGTCGTAAAAAGCGACTAAGCAGGGGTTGGGCATGGGGCTGGTTACCTCATCCAGTAAAAAAAAAAAGTTTTAGCACAAAAACTTCAACAAACATGGACAAGTCAAAAACAGAATATAAATCAACGCAGCCACCCAAGACAGAAGAAGGTCCTATGGAAATGAGGCGCATGAAGCAACCCAGAGAAAGCCGAAAGGAGTCTGGGTTGCCGACTAACCTTTTCTTCGTCTAGAAAAATCGGCAGGATTGGAACCTGCAATGTTCGCATTCTATGTAAACAATGGAAAAAAACTGCACAGGCAGCAGTAGAAATATCAAATGACAGGATTGATATCCTGGGTCCCTGCTAGACACGGTGGAAGGGCATTGTGACCCTTTGGCCTACTACGTCGCTACAACTATTAGCATTATAGCAAAGTGCTTGATAATGACTAGTTAGTAAAAATAAACACTACTCAAAATTCAATGAAATTATCAGCACATGAACCCATGATCTCATCAACACTTGTGTGGCTTCCATACAAGTTAGGCTGGAAGACATTTAGAATAGTGAGAACCTAGAACAATGATTGGTCATACTTACTTAGTAACATTAATTTTAGACTAGAGATTCCGTAGTTAGTCAGGTTAAAGATTATTTTAACAGTCAGCTAGACCCCCCAAGACCAATCATAAGATTGTTTCCGGTCTATTCTCCAATTAGGAATAATTTCATCCTGCAAGCCATAGCACCAGACTAGTATATAGACTGATGCATCATAGTAACCAAAGACCCTGAGACAGTTATCTCAGTGATTAGAGTCAAACCTACATAAGACGTACACCTGGCTCTCCCCTATTGTGAAAACAAAAGCCTTTGATCCTACGTTTGTGACAAGTACCTAACCGCCCAGGCACCTACTACCTACCAGGGCCGCCAGTGCTGACTTGCTCCAAGTAAGCAGATCTTGGTTGGTGATGGTATTCGGCCAAAAGATTCGGAGAATTTTTCTTAGGAATGTTGTGTGAAAAGAGGACAATTTCGACACCTACTACCTACCAGGGCCACCAGTGCTGACCCCTGCCACGTATTTTATTGTGGTGTGGTTGGTTTTGATGTTAAAAGGTTAAGTATTAATTGTCTACAGATGTGAGGTCAGCTATGCAAGTCCCTGAGTCTAATTGTTGATGAAGTTGTTCTCAGGGTGCCTGTCTGCTACCACCCTACGACCTCAATCTGCTATACATTTTGAACCTAATTATATGTTATGGTGTCTGGATGTTATCTTGCTAAGTGTCTAGGGTATAATGCAATGTAATGTTAATAAAATTGACAACAACTACACCTATAACTTAATGAACAAGTAATTAAACAAGTCGCTGAGTAAATTTTGAATGGAAATCTTTTGTACAATTTATTTTGCCTGTATCTCAATGTAGAGGAAAAGATGTGGTATCAGACCACCATCTTCTGTTGGGTAAAACAAAATTAAAACTTAAGAAATTTACAACAGTATATAGATATAGACAACAGTACAATGTGGAATATCTAAGAAATCAGGAAATAAGAGAAAAGTTTTCTGTCATTGTATCCAACAAATACAAAGTACTCCAACAGCTGGTAGATGAAGCAGAGACGGAAGACCAATGACAACAAGTAAAATATATATGGAACGAGACATGTGAAGAAGTACTGAGAAAAAGAGAACATCGGCACTAAGCATGGATAACAACAGAAACCATTAGTAAGATAGAAGACAGGAAAAACAAGAAAGCAGATTTAAACAGAAGCAAAACCAGAAGCTCCAAAGCCAAGGCTCATGAAGTGTACATAGAAGCAAACAAAGAAGTAAGAAGAAACATCAAAAGAGACAAGAGAAGTATATTGAAGAGTTGGCAAGGGAAGCAGAGGAAGATGCAACCAAAAGAAATATGACAAAACAGAAGCTAACAGGGAGATATAAGCAAGCAAATGGCCACATAAATGATAAGAATGGAAAATTGCTTAGTAATAATATATAAGAACAAATGAAGAGATGGACAGAACATTTTGAGGAACTTCTCAATAGACCAGCTCGAACTAATCCCCCAGACATCCAGCCAGCATAAGAGGAGCTACAAATCAGCTGTGTAAATACCAGGAAGAGAAGAAATAAAGAAAGCCATAAAGCTTCTGAAAGATGGAACAGCAACTGGCCCAGATGGCATTCCAGCAGAGGGCAACAAAACATATATTGATACCGCTATAGAGATATTGTACAAACTACCTATCTTTAGTCTGGGAGAGATATGTAATACCAGCAGAATGGAAGGAAGGTTATCTGGTCAAGTTGCCTAAGAAGGGAAATTTACAAGAGTGCACAAATTATAGAGTAATAATCAGTGCCAGGAAAAGTATTAAACAGGATCATCCTTGAGAGATTAAAAGAGTCCTTAGACAAGCAACTGAACACGCAGGTTTTTTTCGACAAAACAGATCCTGTACAGACCAGATAGCCACATTGAGAGTAATAGTCAAACAAAGTCTGGAATGGAATTCACCGCTTTACATCGGATTAGTGGACTATGAAAAGACATTTGACAGTGTAAACAGAGAATCACTTTGGAAACTGAAGAGGCACTATGGAATTCCCATGAAGATCTTTAACTTAATAAGAAAGACCTATGAAGACATGACATGCAGAGTTCTTCAAGAAGAACAACTTACAGAACCGTTTAGGATAAGAACGGGAGTGAGACAGGGATGCCTCTTGTTTCCATTTCTTTATGAAAACATCGACATCACACAACATAAATGGAGTCCAGTGGTATCAGCTTGATGATCTGGATTTTGCAGATGACTTGGCTCTTCTGCCCCATAACCATAATCAGATGCAAGAGAAAATGAAAATTCTCGATGAGAGATCAAGTGGGCGGAAAATACACAGGGAAAAGACAAAGATTATCCGAATAAATGCAAGAAATGATCACAAGATTGAACTTGAAGAAACACCACTAAAGGATGTAGAATCATACACATATCTTGGTAAATAATAGAGGAAACCTTGAGTCCTGTGAACAGTAAATAAATTAGTAAATAAATAAATAATGGTAATTAACAGGTACTCGTTGGACATAAAGGATGACACCAGACAACAGCAAAGAGAATATAAGTGATAGGCTTACCGGGAATAGATACAAACAAGATGACAGAATACAGTGACAAGATCCAAATCAAAGTAATACTACTGATGAAACAAGGCAGAAATGTATGAATTATAGAAAAATGAAAAACAAATTTTAGCTCTAGCACACTTATGACAAGACAAGCACAATGTCATACCATATATGACATCTAATAAATGAGGGATAGCAAGAATAAAACAACAATATCCCTGTTATGATTAAAATCATAACATATTCTTCTACTTCGACAAGGCTTGTTTATGGACGAGTTTGTTGATAGGGCGTTTCCTGGGTTACTCCCGGAAGTACGTCATTGTTGTTTGACATTTAGAGCAGACGGCTTTGCACGTTTTACTTGGCAGAAGGAAGCTTTACTTTGTTGCCATTCTTCAAGTGTTCATAAGTGTGAACGGACGCATAAATGTCCAGCTCAGATGTGTGTGCTATTATTCAAGAGTTGTAACGTTTTTTACAGCTAGGTCGTCCATCTACTTTATGGAGTCTATGCTGGTTTGATATTTAAGGACAAGTGAATGCTGTATATCAAAGAAAGAGAGAGAGAAAGTGGAACTATTTAATAAAGATTGCAGCAACATGTCGAAGACATCTTGTCCATAGTCGACTGACTAGCGACGTTTTCAAGACTGGCTAGTGATGCCATATTCTTACAATAATATTTGGGTGCAAGGATATTGGAGCATTATACAAATTAAATGTATCTTCGTTTGCATGTGCAAACCGGCCTTATGAACTTCTTTACTGTTGAAGTTTTAAATGTGAAAGTGAGTTCACACAAGTAAAGCAGAGTACGAGTGGGACCTCAACGAATAATGAATACCCTAGACGAAATAATCAAAGAGAAATACATATAACATTTTAAAAGGACCCGCAACAATTACAGACGATAATGGTGAAAAAAATTGAATAAAAATTGCAATTAACTTTACAACAATAACAAACTTGCCAAATAACAGGACCTTCACAACTAGACAGATACTGGATCTGGTTAATTCAATTAAGGCAGTAACACTCAGCTATGTTCACCGGCCCCTTAATTTGAACCAAACAGATGAATAAAACTAAAGAACTCACATAAATGTCTCGACCGTACAATGAGGTATTGAAAAAAATTCATGAGTCCCTCCAACCAGCCACTTAATACACGAACATATATATATATATATATATATATATATATATATATATATATATATATATATATATATATATATATATATATATATATATATATATATATATATATATATATATATATATATATATATATATATAAATATATATATATATATATATATATATATATATATATATATATATATATATATATATATATATACGAAAATGCATAGAACTTAGAAAAAGAACTCTGGCAAACAAGATTCTCGGCATCACACGCTGTATGTAACTTTAAATATACTTATCTGAATGCCAATAACAAAACTCTTCCTGGTTTTCGCATCCTTCCCAAGGAACGATGATGCACACTCCGTGTAGACAAGGTTAGGTTTAGAATTCACAATCGGCACACTTGAACAGGACTGTCATTTTGTCCGTCGTCCTCTTGATATAATTGGTTAACAAATCATGAGTGTAGGCCATCATCGGGCATAAAATGTCATGTTATGACCGTAAATTATAAAGGAAAGTCTTTGTCCTTCAACAACTTCACCGTTTGAAGCAGATACTTCAAAATTAGGACGGCAATTAATGTTCTTTCATCCCCACACAGGTCAGCAGACGACGCACAACGCCATTTTGAAAATTTCTGACTTTTACAGAAAACGATGTCCAACGACTTGAAAAATTTCTCCTGACATCAGCATTCTGCATTTGACTCAGGATCCCGGCTTGAGGCCTCCATCCTGCTGGTGCGTGCCTTTATATTATTATTATATGTATAATCTGAGTAAACGTCTTGTTACTCTGGCCAAGATCACATAGGGGTAGAACTGGTAGACAACGCACACAGCAATTCAACTCGAAATATTAATGTCACCACAAAGGCAGAGTGGACAATCTACATACTGTTTAATATAATAAACGCTGCTCCATACGCCTAATCTTGAAAGCCATGATATCTTATGGCATCACATATACAGTCATCAGTATAGCTCTGTACCGTCTGTAGCTAGAACACTGTCCTCGAAAGTATTTTACATTTTTATTTAATTCAGACTCACGTTCTCACCTGAATTCATAATTCCTTTTACAAATATACTAGCATCATCTCACGGTGGTATATAGATGATCTAGCGATAGAACATCATATGAATATGTCACGAAATAATATAAGTCTCAGGAGCTCAGAGACATACGTCCACATGCCACATTGAAACACATAGAACACCCCAGCATACGATCTCTTACTTTTGCTGATCCCAACTTTAACGTCTGCGAACTAAACTTCGAGGCAATGACGTAACTTCCTGTTACTAAAGACTACCGATAATAAACAAACATGAATCCTTGTCGAACCATTTTGATATCGACAGACATGTTATGAATTTTACTCATAACAATGAGGTTCCCTGCCCCATACGCCCCATAACTTGCACTGGTGCTTTATGTAGGAATTTGTTTTATATAATGAGGTTACCTGCCCCATGTGGTTTATGTGGGGATGTGTTTTATATGAAGAGATTACCTGTCTCTTGTGGTTTATGTGGGGATGTGTTTTATATGATGAGATTACCTGTCCCTTGTGGTTTATGTGGGGAAGTATTTTATATGATGAGGTTACCTGTCC
Source organism: Oreohelix idahoensis (assembly GCA_024509875.1). Classification (NCBI taxonomy): domain Eukaryota; kingdom Metazoa; phylum Mollusca; class Gastropoda; order Stylommatophora; family Oreohelicidae; genus Oreohelix; species Oreohelix idahoensis. The sequence goes on from JAMPIV010016298.1 coordinate 104,418, forward strand.
CTTGTCTTACACTGGTGGTTTATGTGGGATGTGTTTTATATGATGAGATTACCTGTCCCTTGTGGTTTATGTGGGATGTGTTTTATATGATGAGATTACCTGTCCCTTGTGGTTTATGTGGGATGTGTTTTATATGATGAGATTACCTGTCCCTTGTGGTTTATGTGGGGATGTGTTTTATATGATGAGATTACCTGTCCCTTGTGGTTTATGTGTGGATGTGTTTTATATGAAGAGATTACCTGGCCCATGTGGTTTATGTGGGGATGTGTTTTATATGATGAGGTTACCTGCCCCATGTGTTTATGTGGGAATGTGTTTTATATGATGAGGGTACCTGCTCCATGTCTTACCCTAGTGGCTTATGTCGGGATGTGTTTTATATTATGAGGTTACCTGCCCCATATCTTACACTGGGGGTTTATGTGGGAATTTGTTGTATATGATGAAGTTACCTGCCCCATGTCTTACACTGGCGGTTTATGTGAAAATGTGTATATGATGAGGTTACCTGCCCCATGTGGTTTATGTGAGAATGTGTTTTATATGATGAGGTTACGTGCCCCATGTCTTACACTGGTAGTTTATGTGAGAATGTATTTTATATGATGATGTTACCTGCCCCATGTCTTACACTGGTGGTTTATGTGAGAATGTGTTGTATATGATGAGTGTTGCGTGTCTTTATATAATTTGATCAGTATCTTTTGAGTAAACACCTGGTTACTCTGGCCAAGATAATATTAAGGTAGAACAGCTTGACAACACAGACAGCAATACAACTTGAAATATCAATGTCACCACAAAGGCCGAGTGGACAATCTACACACTGTTTATTACTATAAACGCTGGTCCAAGTGCATAATCTTGAAAGCCATTATTTCTTATATTCAGTCATCAGTGTCGCAAAATGGTTTCAAGTTATTGCAAACGGGTTCAGTTAGATTTATAAACCCGTCAACGATCGATTGACCGCTTTTCAAAATGGCGGCGTATCAGCGAAATGTGTATCAGACAGAGGAAATCGCCAAGGATAAATAAAAGCAGAAGGGAATCAGTATGAAAAGGATTTTACATTTCAGTACAGGGAAGGATTGTGTATAACTGCAAATAAGAAGGAACGGTAGGAAGTTCTCATTTACGGAGATATATGCGTATTTCGGCTGCCCACAGTTACGCTAACAGCTGGTAAACCCACTTCTGTTCTAAATATTAAAATCAACAAATAACAGTTTGGGAAATTACAGGGATAGGAAGATAGAGATTTATCGGCTGGATAAAACTAGATAAGATGGAACAATATGGATATTATATATGCTGAGAATGAGAAAGGCAAAATTTCGGAGGCAGAGTTTCGCCACTACCCATGAATTGTGAGCGGATCGCCAGAAACATTGTTCAGTCCAGTATCTGAAGTCTGAGGGTTCCATGAAATAACTCAAACCAGACTGTCCAGTATCAGAAGCCTGTGTCGTTCATCCGAGGCAAAACCACAAAAGTGCAGGACCCCAAAGAGTGAACTTCAACTGGTCATTGGCATCCCTACTGTTGGGCCTACCAAGTCTGATATCAGCAACGGACAGTTCAGTTTCAGCAGTATCAAGTTGAAAGATAAGTGTCCTGTTTGACACTGACCACCTATACATGTAAAACAGCCAATAGTTGAAAATAATAATTAACCATACAGAAACTCAGTCAACTGATGACAGTTATCCTTAAATTCAAAGGACTAATAACAGTGATTTCAGTAACTTTATTATTTAAGATCTTGAAGTCTAAACAGACAATAATAGTAATTGTGTGACTTTATTTTCTATATATTTATATATTTCAATGCTCTGTTCCAACTAGCAGTAATAGAATATTAGTGTAATTATTAAACGGTTTTAACTGTACCTGAGGATTTATTCACTTCTTCCATTTTGTGGGTTCAGTGAATGTACATTTTACTTATCCCCTAGAATATAAGTAATCATAAGATAGTCACAGGGAGGAGACACCTTAAACCCTGGTACTACTTCTTACCAACTGGGCCAGGATTTTCACAGTCTGACTATTGTTATGATAACAATACACCAGTGCTTATTTCTAAGACTGGGGTATTACTTGTAAGGTCAGAACTCTTTACTGGCATACTCTTACATAATAAATAATTTTAAATAACCTCCCGCTACAGTGGGGGCTCGTCTGCGGGATATATCTTTGATATTCCTGAGCCAACTTTCTATTTCTGCTGTGTAGAAAGTTTGTTTTGAAAATTTTTTTGGAAAGAGTAACCTAATAGGAAATAATTATATTTTTAGGAGTACCATTGAATACAGATAAAGAAAGCTGTTTCATATATGGTGAAGTCAGTTTAATTAACTTTAATTTTAACTAAGTTAATTATATTGTAGTAAATTAGTTTGAGTAAGGTCACTTGCCCTACTAGACTACAGATACATCATGGCTGACTTGGTCAAATTTAGGTCTGCTACACTGCAGGTGGGAAAAGAGCTTGGCATGGATGGTGACGCCCTGATCCGGTATGTCACGACGGAATGCGAAAAGTACACAGAGAGAGAAGCAAAGCAATTAGAAGCAGAGAGAGAAACAAAGAAATTAGAAGCAGAGAGAGAAGCCAAGAAATTAGAAGCAGAGAGAGAAGCCAAGAAATTAGAATTAGAAGCAGAGAGAGAAGCCAAGAAATTAGAAGCAGAGAGAGAAGCCAAGAAATTAGAATTAGAAGCAGAGAGAGAAGCCAAGAAATTAGAAGCGGAGAGAGAAGCCAAGAAATTAGAAGCGGAGAGAGAAGCCAAGAAATTAGAAGCTGAGAGAGAAGAAAGGAGGTTACAAGCAGAGAGAGACCATGAGCTGAAAATGAGACAGCTTGATCTTGAACTTCAGGCTGGGACTATCACCCATGGTAATAGCTCACCTCATTCTGCGAATAACTCTTTTCAGAACACAGCAAATGGGGCCATGAACTTCCACCTAGATCCATTTGTTGAAAAGGAGGACGCAATTGAGTCGTACCTGGATAGGTATGAAAGGCTAGCCTCTACATATGGACTGGAAAAGGAGAAATGGAGTTTAAAGTTATCTCAGGGATTGAGAGGTATTGCATATGATGTGTTTCTGAAACTCCCCAAAGAAGATCAGGAAAATTATGAAATACTAAAGCAAGCCTTACTGATCCGGTATGAAAAGAACTCTGAGGCATATAGGAAGAAATTTAGAACTTCTAAACCTCTACCTGGAGAAACATATAACCAGTTCTCAGCTAGGCTAGAATCGTATTTGTTGAAATGGAGTAGTTTAGGTAAGTATCAGAAAACCTACGAGGATCTGAAAGAAATGGTTATGTTAGAGCAAGTGAAAGATTCCATGTCTCACGAAATGAGGAAATTCCTTATGGAACAAGGAGCAGAGAGGCTGGAAGACATTTTGAAATGTGCAGAGAGATACCAAGCAGCTCAAGCTGAATTGGTAGGAACAAAAAGGAAGCAGGTAGAAGGATATAAGCCACCACCGCAGAATACCCAGTTTGACCAGAAGGATCATCCATACAGAAATAAGCCAAGATGTGATAATAAGGACAAGAACCCTCAGACTCAGGAAAAGAAACCCTACAAACAGGGAGATAAGTGGTGCAAATTTTGTAAGATGAGCAACCACAACACTGATGAATGTGGGAGGAAAAAACCCCTTCATCATGCTGCATGTCTACAGGTGAGGACTTCTGTTAGGAAGGAACTGACTGTGAGTCAGAATAGCCTCCATCACCCACCTACCCAGGAGATAGTGACTGTGAATGGCAAACAAGTCACAGGAATGTATGACACAGGTTTGTCCTATGACGCAGTCGTGTGTGCGTCTCTGGTGTGCCCTGAACAAATCACCACAGAAACAGTAGACATTCAAGGGCCACTAAAAGGAACATCACCCCTTACTTTACCCATAGCAAAGATTCATGTCAGTTGTCGCTATGTGGAAGGGGGGATAAATGCAGCAGTGTTAGACGATCCCTTTTACCCCCTAATGTTGGGGCGTAAATATGTTTTCTTGGGAGACCCTGTAAAATCTATGGTTATGGCAGAAATCCAGACCAGGTCTGACTCCAGAAACATAGAGAGGGACACCAAATTAACATTTCATTCGACTGAAATGAAACGGGCTCAAGAAGCAGACAGCACGTTGAAGCCTTGTTTTGGCAAATTATCAAAAACACATAAAGCTCCAAGGAAAGGACATTTCTATATGGAACATGGACTCTTGTACAGGAAAGCTGGCAGAGGGACGAAAAGTCATGGTCAAATTGTTGTACCATCCATCTATAGGAATAAGGTTATAGGCTGGGGACACATATCAACTTTGAGTGAACACCTATGTAATGGTGCCACAAAACAAAGAATAGCCACCCAATTCTACTGGCCAGGTATTACGGAAGACATAAATCAGTATGTAAATTTCTGTCCAGAGTGCACCTATGTAGATTCAGAAAGTCGACGGAAGAGTCTTCATCAAAAATCTACAAGCAAACCAGCAATCAGGGGTACTCCCGAGATTTGCACGGGAGGGGAAAGGAAACATCCCACACAGGTTCAATTGCAGTCTGAACCCCATGCGCTGGAAAAAAGGAACAAATCACGTAGCGAAAAGCAAACACCTACGGATTTGCGAGGGAAAACCACATCCAACTATCAACGAAAAGAGGGCGGTAAACTTCATGGGAAAAATACCGACCCCGTTTCACCAGCAGTAAGAGCCTGGATGAAAAGCCGAACAGGAAGGAGAGAGATAGTAAAGGATGAATATATTCTTGAAAAACAGAATGTGGGCGCAGATTTTCTTAGTCGCCATCCCACAGAGCTTGAGGAGGATAGAAGGAAGGAAAACTAACCCCGGAATGGTCGATTTGCAATTGTCTTGTACCCAATAGTTAAGCTAGATATCATCCAGCTTAAAATATGGGGGAGCTATGTCGCAAAACGGTTTCAAGTCATTGCAAACGGGTTCAGTTAGATTTATAAACCCGTCAACGATCGATTGACCGCTTTTCAAAATGGCGGCGTATCAGCGAAATGTGTATCAGACAGAGGAAATCGCCAAGGATAAATAAAAACAGAAGGGAATCAGTATGAAAAGGATTTTACATTTCAGTACAGGGAAGGATTGTGTATAACTGCATATAAGAATAAACGGTAGGAAGTTCTCATTTACGGAGATATATGCGTATTTCGGCTGCCCACAGTTACGCTCCCAGCTGGTAAACCCACTTCTGTTCTAAATATTAAAATCAACAAATAACAGTTTGGGAAATTACAGGGATAGGAAGATAGAGATTTATCGGCTGGATAAAACTAGATAAGATGGAACAATATGGATATTATATATGCTGAGAATGAGAAAGGCAAAATTTCAGTCGACGCGCAGATCGGCTGAAATCACGGTTCGGGAAAGATTTTTCAGGCCTAGTCTTAGGCTGTGACGTCACTGCTCTCCGATACGTCCGCGCTAAGCGTATATAAACGTATCGGTAAAAACTGGAGAGATACACATCGAAAGAGGTTTGAGACAGACTGGAGGCAGAGTTTCGTGTGTAAACACGCCACTACCCATGAATTGTGATCGGATCGCCAGAAACATTGTTCAGTCCAGTATCTGAAGTCTGAGGGTTCCATGAAATAACTCAAACCAGACTGTCCAGTACCAGAAGCCTGTGTCGTTCATCCGAGGCAATCCCACAAAAGTGCAGGACCCCAAAGAGTGAACTTCAACTGGTCATTGGCATCCCTACTGTTGGGCCTACCAAGTCTGATATCAGCAAAGGACAGTTCAGTTTCAGCAGTATCAAGTTGAAAGATAAGTGTCCTGTTTGACACTGACCACCTATACATGTGAAACAGCCATAGTTGAAAATAATAATTAACCATACAGAAACTCAGTCAACTGATGACAGTTGTCCTTAAATTCAAAGGACTAATAACAGTGATTTCAGTAACTTTATTATTTAAGATCTTGAAGTCTAAACAGACAATAATAGTAATTGTGTGACTTTATTTTCTATATATTTATATATTTCAATGCTCTGTTCCAACTAGCAGTAATAGAATATTAGTGTAATTATTAAACGGTTTTAACTGTACCTGAGGATTTATTCACTTCTTCCATTTTGTGGGTTCAGTGAATGTACATTTTACTTATCCCCTAGAATATAAGTAATCATAAGATAGTCACAGGGAGGAGACACCTTAAATCCTGGTACTACTTCTTACCAACTGGGCCAGGGTTTTCACAGTCTGACTATTGTTATGATATAACAATACACCAGTGCTTATTTCTAAGACTGGGGTATTACTTGTAAGGTCAGAAAAACTCTTTTACTGGCATACTCTTACATAATAAATAATTTTTAAATAACCTCCCGCTACAATCAGTATAGCTCTGTATCGTCCGTAGCTAGAAACACTGTCCACGACAGTTTTACACATTTTTATTTCATCAGTTCAACGAATGCATACTCCCTTTCAAATGAAGATATCTAGTACACTTCACACAAGATCTTAATGTGCTTGTGATGGTACAACGTAGGGATATTTCACAGAATCATATAAATCTCAAGAGCTCGGAGACATACGTTGACGCGGCATTCAGCCACACGCACGAAGGCCCTGAGCAGACGATATTTCCCCGTCTGATCTAGTTACTACGCCGGCTGCCGAGCTGCACCTCGAGGCAATGCCGTCACGTCCGGTGTTACCAAGGACTACGTTTAATAAACAGACACGGAGCTTTGTCGGACCATCTCATGATATCGGCTGACTTGTTATGACTTTTACTCATAACAATGAGGTTACCTGCCTTATGTCTTACACTTTTGGTTTATGTGGGAATTTGTTTTATATGATGATGTTACCTGCCTCAAGTACCCCTGAAGATGCAGTAGATCTAATCTACCTTGTTGTTCTCATAGTCCCCCGTGTACAATGTTGTCATCAGTGACCCCCGTGTACAATGTTGTTATCAGAGACACCTGTGTACAATGTTGTTCTCATAGTCCCAAGTGTACAGTATTGTCATCAGAGACCCCCGTGTACAATGTGGTTCTCATAGACCCCTTGTACAATGTTGTCATCACAGACCCCCGTGTACAATGTTTACAATGACTATATATTTAATTGTTGACAAAAGTTCCAAATAAATAATAGAGAAAAGTGAACGCCGCTGACAGAACAGCCAATAATATCTAAAATAAAGGAATGGGGCGGGAAGTGGTGGACGTAATACTGACTACCGTTATCTGGTAAGTGTAGAGCCTTATTGACTTGCTGCGTTGGTTATGAAACCAGGCAGTTCTGTTATATTATTTTCTTAATTTAATTTCTTTATGTATTTTATTGTTCGTTAGTTTCTTTAGGTTTTTGTTGTATATTTTTATTTGCTTATTTGAGATGCATCCAGCAAATCCAGCAGCCTGAGACGATGACGCTGTCTATCTCACCAAGTGGTAATGCTCTCTGTGGCACCTCCTCAGATTGGGCGAAAAGAAGCTCTCACGGCAAGCAGAAAATAGGAGAAAACGTCGAAATACCAGGGGAAAAAAGCGAATGAGGTCCCGAAATTTCTGTCCGTGCGTAAAAAATCCTCTCCCCGAGAGACCTTAATCTCTGTCTGACACACCTAGCTTAGCAAAATGGAGTGGGAATGGAAATGTGTAAAAAATAATGACGTCAGGAAGTACACATATCTTGTGGAATGTTAGACCAAGATGGCGGCGCCCACGACGTGATAATATTTTGCAATTTTTTAACTGTTTTCACAATGAAAAGGCGTGTTGAATATCCAGGAAATAGCCAATCAAAAAGACTACCAACGGAACAAGCTGTTAAACTTGTGCTCAATGATTCGGAGGACGATGAATTAGATTTAGATAGTGATTATTGTGAAAGTGAACATCGAAATGAATCGTGTGACGAAACTTGTGAATCAGATTATGATCAAGCTAGTTCTAACCCTGTTCCTGGCCCCTCAGGGGATCGGGATATGGTGCAGGGGCGTGGACAGGGGCGTATCCCACACAATTTATCAAGTAAATTTGATACAGGCTGGTCTACCGCAAATATATTTAGACCTATGTTTACCGTAGACACAACATTTGTGGAACAGATAGGCCCTAAGAATATTCCAAATTCCATTTCTCCTGAGAGTAAAGCCATTGAATTTTTGGAACTTTTCCTCGACAGTAATTTCTGGCACAATTTGTGTGAGCAGACAAACAGACGTGCTGAGCAAGTAAAAAGCAAAAAGCCAACCAGCTACTATGTTAAAAATTATAAAGATGTAACAGTGCCAGAGGTAAAAGCATTCTTTGGACTGCGTCTTCAAATGGAGCACAGTGTGAATAAACCACGTTACGAAGATTATTGGTCCAGCTCGTCTTCGAACTTCATTTCACAAACTCCTGGATTTCGCACTGTAATGGAACGCGATCGCTTTCTTGCTATATGGACATTTCTTCATCTTGTAGATGAAGAGGACCCTGCTCTGGATAAAGCAGATAAACTGTACAAAGTAAGGCCCATGCTGAATTTGTTGCTTCCAAGATTTCGATATTATTATTCACCCTCACAACACTTGAGTTTAGACGAGGGCATGATCCCCACTAAAAGCAGACTTGCCTTCAAACAATACATAAAATCAAAGCCCGTAAAGTGGGGAATAAAGGCTTACATGGCATGTGAAGCGAGCTCGGGCTATATTCTAAATTTGGAAATTTTACACTGGAAAAACAGGAGGATGTTATTCCAGAACTCGGTGTTGTTTGGTAGTGTCGTCATCAGGATTTTGACTGCAGGTGATTTGGCAAACAAAAAACCATATTCTTGTCATGGACAGATTTTATAACAGTGTAACTCTCTTTGACAAGTTATACAGTGATTATGGAACACTTGCAGTAGGGACAGCAATGACAAATAGGAAATATTATCCAAAAGAACTGTCAGGAAAGAAGAAAATGTGCAGGGGGCAATCAGAATTTGTCTGTTTCAATAACAATGTTTGCCTTGTATGGATGGACCAAAGACCCATCAATTTTATATCTAATTATCATAACCCAACAGAAATGGGAACTGTTAGAAGGAGAAACAAGGATGGAACCACTGTGGATGTTCAAACTCCACAACTTTGTATTGACTACAATACTTTCATGGGTGGCTGCGATGTCAACGACCAAGTTTGTCGTCTCAATAAAACGCGCCGGCATTATCGCTGGCCTCGACGGCTCATAGTGAAATTTTTCATGTGGGCATGCAATAAAACCTATATACTAATGAATAAATACAATCCCCACAGTGTAACTGGAAGACGCTACAGAACGTTTGGTATGTTCATGAATGAAATCTGTTTATCACTCATTGGCGATTACAGAACAGCGGCAATGAAGCTTCACAACCGTGTTGATGCACATCAGAGGCTGCAAAATGTGGGCTTGCATCATCCTCAAGTGTCTCCACAAGCTACTGGCAATAACATTTGTGTTGCGTGTGCATACAAATTCAACAAAAATGTTAGTGACTTCCCAGACATGGCCTACAAAGACAGACCATTCAAAAAAGTGAAGACTAAATTCTGGTGTAAATATTGTGAAAGCTATCTGTGCCTAAAGGAAGGGTCTATATGCTGGAGGGACTGGCACACTAAGCAGGAAATTGGAGATGATCAGGTTAGTCAATTTGAGATAAAATAGTTAAAACTGACTATATTGTTGTGTCACAGTAAACTAGTTTTTGCTTATGTGTCGGGGTTTTGTGCATTTTTTTGCTCAGGAGCCCAGGGGAATGGGATTTTTACAGGCTGGGTGGCCAGGTTTTCAAAGGGTTAACCTCAAGAGCGCTTTCCCATTGTCAGTTATGTCTGAATGGGCTTTGATTATTATTATTATTATTATTATTATTATTATTATTATTATTGCGATGCATAGGAGTTCGTGCTGCTCTCAAGTCAATTTTAGGTTTGGATACAGAACCACGATCCCAGAAGCACCTCCACGATTTGTATTCAGGAAACAATTCACCTTCACATTGCATGGCCAACGTTTCTTGGATCGACTGCTAGACATACCAGAGTGGCACACAATAGTAATTCCTTCTGTGGTTAAACATGGTGAAAAACTAACATTGCATACTAAGCTTGGGGGAATCGCTTGAGCAACCAGAGTTAACTTACTTGGCTTTTTTAATGCAGTAGAATCTAACAATGAATTTCTGATCAGCCAGGGGTGCTGAGAAGCTGCACTGTGAAGGATGATGATGATTAGCTCAACAAGCTCCAGAATCAGAGCACAGAATTTTAACCCTGCATATTTGGATGGCGGGAAGTGCTCACTACACCACCTCATCCCCCGCTTCAAGCATGAAACCATGTGTGAAGATCCTTTATATGAATGGGAAAGAAATTAGAGCAAGTGACTTTTACTCAACAAGTTTCAGAAAGACAAAAAAGTCACAGAAAAAAAGCCTAGATCTACAATGTAGATAATACCAATGTTTTCTTCATTTTGGCATAGGCTGCGAAAGAGTGAAAAGGTCAGCAGCCCAAGTTATCAGACTTGATATTTTGTATCACTTTTTCATACTTGGACATATCTGAATTGTAACGTTCCTTGATACATTCTAATTTGAAGTCTACCCAAGTGTGGTATACTTCACGTTCTGTATAACTGAGAAGTCTACCATATTTAGATGCACGTTTAACATAGTTTTAATTTATATTGATGTGAGTTAAAACAATTTAAGGATAGTTAACAGAAAAAATGCACAAAAATTGTAAACATGAGATTTCACAAGTAAGATAAAAAAAAATGTATTATCAGAAAAATTAACAACAGTCACAGTTTACTGCAGTGCAAACATTTCTGCTTCATATAATACATTTGCACAACAATTCAACATTACATAATATAATTATACATATTTGAAAGGTTTACATAACTAGGCTTTAAAAAAAACTATTTAAAAATATCTTCCACGGAATACATGACAGTTGTTATACGTAGTGCAGTATCTTAGCTAAATTAATGACACACGACTTTAGTAGACACCTTTCTAAAGTTACTGTACCACCAGTAACACATGAACAAAATATTTTATGATGGTGACATAATAAACACCCAACACATCTTTATATGTTTCCTACTAAGGCTTGTGGTATTCTGACAGACAATTCCTGCCTGCGTGAAAACATAAAAAAGTATCACAAACTTTACATTTAACTCTTTGTTTTTCTTTTAATCTTTAAAGTCTGATAGCACAGCTGACAATTTATTGTTGTCTTTGTAAACTCGGGGTCCATGGCATAGTGAGAAAAAATAAACTGGTGGCTTTGACATAAGTGGCTCACCATCATACACACCTATGTTCCAAAAGTCCCTGATTAGCACTTCTGTAACATCTTGCTGGCTATATCTAAATGGGTTTTTTTTAAATTTCTACAAAATCTGGTTGTTCTTTTTTTCTACCAGTCTTGAAATAACAAATATTAGCACTTACCTTAGCAATTTCCAGAAAGTGAAAACAAAGTTGTCCAATATTTATTGGTATTTCTCCAAACACTGTTCTTGTTTATAAGCTGGTGACTCTTGTCCACCCCTTTCATGTGCACTTTATAATCGCTTTCAAGATGTGGCTGTCAAACATGACCTTCTAAAAATTCCTATTAACCTTAAAGATCTATACCGTACGCTTAGTACAAACACTTTGTTCATTTACACTATGAACGCACCAAACTAGTTTTATTGTGTTGACGGCACTATGTGCCTGGGAGGAATTACTGTTGCTGAAAACATTCGAAATCATATAGAGGTATACCATAAATGCTGATCAGTGCATTGAATGAAGAGATACAAGTAATTACAAATACCGACCGCCTTTATAGGCAATCTAGTGTATTAGCTTTTTGTTTTAATAAAGTACAAGGATATCTACAAATAGAAACGCAAAGTGAAGGAACCATTTTATAAAAATCTGACATTTCTTAGTATGTCTTGGTATATCTTAGAAAAAGTATGTTGCTTTTATTTCGTTTTAAAACAAGCATAACACTTAATTAATATTAAATGCTTCATCTTTGTTGTTTCCCTTGCAAACATTTACCTCCCTTATATATTTTTTGCTACACACGTTTAGGTTACATGGTTCAGGGGTGCAAGAATTCATTCCAGTCTCTAATGACATCTCTGAGCCATCTATGAGATATGTCTAAAATTAGTTCTTTGGTGTGACATTAAGCAACATCTGCTGTCCATTAACGATTAATAAGTTTGAATTAGAAATTAAATCTAGTGTTCTTTAAAGGAATACAAAAGTTTTTTTTTTGATTTCATGCATCCCACCTTACAACACTTGCTAAGTGTAAATCATATTAAGTTAAACTTCACTAACATAAAGAAAGTAAGTGAATGAACTTTTACAGAAACCAGTATGTTCATATATTAGCTTTGCATTATGTTTAGTGAAGTTTTAACTAAAATATTTGTACATATGCAACGTGGTAAGGTGTGGATGCTGACACATAGTATTCCTTTAAAAAACACAAGATTTTAATTTTAATTCAACTTATTTATCGTAATGACATCATAATGGTATGCTTAATGTCACACCAAGAAACTAATTTTTAGACATATCTCTAAATGGCTCAGAGATGTCATTTAGAGACTGGAATGAATTCTTGAACCCTGAACCATGTAACCTAAACGTGCAGGCAGGGCAAAATATATAAGGAGGTAAATTTTGCAAGGGAAAACAACAAAGATATGGAAAGCATAATATTAATTAAGTGTTATGCGCTGTTTTATAAAACGAAATAAAGCAACATTTCTTTTATCTAAAGATTATACCAATTCCCCATACTAAGCAATGTCAAGATTTTTAATAAAATGTGTTTCCTTCACTTTGCGTTTTCTATTTAAAACATATCCTTGTACTTTTATAGAACAAAAAATAATACACTAGATTGCATTATTAATGGGCGGTCGGTATTTGTAATCACTTGTATCTCTTCATGCAATGTTTCAAGAACACCAATGGTATACCTCTATATGATTTCGAAAGTTTTCAGCACAGTAATTCCACCCCAGGCACATAGTGCCGTCCAACACAATAAAATTAGTTTGAGTGCTTTTCATAGTGTAAATGGACCAAAGGTGTTACTAAGCGTACGGTATATCTAAGGTTAATAGGAATTTTTAGAAAGGTCATGTTTGACAGCCACATCTTGAAAGGCGATTATAAAGTGCACATGAAAGGGGGTGGACAAGAGTCACCAGCTTATAAACAAGAACAGTGTTTGGAGAAATACCAATAAATATGGAACAACTGTTGTTTTCACTTTCTGGAAATTGCTAAGGTAAGTGATATTTTTTTTTTCAAGACTGGTAGAAAACAAGAACATCCAAATTTTGTAGAAATTAAAAAAAACCCATCTAGATATAGCCAACAAGATGTTACAGAAGTGCTGATCAGAGATGGGACTTTTTGGAACATAGGTGTTGTAAGATGGTGAGCTCCACTTATGTCAAAGCCACCAGTTTATTTTTTCTCACTATGCCATGGACCCCGAGTTTACAAAGACAACAATAAATTGTCAGCTGTGCTATCAGACTTTAAAGATTAAAAGAAAAACAAAGAGTCAAATGTAAAGTTTTTGTGATACTTTTTTATGTTTTCACGCAGGCAGGAATTGTCCTGTCAGAATATCCACAAGCCTTAGTAGGAAAACATATATAAAGATGTGTTGGGTTGATTTATATTATCGTCACCATCATAAAATATTTTGTTCATGTTTTACTGGTGGTTACAGTAAAAAACTTTAGAAGACCGGTGTCTACAAAAGTCGTGTGGCAATTAATTCTAGCTAAGAATACTTGCAACTACGTAATAACAACTGTCATGTATTCCGTGGAAGATATTTTTTAAAATAGTTTTTTTTAAAGCCTAGTTTATGTAAACCTTTCAAATAATGTAATAACTTGAATATTATGATAATGTTGAATATGTTTTGCAAATGTAATATAATGAAGCAAGAAATTTTTGCACTGGCAGTAAAACTGTGACTGTTGTTAATTTTTTCTGATAATACATTTTTTTTTATCTTACTTGTTGAGAAAGCTCACTGTTTACAATTTTTGTGCATTTTTTTTCTGTTAACTATCCTTGAAGATTGTTTTAACTCACTATCAAATATAAATTAATAACTAATGTTAAACGTGCATCTAAAATATGGTAGACTTCTCATTTATACTGAATCGTGAAGTATACCAACACTTGGGTAGAACTTCAAATTAGAATGTATTCAAGGAACGTTACAATTCAGATAATGTTCCCAAGTATGAGAAAGTGATACCAAATATCAAAGTCTGATAACTTGGGCTGCTGACGCTTTTCACTCTTTTCGCAGCCTATGCCAAAAATGAAGAACACATTGGTATATAAATATAGCATTGTAGATCTAGGCTTTTTTTCCTGTGACTTTTTTGTCTTTCCTGAAACTTGTTGGAGTAAAAGGTCACTATGCTCTATATTTCTTTCCCATTCATATAAAAGGATCTTCACACATGTTTTTCATGCTTGAAGCGGGGGATGATGTGGTGAGTAGTGAGGCACTTCCCCGCCATCAAAATAAGCAGGGTTAAAATCTGTGCTCTGATACTGGAGCTTTTTGACTAATCATCATCATCCTTCACAGTGCAGCTTCTCAGAGCACCCCTGGCTTGATCAGAAATTTCAAAAATTTTTTTTGTTTTTAGCATTCTACTGGCTTTAAAAAGTGCCATGTAAGTTTAACTACTGGTTGCTCAAAGGCGATTTCCCCCAAGCTTATTATGGACAAGGTTAAGTTTTATCACCAATGATTTAACCACAGAATTAGTTCACTATTGTGTGTCCACTTCTGGTATGTCTAGGCAGTCGATCCCAGAAGCCGTTGGCCATGCAATGTGAAGGTTCCTTGTTTCCTGAATACAAATCGTGGAGGTGCTTCGGTGATCGTGTTTTCTCTGTCCAAACCTAAAATGTGACTTGAGAACAGCACGAAATCCTATGGCATCCGCAATAATAATAATAATAATAATAATGAATAATAAGAAATAATAATACAAAGCCCATTCAGACATAACCTGACAATGGGAAAGCACACCTTGAGGTTTAACGCCTTTGAACCCTGGCCACCCAGTACACTGTAAAATCCCATTCCCCTGGGCTCCTCGAGCAAAAAAATGCACAAAACCGACACATAAAGGCAAAACTAGTTACTGTGACACAACAATAAAGTCATTTTTAACTATTTTATCTCAAAATTGACTAACCTGATCATCTCCAATATTCCCTGCTTAGTGGTGCCAGTCCCCCTCCAGCCAATAATAGACTTTTTTTTTTTTTTTTTTTCTTCCTTTAGTCACAGATAGCTTTCACAATATTTACACCAGAATTTTAGTCTTCACTTTTTTTGAATGGTCCTGTCTTTGTAGAGCCATGTCTGGGAAGTCACTAACATTTTTGTTGAATTTGTATGCACACGCAACACAAATGTTTTATTGCCAGTAGGCTTGTGGAGACACTTGAGGATGATGCAAGCCCACATTTTGCAGCCTCTGATGTGCATCAATCACGGTTGTGAAGCTTCATTTGGCCGCTGTTCTGTAATCGACCAAAGAGTGATAATACGATTATCATTTCATGGAACATACCAAAACGTTTTCTGTAGATCTGACTTCCAGTTACATCTGTGGGGGATTGTATTTATTCCATTAGTAATATAGGTTTTTATTGCATGCCCACATGAAAAAATTATCACTATGAGCCGTCGAGAGCCAGCGATAATGCCACGGGCGCGTTATTATTGAGACGACAAACTTGCGTCGTTGGACATCGCAGCCACCCATGAAAGTATTGTAGTCCAATACAAAGTTGTGGAGTTTGAACATCCACAGTGGTTTTCATCCTTGTTTCTCCTTCTAACAGTTCCCATTTCTGTTGGGAATTAATGATAATTATAGATATAAAATTGATGGGTCTTTGGTCCATCTCATACAAGGCAAACATTGTTTATTGAAACAGAACAAATTCTGATGCACCCCTGCACTTTTTCTTCTTTCCTGAACAGTTTCTTTTGTATAATATTTCCTATTTGTCATTGCTGTCCCTACTGCAAGGTGGTTCCAATAATCACATGTATAACTTGTCAAAGAGAGTTTACACTGTTATAAAATCAGTCGCATGACAAGAATATGGTTTTTGTTGTCCAAATCACCATGAAGGTCCAAAATCCTGATGTATCGACACTAACCAACAACACCGAGTTCTGGGAATAACATCCTCAGTTTTTTCCACTGTAAATTTCCAAATTTAGAATATAGCCCGTAGCTCCGCTTCACATGCCAATGTAAGCCTTTATTCCCCACTTTACGGGCTTTGATTTTATGTATGTTTGAAGGCAAGTCTGCTTTTAGTGGGGGATCATGCCCTCGTCTAAACTCAAGTGTTTTTGTGAGGGTGAATAATAATATCGAAATCTTTGAAGCAACAAATTCAGCATGGGCCCTTACTTTGTACAGTTTATCTGCTTTATCCAGAGTCAAGGGTCCTCTTCATCTACAAGATGAAGAAATGTCCATAATAGCAAGAAAGCGATCGCGTTCCATTACAGTGCGAAATCCACAGGAGTTTGTGAAATGAAGATTCGAAGACGAGCTGGACCAATAATCTTCGTAACGTGGTTTATTTCACACGGTGCTCCATTTGAAGACGCAGTCCAAATGAAAGGCTTTTACCTCTGGCACTGTTACATCTTTATAATTTTTAACATAGTACTGGTTGGCTTTTTGCTTTTTACTTGCTCAGCACGTCTGATTTGTCTGCTCACACAAATTGTGCCAGAAATTACTGTCGAGGAAAAGTTCCAAAAATTCAATGGCTTTACTCTCCCAGGAAAATGGAATTGGAATATTCTTATAGGGCCTATCTGTTTCCACAAATGTTTGTGTCTACGGTAAACATAGGGTCTAAATATATTTGCGGTAGACCAACCTGTATCAAATTTACTCTTGATAAATTGTGTGGGGATACGCCCCTGTCCACGCCCCTGCGCAACATATCCCCGATCCCCTGAGGGGCCAGGGAACAGGGTTAGAACTAGCTTGATCATAATCTGATCACAAGTTTCGTCACACGATTCATTTCGTATGATTGTCACTATTTTTCACATAATCACTATCTAAATCGTAATTCATCATCCTCCGAAATCATTGAGCACAAGTTCAACAACTTGTTCCCGTTTGTTAGCCTTTTAGAATGGGCTATTTCCTGGATTTTCAACAAGCCTTATTCATTGTGAAAAAAAAAAAAAAAAAAACATTTAGAAAAATTGCAAAATATTATCACGTCGTGGGCGCCGCCATCTTGGTCTAACATTCCACAAGAATATGTGGTACTTCCTCGACGTCATTTATTTTTTACACATTTCCATTCCCACTCCATTTTGCCTAAAGCTACGTTGTGTCCAGACAGAGATTAAGGGATCTCTCGGGGAGAAGATTTTTTTACGCACGGACAGATAATTTCGGGAACCTCAAACCGCTTTTTCCCCTGGTATTTCGACTTTTTCTCTCTATTTTTCTGCTTGCCGTGAGAGCTTTCTTTTCGCCAATCTGAGGAGGTGCCCACATGAGAGGCAAATTAGCCACTTGGTGAGAAATTAGACATCGTCATCGTCCTCAGGCTGCTTGGATTTGCTGGATGCATCTCAAATAAG
Source organism: Oreohelix idahoensis (assembly GCA_024509875.1). Lineage (NCBI taxonomy): Eukaryota > Metazoa > Mollusca > Gastropoda > Stylommatophora > Oreohelicidae > Oreohelix > Oreohelix idahoensis. Next base: position 122,202 of record JAMPIV010016298.1, read on the forward strand.
GACAAATAGAAAATACTACAACAAAAACCTAAAGAAAACAAAACGAAACAATAAAATACATAAAGAAATTAAATTAAGAAAAATATTATAACATGAACTGTCCTGGTTTCATAACCAACGCAAGCAAGTCAATAAGGCCCTACACTTACCAAATAACGGTGAGTCATAGTAATATACGTCCAGCCAACTTCCCGCCCCCCATATCCTTTTATTTTAGATTATTATTGCTGGTCTGGTCAGCGGCGTTTCACTTTTCTCTATTATTTATTTGGAACTTTTGTCCAACAATTAAATATATAGTCAATTGTAAAACAAGTGTACACGGGGGTCTGTGAGTGAACAACATTGTACAAGGTGTCATGAGAACCACATTGTACACGGGGGTCCTCTTGATGAGCAATACTGTATTCTCTTGGGACTAGAGAACAACATTGTAACACAGGTGTCGTCTGATGACAACATTGTACACGGTGGGTTCAACTGAATGGACAACATGGTGTACACCGGGGGACTATGAGAACAACAATGGTAGATTAGATCTTACTGCCTCTTCAGGGGTACTTGATGCAGGTAACATCTATCATATAAAACAAATTCCCACAATAAACCAAAAGTGGTAAGACATAAGGCAGGTAAGCCTCCATTGTTATGAGTAAAAAAGTCATAACAAGTCCAGCCGATATCATTAGATGGTCCGACAAAGCTCCGGTGTTTGATTTATTAAACGTAGTTCCTTGGGTAAACACCTGGAAGTGACGTCATTGCCTCGAGTGATGCAAGTTTCGGCAGACGTCGTAGTAAGTAGATTCAGACGGGGGAATATCGTCTGCTAAGGGACTGTTCGTGTGTGTGAGCTGAAATGGCGAGTGGACGTATGTATCTTTAGCTCTTGAGATTTTATATGATTTCTGTGAAATATCCCTACGTTGTTTACCATCACAGCACATTATGATCTTGTGTGAAAGTGTACTAGATATCTTCATTTGAAAGGGAGTATGCATTCGTTGAACATGATGAAATAAAAATGTGTAAAAAACTGTCGTTGACAAGTGTTTCTAGCTACGGACGAAACAGTAGCTATTAACTGATTGTAGCGGGAGGTTATTTAAAATATATTTATTATGTAAGAGTCATGCCAGATAAAGAGTTATCTGACCTTTACCAAGTAATACCCCAGTCCTTAGAAAAAGCACTGGTTGTAGTTTGTTTATCATACACAATCAGTCAGACTGTGAAAACCCTGGCCCAGTTGGTAAAGAAGTAGTAGCCAGTGATTTAAGGTGTCTCACTCCCTGTGACTATCTTCATGGATAACTTATATTCTAGGGGAATAAGTAATATGTACATTCACTGATACCGCACAAAATGGAATAAGTGAAATAAATTCCCTCAGGTACAGTTTTAAAACCGATTAATAATTAAACTAATATTCCTATTACTGCTAGTTGGAACAGAGCATTGAAATATATAAATATATAGAAAATAAAGTCACACAATACTATTATTGTCTGTTTAGACAGTTCTCAAGATCTTAAATAATAAATGTTACTGAAATCACTGTTAATTAGTCCTTTGAATTTAAGGACCAACTGTCATCAGTTGACTGAGTTTTCTGTATGAGTTTAAGTTATTCATTTTCCAACTATTGGCTGTTTCAACATGTATTAGGTGGTCAAGTGGGTCCAAACAGGAGACACTTATCTTTCAACTTGATACTGCTGAAACTGTCACTGTCCTTTGGCTGGGATATCCAGACTTGTTAGGCCAACAGTAGGGATGCCAATGACCAGTTTGAAGTTCGACTCTTTCGGCCTGGCACTTTTGTGGATTGCCTCGGATGAACGACACAGGCTTACTGTATACTGGACAGTCTGGTTTGAGTATAGTTCATGGAACCCTCAGACTTCAGATACTGGACTGAACCAATGTTTTCTGGCGATCCGCTCACAATTCATGGGTAAGTGGCGAAACTCTGCCTCCAGTCCTGTCCCAAACCTCTTCGATGTGTATCTCTCCAGTTTTTTACCGATACGTTTATATACGCTCTTAGCGAGCGGACGTATCGGAGAGAGTGACGTCACAGCTTAAGACTAGGCCGGAAAAATCTTTCCCGAACCGTGATTTCAGCCGATCTGTGCGTCGACTGAATTTTGCCTTTCTCATTCTCAGCATATAAAATATCCATATTGTTCCATCTTATCTAGTTTTATACAGCTGATAAATCTCTATCTTCCTATCCATGTAAATTCCCAAACTGTTATTTGTTGATTTTAATATTTAGAACAGAAGTGGGTTTACATGCTTTTAGCGTAACTGTGGGCAGCCGAAATACGCATATAACTCCGTAAATGAGAACTTCCTACCGTTCCATCTTATATGCAGTTATACACCATCCTTCCCTGTACTGAAATGTAAAATCCTTTTCATACGGATTCCCTTCTGCTTTTATTTATCCTTGGCGATTTCCTCTGTCTGATACACATTTCGCTGATACGAACGCCCGCCATTTTGAAAAGCGGTCAATCGATCGTTGACGGGTTTTATAAATCTAACTGAAACCCGTTTGCAATGACTTGAAACCAAGTTTTTTGCGACATAGCTCCCCCATATTTTAAGCTGGATGAATATCTAGCTTAACTATTGGGTACAAGACAATTTGCAAATCGACCATTCCAAGGGGTCAGTTTCTCTTCCTTCTATCTTCCTCCAACTCTGTGGGCTGACGACTAAGAAAATCTGCGCCCACTTTCTGTTTGCCAATAATATATTCATGCTTTACTATCTCTCTCCTTCCGGGTCTACTTTTCATCCAGGCTCTTACTGTTGGTGAAACGGGGTCGGTAGTTTTCCCATGATGTTTACCGCCCTCTTTTCGATGTTTGTTGGTTGTGGTTTTTCCCTCGCAATCCGTAGGTGTTTGATTTTCGCTACCTGATTTGTTCCTTTTTTCCAGCGCATGGGGTTCAGACTGCAATTGAACCTGGTGGGATGTTTCCTTTCCCCTCCCGTGCAAATCTCGGGAGTACCCCTGATGGCTGGTTTGCTTGTAGATTTTTGATGAAGACTCTTCCGTCGACTTTCTGAATCTACATAGGTGCACTCTGGACAGGAATTTACATACTGATTTATGTCTTCCGTAATACCTGGCCAGTAGAACTGGGTGGCTATTCTTTGTTTTGTGGCACCATTACCCAGGTGTTCACTCAAAGTTGATATGTGTCCCCAGCCTATAACCTTATTCCTATAGGTGGATGGTACAACAATTTGACCATGACTTTTCGTCCCTCTGCCAGCTTTCCTGTACAAGAGTCCATGTTCCATATAGAAATGTCCTTTCCTTGGAGCGTTATGAGTTTTTGACAATTTTCCAAAACAAGGCTTCAATGTGCTGTCTGCTTCTTGAGCCCGTTTCATTTCAGTCGAATGAAATGTTAATTTGGTGTCCCTCTCTATGTTCCTGGAGTCAGACCTGGTCTGGATTTCTGCCATAACCATAGGTTTTACAGGGTCTCCCAAGAAAACATATTTACGCCCCAACATTAGGGGGTAAAAGGGATCGTCTAACACTGCTGCATTTATCTCCCCTTCCACATAGCGACAACTGACATGAATCTTTGCTATGGGTAAAGTAAGGGGTGATGTTTCTTTTAGTGGCCCTTGAATGTCTACTGTTTCTGTGGTGATTTGTTCAGGGCACACCAGAGATGCACACACGACTGCGTCATAGGACAAACCTGTGTCATACATTCCTGTGACTTGTTTGCCATTCACAGTCACTATCTCCTGGGTAGGTGGGTGATGGAGGCTATTCTGACTCACAGTCAGTTCCTTCCTAACAGAAGTCCTCACCTGTAGACATGCAGCATGATGAAGGGGTTTTTTCCTCCCACATTCATCAGTGTTGTGGTTGCTCATCTTACAAAATTTGCACCACTTATCTCCCTGTTTGTAGGGTTTCTTTTCCTGAGTCTGAGGGTTTTTGTCCTTATTATCCTATCTTGGCTTATTTCTGTACGGTTGGTCCTTTTGGTCAAACTTGGTATTCTGCGGTGGTGGTTTATATCCTTCTACCTGCTTCCTTTTTGTTCCTACCAATTCAGCTTGAGCTGCTTGGTATCTCTCTGCACATTTCAAAATGTCTTCCAGCCTCTCTGCTCCTTGTTCCATAAGGAATTTCCTCATTTCTTGAGACATGGAATCTTTCACTTGCTCTAACATAACCATTTCTTTCAGATCCTCGTAGGTTTTCTGATACTTACCTAAACTACTCCATTTCAACAAATACGTTTCTAGCCTAGCTGAGAACTGGTTATATGTTTCTCCAGGTAGAGGTTTAGAAGTTCTAAATTTCTTCCTATATGCCTCAGAGTTCTTTTCATACCGGATCAGTAAGGCTTGCTTTAGTATTTCATAATTTTCCTGATCTTCTTTGGGGAGTTTCAGAAACACATCATATGCAATACCTCTCAATCCCTGGGATAACTTTAGACTCCATTTTTCCTTTTCCAGTCCATATGTAGAGGCTAGCCTTTCATACCTATCCAGGTACGACTCAATTGCGTCCTCCTTTTCAACAAATGGATCTAGGTGGAAGTTCATGGCCCCATTTGCTGTGTTCTGAAAAGAGCTATTCGCAGAATGAGGTGAGCTATTACCATGGGTGATAGTCCCAGCCTGAAGTTCAAGATCAAGCTGTCTCATTTTCAGCTCATGGTCTCTCTCTGCTTGTAACCTCCTTTCTTCTCTCTCCGCTTCTAATTTCTTGGCTTCTCTCTCCGCTTCTAATTTCTTGGCTTCTCTCTCTGCTTCTAATTCTAATTTCTTGGCTTCTCTCTCTGCTTCTAATTTCTTGGCTTCTCTCTCTGCTTCTAATTCTAATTTCTTGGCTTCTCTCTCTGCTTCTAATTTCTTGGCTTCTCTCTCTGCTTCTAATTTCTTTGTTTCTCTCTCTGCTTCTAATTGCTTTGCTTCTCTCTCGGTGTACTTTTCACATTCCGTCGTGACATACCGGATCAGAGCGTCACCATCCATGCCAAGCTCTTTTCCCACCTGCAGTGTAGCAGACCTAAATTTGACCAAGTCAGCCATGATGTATCTGTAGTCTAGTAGGGCAAGTGATCTTACTCAAACTAATTTACTACAATATAATTAACTTAGTTAAAATTAAAGTTAATTAAACTGACTTCACCATATATGAAACAGCTTTCTTTATCTGTACTCAATGGTACTCCTAAAAATATAATTATTTCCTATTAGGTTACTCTTTCCAAAAAAAATTACACAAAACAAACTTTTCTACACAGCAGAAATAGAAAGTTGGCTCAGGAATATCAAAGATATATCCCGGACGAGCCCCCACTGTAGCGGGAGGTTATTTAAAATTATTTATTATGTAAGAGTATGCCAGTAAAGAGTTCTGACCTTACAAGTAATACCCCAGTCTTAGAAATAAGCACTGGTGTATTGTTATCATAAAAATAGTCAGACTGTGAAAACCCTGGCCCAGTTGGTAAGAAGTAGTACCAGGATTTAAGGTGTCTCCTCCCTGTGACTATCTTATGATTACTTATATTCTAGGGGATAAGTAAAATGTACATTCACTGAACCCACAAAATGGAAGAAGTGAATAAATCCTCAGGTACAGTTAAAACAGTTTAATAATTACACTAATATTCTATTTCTACTAGTTGGAAAAGAGTATACACATATATATAAAATAGTCACACAATTACTATTATTGTCTGTTTAGACTTCAAGATCTTAAATAATAATGTTACTGAAATCACTGTTATTAGTCCTTTGAATTTAAGGATAACTGTCATCAGTTGACTGAGTTTCTGTATGGTTAATTATTGTTTTCAACTATTGGCTGTTTCACATGTATAGGTGGTCAGTGTCAAACAGGACACTTATCTTTCAACTTGATACTGCTGAAACTGAACTGTCCTTTGCTGATATCAGACTTGGTAGGCCCAACAGTAGGGATGCCAATGACCAGTTGAAGTTCACTCTTTGGGGTCCTGCACTTTTGTGGGATTGCCTCTGATGAACGACACAGGCTTCTGATACTTGACAGTCTGGTTTGAGTTATTTCATGGAACCCTCAGACTTCAGATACTGGACTGAACAATGTTTCTGGCGATCCGCTCACAATTCATGGGTAGTGGCGAAACTCTGCCTCCAGTCTGTCTCAAACCTCTTTCGTTGTGTATCTCTCCAGTTTTTACCGATACGTTTATATACGCTTAGCGCGGACGTATCGGAGGGTACTGACGTCACAGCTAGAACTAGGCAAAAAAAAATCTTTCCCGAACAGCGATTTTAGCCGATCTGTGCGTCGACTGAAATTTTGCCTTTCTCATTCTCGGCATATATAATATCCATATTGTTCCATCTTATCTTGTTTTATACAGCTGATAAAACTCTATCTTCCTATCCATGTAAATTCCCAACCTGTTATTTGTTGATTTTAATATTTAGAACAGAAGTGGGTTACACGCTTTTAGCGTAACTGTGGGCAGCCGAAATACGCATATATCTCCGCAAATGAGAACTTCCTACCGTTCCTTCATATACGCAGTTATACACAATCCTTCCCTGTACGGAAATGTAAAATCCTTTTCATACTGATTCCCTTCTGCTTTTATTTACTCTTGGCGATTTCCTCTGTCTGATACACATTTCGCTGATACGCCGCCATTTTGAAAGCGGTCAATCGATCGTTGACGGGTTTATAAATCGATTATGCACTTGGACCAGCGTTTATAGTAATAAACAGTGTGTGTAGATTGTCACTCGGCCTTTGTGGTGACATTGATATTTCAAGTTGTATTGCTGTCTGTGTTGTCAAGCGATTCTACCTTAATATATATCATTGGCCAGAGTAACCAGGTGTTTGAACTCAAAAAGATACTGATATCAAATTATATAAAGACACGCAACACTCATCATATACAACACAAATCTCACATAAACTCAACCAGTGTAAAGACATGGGGCAGGTAACATCATCCATATAAAAATACATTCTTCACATAAACTACCAGTGTAAAACAAGGGGCAACGTAACCTCATCATATAAAACACATTCTCAACATAAACCACGTGGGGCAGGTAACCTCATCATATATCACATTTTCACATAAACAGCCAGTGTAAGAACATGGGCAGGTAACTTCATCATATACAACAAATTCCCACATAAACCCCCCA
>JAMPIV010016299.1:0-34170 GCA_024509875.1 Oreohelix idahoensis
GCTGGAAAAAGTGGACTTTACCATCTTACTGTGGCCCCCTAGAAATATGACGCGCCCCCTGGGGGCCATATGGCCTACGTTGAGAACCACTGCTGTAGAGGTTGTGTCTTTGTTGTGCCATCATCTCATATTCTTCAACTTAGTTTACAACTGTGGTGAGCAAAAATGTTTCTTTATTCTGGTTTAATGCAACTCGTGTAGCCTGTACGGGAATAAAAATGTAATGATTTTGTCCCTTGATTTTAAGGCCTCATGGTTTAAGCTCCATATTTCGCTATAGGCCGTTCGTAGACGTACTTCTTACCTGAGTGGCTGTGTCATTTCTTTTTTTATTTGTATTTTTCAAATTTCATTTACACACTTCTTTTTATTTATTTCATTTTCTCGACCATTGTTTCCTATAAGCGTTATGGGGAAATTCAGTAATATTTATTCAGTTGTGACTTTTTTTTCACAGCTTGGTTGAACACTCCTTCACTTTAGGGTAAATTTGTTACATTTACTGTTATGTAATTCGCTACATAAATGATTAAACTATTAGATATAAGCTCGTCTACAATAGGCAACAAGGAATTCCACCTCAGGGGTAATGACAGTGTAAAAAAAAAGAAAAAAGGAACCCGTTACACGCCCATTGAGGCATATTGGGAATATGGTGTTAGGCCCATATTATCTTGACCGTCGGCACACGAGGGGTGATGTGGTCGGCATCACGCCGGCCGCCTTAACCTTCCCAGAGTAGCTCTGGTACCCATTCGGGGCTGGGTTGACCCAGGAGCCGTTTGTGGCCTAAAAATTTTCCGCCTCATCTGGGGATTGAACCATAGACCACTGCGCTAGGAAGCCAGTGCACTAACCACTATGCTACCGCGGCTCCATTGTAATGACAGTGTGCGGTGTTTAATTCTTTGTTGTCACATTTTAGTGCACCAGTTATGTAGTCCCGCAATAATGTCCCCGAAGTGAAACTTTTTAGGCCGTTGGGAAATACACAGGTTCGACTGGACAGACATAAACGTCATTACTCTTATATATGCCGTCTTCTCAAAACTCCATCCCTTTTTTTCGACCCCTAGGGGGATGAAATTCTTGGTTGCCTGACCTTTCTTTTTCTTTTCTGCGCCAGTTCAATGGTCCCTCCATAACATCCCTAAACTTAAGCTTTCTAGATCATAGATAAGTACGCAAAATCGATTGAACAGATACATACGCCATTAATAACCTTTTACCTGCCGCCATTTTGAATTCCTTCCCTCACCCCAATTTTCGACCCCTTGCCTGTTTTTTTTTCTTATTTATTTTGCGCCTCAGTCCAGTGGTCCTTCTATAAGATCCCTAAATTTCAGCTTCTTAGTTTGTTGGGGAGTACGAACACATCCACTACGGCAGTCATTTATATAGAACTGCCCTTTTATGCGTTACTGGCACATTTATCTCCGTTTTCTTTCTTTCTGTCTCTCTTAGGCTTAGTTACATGTATTTAAAAAAAATAGGAGTTTTGCCGAGGCCAGCTCAGTTTAACCCAGACATAAGGTCCGTCGTTTATATTATGGCGCATATCAAAATGAATAGAGTTTTGTTTTTCAGTTACACGTTATTTTGTTCATGATCGCATCAGCACCTAGAATATACCGTCTGCTTTTTTTTTTTTTTAAATACTTTCCTTACTTCTTTTTTAATCCGCCGTCTGCGCGTGACAAAGATTACATTTTAACACTAGAAAATGAACATCAGTTATTCTGTAACGACTAGGACAAAACACATTGGTTCTACCACACTGGTTCTCATCAGGGAACTGACTGCGCAACGCTGTCTTCAGACACAGGTTTTAAAAAAAATACGATTGTGTGGATTTGTTTATAACGGATTAACTTAAATTTAGTTTTAAGGTCATCTAATTTCTGAAAACGTTATGAGAAATATCAAACCGAGACAAATATCTGGGCAAAATTATTTGTGTGAAAAGCTTTATTTAGCTTATCAAAATTTAGCAATTTTTGTTTTGATGGCGAAAACTATATATTATTCCACCTTTTATTGGGTATAATTACGGTATAATACTTGTCTCTAATTTTAGGTAGTATATTCAATTTCTGCTATTTACTTATAGCATCTACCTTGTTCGTCGGTTACTGTTTTTAGAATAAATGAACATTTCTAATTATGTGCCTGTGTTTATTTTTCCCTTCTAATATTGGTAGAATGTTCATACTTGTTGTCTTGTATATTGCTGGTATTTTTCTTGTTAACCAGGGAAGATGCAATTTTGAAGTATGTGGGTTTATATTTAATTTACTCTTGACATTGATCAAATGTATCGCTATATCTCGTTTAGACCGTGATTTTCTTATTACACTTTTGCGATTATATATTCATCCATTTTAGCCACCTAATTTAGCCATCTAAATCTAGATTAACATAAAAACGAACTACGTATTTCTAAATACAACAAAACGTTATGTCATACCATATTTAGCCTGTCTGCAGGGCTAGAGTGAGTGACGAAATGTCGCGAAGGGAATTTTACGGTTTTCTTGGCGCGTGTATACGACCAGCTAATTACTTCGTAATTTCTGTTTCCTTCCTTTTGTCGTTACTTATGTAATAGGTCAAGGGTCGGCAACCAGTCGATCCTGATCTACTGGTAGATCCCAGTGCATGATTTAGTAGATCTTTAGGCGACTTTTTAAATTAGGACAATTTTGGACAAAACCTCTCTTGCCAGCATTTAAAATCGCCGTGACCCCGGGATTAAAGGTACTTTTTCTGCATTGCCAATGAAAACTCTCGATCTGGCTACTAAAATATATTCATGAACTGCATTAGATAGGAACGCGATCTTTTCTTTGTAAGGTACATCAACCCCGCCATCCCCCTTCCCGCACACACACACACGCTTAAAATTACATACACACACATATTATATATATATATATATATATATATATATATATATATATATATATATATATATATATATATATATATATATATATATATATATGTAGTAGGTCTTTAGAGGACTCAGTATTACTAAAGTACATCCCAAAAGCTTCTGGGTTGCCGATACCTGTAGTAGGTCTTGGGTTCTTAGCTTTTTTTTTGGGGGGGGGGGGGGGGCATGTACCCGTTTTAGTAAATATATAATTGTCCGGTGATGGCTACGGGCTCCTTCATGGGGGAAAAAAATGTACATAAACGCATAATTAAAAATTTTAGAGTTTAAATTTAAGGCTGCGTACACGGACCCTCTAAAATCTATTCTCGAAACCCCAAGGGGTGCATTGACCACATGTTGAGAACCTTTGGATTAGGTAGTTCCTTAGCAGATACTGCCGTAGGCGAGTGAAGTGTTAGAGACTTCACTAGGTCCAGCTTTATGTGGTGGCGTAACCAGTTCCTTTTCTAGCAGCTTTGTCCTCCTTGGAGACAAAGAAAGAGGACGTATGCTTCCTCATACATGTCGTGAGTGGTTATTAAAGGGCGTTAGGTCTATTATTTCTTTGTCTATACGTACACCCCTGGCAACTATATAGGACAATGTAAAAAAAAACAGAAGTCAGATAGTTGAACATCTGCTGCAAAAGTGCCCAGCATATAAGGAAGATAGAAAGCACACATGGCCGTCACCAATACCATTCCTGGACAAACTCTGTGGAGGCACAAATGACCTAAGCTGACCCTGCTTTCGTTGAACATATTATTCTTCGTTCGCTTTCAGACGTCAACTTGAGTATGTTCAACTTGAGTATGTTCAACTTGAGTATGTTCAACTTGAGTATGTTCAAAGAAACCAGTGGTCATTCTGACGTTGTTAGTATCTCCGTAAAGTTTTTCCAGCAATGGTACTGGTGATGGCCATATGCGCTTTCTACATATTCACGTTCTACATAATGACGTTGACATTTGAAAGTGTACGAAGAAGATGAAAATGAAGATTTCGCCATTTTTCTTTTAAAATCAATAACAGCCTAAAATGCATGACAAGCTTTATATACAATAAATAAATAAAATAAAATAAAATAAATAGTCCTCTGGATCCTGGAAATGTCATGTCCGGGTGAAAGATGGTATTTGGCCGTGTTGATACAATGATGAAGAAATGTACGATGAGATTAGCTCAAGACAGATATTGTCAACACATACGCGCACTGCACACATTTCTCCGTGACTGCCAGCGATACCGTCAGAAATAAATGAAACTAAACAAATGTAATAACTGTTCTAAGGCATTGTTCAAGGTGGGTCAGGAGCAACAAAAGATTGAGAACCCATGTTCTAAAGGACCGTTAGTTTGATTTGGTGTTTAAGGACTATCTTCATTGCACACGGACAACGCCATTAGTGCTCCGATCTCCTCCCTTAGATCACACAAGGAGGATCTCAGCGCAGTGCACGAACTCCGTAGCACCGGCGAGAATCCCAATATGTGTATATAATGTATAGGAATCACACATTCTATAAATATTTTTGTAGTGGGTAGGTTTCCTAATTTGTTAAATTTTTGCCATGGCAGCGGCCTGAAAATCCTCCTCTTTACGATTTCCTACTGCCGTGGGATTCTTAAAGTGCGCAACTTGTACATCCTATCTTTTCGCCCTTATACGAGAAGGCTAGGCATCCGATCTCACTACAGTACTTACGAGACTAGGGGGGAGCATGACGTAATTAGGACCACTGGTTCTGAAAAAAACATTTCAATAAATTATAATCCCTCAACTGGGATTCGAACACCTCTTAAATACGAGGCGGAAGCCATACCTCTGAGCCACTTCGATGCCCAAAAGGACCTTTAAGAAACCACCAACTTCTGCTATCATCATCATCATCATCATCATTTTCCTTTTCAATCCTTATGGAGCATGGAGACACCATAGCAGCTGGTGCTGTTTGCAGGAAGCCCGCACACAACATTTAATTGCTCTTGGAGTAGTGGTCTCTGTAGCATTTTGTTTTACATGATGAGGTGGCCAACCTCATATTAGTCGCCTTGTACGACATGCTTGAGGGGGGAGTAGTCCCATTCTGCCTTTGTCTCATCAGAGACCCCCCCCCCCCCCCCCGGAACTACACGGAGAATACTTTTTCTTTAACACAAGCTATACATTTGAATGAATAATCTGGCATTCTTTCATCATCATCATTCCTGTCCGTTCCCCGTGGAACATAGGGCTGAAACAGTTGCTCTCCATCATCGATTTCAATTCTGGACTGTCTTTTTCAGCTGTGCCCAAGTCATTCCAATTTCCTTAGCCTCCTGTTCCACAGTTCTTCTCCAAGTTCTTCATGACCTCTCCACTCTTCTTTTCCTTTGTGGGTTCCAGTCAAGGGCACCTCTGGCTATGCTTGATTGTTCTCTAATGCTAAAAATAAAAAAAAACAACTATCTAATGCGAGAGTAAATTATACTTTTTCCTTCTTCAAGTACCATGACTGGTGGCATAGGCGATCATGTCTGTCCACAACCTACTGTCTCCAGTAGTGTTTATTAATTCTGTTGACTTCTTTTTTGTGAACACACAAATAAATAGTGAAGGGACACCTGAGGACTGGGAGTGGTCAATAAATATAGATAAATAACATGCACTTATTAGACATTCCCAATATGCCTCAATGGGCGTGTAACGGGATCCTTTATCTTTACCTTTTACTTATTAGACATAAAGGAGGAATGTACCAGAAATATCAGTGATCGGCTCACCGAGAAATCAAACCAGGGACCGTCGGCTTGCAGAGAAAGTGAATCGTGAAAGGACATACAACCAATTTAGCACCCCCTTCCCCTCCTCACCTGCAAAAAAAAAGTTCCTCGTTGGCCGTAGTCATTTTTCACGATAATATACCTTCTTCTTTGATCCTTAGCCGCTGACCTTCAAAGCAGTCAGTAGCCATCACGCCTGGTGGCTTCTTGTAGGGCAGCAACAAATTGATTCCACTTTGTTCGGTCGGTGGCCATCTTTCGTACAGTGCCCCAACTCTGGTTCACTTTTAGCATCTTTGTCTCCACAGTCCTCCGCCAAGTTGTTTTTGGTCGGCCTCTCTTTCGTTTTCCTTCAGGGGTCCATTGCATAGCTGTTCTTGTGATGGCATCGGGGTCTCTTCTGAGGACACGGCCAACCCAACTCCAGCGTCTGCCAGCTATGATGGTGTGCATGTCCCCTTGCTTGCTCCGATTAAGCAGATCTTGGTTGGTGATGGTATTCGGCCAAAAGATTCGGATAATTTTTCTTAGGCATGTTGTGTGGAAAGAGGACAATTTCGACATTTCCTTCTCTGTAACTCTCCAGCATTCCGCGCCATAGAGAAGCACAGAAAGCACACAGCTCTGATATAATCTTAATTTTGTGCTTGCGCTGTACTGGGAGGACTTCCAGATGTTGTTTAGACTAAAAAAGGCTGTTCTTGCTTTGTTCATTCTGTTGTTAATGTCTTTGCTTGCTCCGCCATCTGGTGTTACTATGCATCCTAGGTATGTGAAGGTGTTCTGTCTGTTCCAGTTGTTGATTCCTTACTGTTACGGGCTCGGGGCTGCTCACATTGAGTGTCATGACCTCTGTCTTCTTTAGATTGATGTTCAGGCCCAACTGCTGACTATACTTATTAAGTCTATCCGGTTTTTCCTGGATGTGTTGATGTGAATGTGCTAGTAGTGCATTGTCATCTGCACATTCCAGATCTTCCAATGTAGAAAACATAGTCCATCTTATTCCTCTTAGACTGCCCTCTGTTGTCTGTCGCATCACCCAGTCTATGACTGTTAAAAATAGAGCGGTTGATAAGGGGCATCCCTGTCGCACTCCTGTCTTCACCTCAAAGGCTAGGTTGCTCCGTCCTACGCTACACGTAAAGTTGGCACAGAGGCTTTTTTATGATTGACACTATGCAGCTTGGCATTCCATAAGCCCTCAGTATTTTCCATAGACTGTCCCTATATGTATACTGTCAAAAGCCTTTTCAAAATCAACGAAATTTATGTACAGCTGTCTCTGCCATTCTGAGCACTGCTCTGTAGTGTTCCTGAGGGTAAATATATGATCTGCACATCTTCTGTTCTTTCTAAATCCTGCTTGTTCTTTCCTCAGTTTGTGGTCTATTGCTTTTGAGATTCTCTGTATCCTGCCTAATATTTTGCTGGGAACTGAGAGAAGAGTGATTCCTCTTCAATTATTGCAGTCTGCAAGGTCTCCCTTCTTGGGCAATTTGACAATTATTCCTTTGTTCCACTCCGTTGGTATTGTCCCTGTTTTCCAGACTTGTGCAAATAGTGGTTCTAGTAGTTCTGCTGCTAGCGCAGGGTCCGTCTTAAATAGCTCTGCATTTAAGTTATCGTGGCCGGGAGCCTTTCCATTTTGTAACCCTTTGATTGCCGTGATGATGTCTTCCTTCCGTGGAACGTCTGTATTAACATCCAGATCGTTTTCAGCCTCAAGAACATTCAACTGTGTCTCTGGTGGTTCCTTGTTCAGACTTTTTCTGAAATGCTCTGCCCATCTTGTTTCCTGTCCCTTTGCTGTCGTGATGAGGATAATATACCTAACTATGCAATATACGACCTGCGAACGATATCCCGTAGTTGGGTATAGTGTGCTTCTTCAAACAGCGACACAAGATAGTCTTTCGTTTTTTTAATACAGGTCTACCAATGACCAACTTCCTTATGAACTTTATATTAGGTGTTTCAACTTATCAACGTATATTTTAATCTTCTTCTTCTTCTTCCTCGTTCGCCTTCAGACTTCCACATAAATGACTCTAATAAAGGCAGTAGTAAACTCAAGGTTCTTTACATTTCCAAACAGTTTTTCATGGAATGAAGTACCGTAGGTTGTTGCCATATGCTACTCCGTTCATTGCTGTAAGCTGATGAATGTTTCTGGGCAGAAATGACGGCTGTTACGAACAATTATCGTTCAATTATGACTTAAAACCATGAAACAAATAAAGAGAAACAGTCTTTGGGGCCATTTTTATTGTTGTTATATATATATATACACACACACACATACACACACACACACACACTCACGAGCGAGTACCTCGATAAAAAGATAAAAGGTAAATAATTATGATGTGCTGTATCTGCTGTATGCCGTGATGACGGCACTCGTTCAGTTCTGGTCATTCCTGTCCATTCCATTTTATCTTCAATAGATCTTAATGGTTAGGTTATTAAAGTTAAACATATCACGACTTTTGGCCAATGCACCATTAAAAAAAAAACTGGGATCTACCGGTAGATCGGGATCGACTGGTCGCCAATACCTTATATAGAATATATGGAACATCTATCTTCTGTTTTTAGTGCCTTTATTAACAATAAGTGGATCCCTAACACTAATTGTTTTTTCCGCAACTTGGTCACCTTCGTACTACTTTATTCATCTCCACTTTTGGCCTAAATTGACCTGAGGTCATAAATCGACATCTTAAAGTTCAGGGGTCGGCAATCAGTCGCTCCCGTGGTACCGGTAGATCCCAGTGGATGATTTGGTAGATCTGCAGGCGACTGTGGAAATAAAAATAGAAAGATATTTAACTAGGCAAATTTCGGACTAGACCTCTCCCGCCAACACTTACAATCGCGGTAACCCCGTGATCAAAGGTACTTTTTCAACATCCCCAGTGAAAACTCGAGATCTGGCTACTAAAATATATTCGTGAACTGCATGAGATAGAAACGCAGTCTTTTCTTTATAAGATTCATCATTCCCCATCCCCGTCCCTAAATTACACACGCGCACGCAGACGCATATATATATATATACAGGGTGTTTATAAAATCGCTGTGCAGTGAATTTGAAAAATATTTTAGAAATTACGTCACGAATGATGCAAATTTACGTCATGATATTCTGTGTTCCAATGCTGTGTTCCACAATCCCGTGTGCAGCATTACACAACAAGCCCCAATTGAAAACCACATTTCTGGTGAAGTAGTCTCGCCCGGGCGTAAATTTCACTGCACAGCGACTTTATAAACCACCTGTATATATATATATATATATATATTCTTCTTCTTCTTCTGTCCTTAGCCACAGACCGTCAAAGCAGTCAGTGGCCATTACGCCTAGTGGCGTCTTAGGGCAACAGCAGATAGGTTTTCTTTGCCATTGTTTCCCATCACGCCTAAAGGCGTCTTTAGGGCAACGGCAAATCAACCCATTTGCTGTTGTTTCCGTAATCGAAGTGACTGGCAAACGGGTGATCAGCCCGTTGTGATATATATATATATATATATATCCAGACATACATACATACAACGTAACACATACATACATTAGATCTTTAGAGGGCTCAGTGTTACTAAACTTCTTGTCTTTGATCCTTAGCCGCCGACCGTCAAAGCAGTCAGTGGCCATCACGCCTGGTGGCGTCTTGTAGGGCAACAACAAATTGATTCCACTATGCTCGGTCGGTGGCCGTCCTTCGTACAGTGCCCCAACTTTGGTTCATTCTTTGCATCTCAGCCTCCACAGTCCTCCACCAAGTTGTTTTTGGTCGGCCTCTCTTTCGTTTTCCTTCAGGGGTCCAAAGCATAGCTGTTCTTGTGATGGCATCGGGGTCTCTTCTGAGGGACGTGGCCAACCCAGCTCCAGCGTCTGCCAGCTATGATGGTGTGCATGTCCTCTTGCTTGCTCCGAGTAAGCAGATCTTGGTTGGTGATGGTATTCGGCCAAAAGATTCGGTGAATTTTTCTTAGGCATGTTGTGTGAATATTGATTATTATTATTGATTAAGTGTTACTAAAGTCGATCCAAAAAGCTACCGGGTTGCCGATCCCCTGTTATTGTTTAATCTGTCATCCTACACAAAATCTTACAGTTAACATTTTGGATCGTCATGACACATTTCATTTTTAATATATATATATACTAGCCTAAAATAGTGAACGCGTGTTTCCCAAACCAAGCTGAAGTAGAGATGGAATAAAAGCAGTACTAAGGTGACCCAATGTTATGTGTTATCAGATCAGGCTGTTCTCGTAGAATCGAACCCGCGTCTTTTGGTTGTCCCGAGCTTCATCATTGATGATGATGTAGCCACACATGATATGGTGACATGTCAATGATCTGTCAAAATTACCTACTGTCTCATACAACTGTGTATAAGATAGAAAATAAATTGTTGCCCGTACACACTTTAGTGAAATAGTTAACTGTGGACTTCATCATCATCATCATCATCATCATCATCATGCAGTAACTAAGGTCATCATCATCATCATTGCAAATCCTTGTCAATGTAAAAGTTTTTTCTTAGCTGAGACATGGTTGACTATTCTTTCTTTCTTTCTTTCTTTCTTTTAGATCAGTGTGCATTTATTAATTTCTTTCTTACGTGCGTGATTTCTTTACTTCACAGGCATTTGTCAGCACCGGAACAAATCTACAACTAAACTTTGTACGAAATGCGTGGTCGGACCGTCCAGAAGACAGAATCCCAACTCTGGAATTTGTTAATTTTGATCTAGAACCGGGAAAGGTAAGTAACTACTTGTTAAGAAACTTGTCTTATCCATGCATGCCTGGAGATTCGTGTATTGATCCAGAAATAGAGATCGAAAACAGTAAAACGCAAATAAACAGGTCAGAGACATATACATTACATAGAATATGTCTAACGTACAAGTGATTACATAGAATTTGTCTAACATACAAGTGATTGCATAGAATATGTCTAACACACAAGTGATTACATAGAATATGTCTAACACACAAGTGATTACATAGAATATGTCTAACACACAAGTGATTACATAGAATATGTCTAACATACAAGTGATTACATAGAATATGTCTAATATGCAAGTTTTCTTCTTCTTCTTCGTTCGCCCTGAAAAGGACGGTGGTTGCGTTGTGTCTGTTTACAACGTAGCTGTGATATCTGCACCTTTCGGCATTTTTTAGGAACGGGTTTGCCTTCCCATTGCGATCCGTGCTCGCTCAGCCAGCCTGCATTGCTGCATACTGTTTCCAGGACCATCACGTGGAGGTGGAGCACGGTCTTGACCAGCTCTGGTTCGCTGGTCCTGACGCAGGCAGTCAAGCTATGAGTCGCTGACTGCGGTCCCTAATATGCAAGTGATTACATAGAGTATGTCCAATATACAAGTGATTACATAAAATATGCCCAACATACTAGTGATTACATAGAAACTGTCCAATTTACAAGTGATTACCTAGAATATGTCTAACATACAAGTGATTACATAGAATATGTCTAACATACAAGTGAATACATAGAATATGTCTAACATATAAGTGATTACATAGAATATGTATAACATACAAGTGATTACATAGAATAAATCTAAATTACAAGTGATTACATTGAATATGTCTAACACACAATTGATTACATAGAAAATGTCTAACATACAAGTGATTACATAGAATATGTCCAACATGTAAGTGATTACATAGAATATGTCTAACATACAAGTGATTACATAGAATATGTCTAACATGTAAGTGATTACATAGAATATGTCCAACATACAAGTGATTACATAGAATATGTCCAACATACAAGTGATTAGGCGTGGTGGAAACAGCGATAGATTGATCAATTTGTTGTTGCCCTAAGACGCCACTAGGCGTACTGGCCACATACTGCTTTGCCGGTTGATGGCTAAGGATGGAAGAAGAAGAAGACAAGTGATTACATAGAATATGTCCAACATACAAGTGATTACATAGAATATGTCCAATATACAAGTGATTACATAGAATATGTCCAACATACAAGTGATTACATAGAATATGTCCAACATACAAGTGATTACATAGAATATGTCCAACATACAAGTGATTACATAGAATATGTCCAACATACAAGTGATTACATAGAATATGTACAACATACAAGTGATTACATAGAATATGTCCAACATACAAGTGATTACATAGAATATGTCCAACATACAAGTGATTACATAGAATATGTACAACATACAAGTGATTACATAGAATATGTCCAACATACAAGTGATTACATAGAATATGTCCAACATACAAGTAAGTAACCAACAAAACGTGACGTGACATAATTATGTTGTACTCTGTCTGCTGCATGTCCTGATGAAGGATTAACTCCCCTGTGATCATTTCATTTATTTCCATTCTATTTCAACTTCATTGGATCTTAGTAGTCAAACTTATCATGACTTATGGTCAGTGGCCAATGCAGTATGAAAGAAATTGAAAAGCCTGCGTGCTTTTTAATGGGTGTTCAATTCACAGTGCAATGCGCGCCATTTCCGTATTTTCCCGAAAATGCGTCAAGAGAAAATTGCCAGGCGTGTGCAGTCTTTTAATAGGTGTTCAGTTTAGCTTTCATGGTGCAATACTTGCCCTTTCCATATTTTCCTGAAATGCTGGCGAGATTGTTTTATTGTTCGTTACAGGACAATTCACTTAGAGATCTAATAATGTAGGGATATCTTCTTATAGTATTAGTTATCCAGCTTTCTTGAAGGCTATGATCTGACAGCACACGAAGAATCTCGACTGGTTGACTTTCTGAAGGCTATGATCTGACAGCACACGAAGAATCTCGACTGGTTGACTTTCTGAAGGCTATGATCTGACAAGTCACTTCGATTACGGAAACAACAGCAAATGGATTGATTTGCCGTTGCCCTAAAGATGCCAATAGGCGTGATGGGAAACAATGGCAAAGAAAACCTATCTGCTGTTGCCCTAAGACGCCACTAGGCGTAATGGCCACTGACTGCTTTGACGGTCGGTGGCTAAGGACGGAAGAAGAAGAAGAAGATCTGACAGCACACGAAGAATCTCGACTGGTTGACTTTCTGAAGACTGTCAAACAGTGTTCTCCTCCCTCTCTCTCTCTCTTCCACCCACCCCTCCCCTTTTTTCTTCTTCTTTTCCTTATGCCCCTGCAGGATTCTCTTGATACATTGGCATATTTTTTTCTTCTTCTTTGTTCATCCTGAAAAGGACGTTGGTTGTATTGTGTCCGTTTACAGCGAAGCTGCGATATTTGCGCCTTTCGGCCGACACATTCAACTTGACGCGTCTTAGGTCCCACATTTGCATATGACAATCATTTATTGTACAAATATATCTGTAATATTCTAATTCGTCTTAAGCTTATAGTTTTGTTTCTAAGGAGACATTTTTGCAACTCAGAGCACCTATACACTTTAAATGCTGATTCCCCACCCCTCCCATTTTTATTTGTTTTAAAATGACGTTGAATACAGTTCCCCCCCCCCCCCCCCCCTTTCCCACACTACGTGTTATCGTTAAACATACGAGGGGCGTTCAGAAAGTAATGCACCACATCGTTTTTCTCAGCTAATAATGAAGATAGAAGCATGAAATTTTGCACACTTCAAATATGGCATGTGCCAATTGTGTGCACCAAATTGCACTGCAACCGGCCAAATATTACGGCTTTCCTAAACTTTGAAATGGAGCGTGTTAGCAACTTGCGTTATAAGCAGCGAATTGTGATAGAATTTCTCCTTGCAGAGAAGGAAACTGTTGTGAACATTCACAAGCGTCTATGTGATGTGTAAGGAAGTTCTGCAGTCGACAGGAGTACATTCAGTCGCTGGGTTCAGAGAATCAAAGAATCAGGAAGTGGAGATACGGAGCTGCTTGATCGGCCGCGCTGTGGTCGTCCTGCCACAGCCACCAACGCAGAAATGTTGAAATGCGCTGAGGACATTATTCTTACTGATAGGCGAATCACTACTCAACAATTGGCCTTACAGCTGTCAGTCAGCATTGGTAGTGCAAATGCAGTTATAAAAACTCTCGGATTTTCTAAGGTTTGCGCAAGATGGGTTCCTCGAAGTCTCACAAATGACCACCGATTGCAAAGGAAAGCAATTTCTTCTGAATTGTTGGAGCGTTTCAATGCTGATGGAAAGATATTTTTGGCTAAGATCGTTACAGGTGACGAAACCTGGGCACATCATTTTGAACCTGAGACAAAAAGACAGTCAATGGAGTGGCATCATCCGCAATCACCACGAAAGAAAAGTTCAAGACAATTCCTTCAGCTGGAAAGGTCATGATCACTGTCTTTTGGGATATTGAAGGTGTGATTCTTGTGGACGTTATGCCAACAGGAGAGACAATCAATTTGCAAGCTTACATTAAGACATTGAAAAAACTCAATCAACATTTTCGCAGAGTTCGGCCGCGCAAGAATCCAGCAGACCTGCTTCTCCTTCTCGACAATACGTGACCTCACACAAGTCTGGCAACACGGGAAGCAATCACCAAATTGGGTTGGACTGTACTACCCCATCCACCCTATAGTCCCGATTTGGCACCCTCTGATTTTCATCTATTTGATCCACTTAAAGATGCACTCCGTGGCTCAAGATTTGAAGATGATGAAGGAGTGATTCATGCAGCGAAGAAATGGCTACATGATCAAGACAAAATCTGGTACAGGCTAGGAATACATGCACTTGTTTCGCGCTGGCATAAAGCCGTATAAGTTGATGGGGATTATGTTGAATAATACCAATGTTTACATGACATATCCATGTATATTGTGTATAAATTTCATGCATTTTGAATTAACAGCTCCGGAGAAAAACGATGTGGTGCATTACTTTCTGAACGCCCCTCGTATATTACTAAATAAATAAAACAATCTGTTGATTTAGTCATACCATTCCCAATCTGATGATTTTGTCATACCATTTCAATCTGGTGATTTAGTCATAGCATTTGAATCTAGTGATTTTGTCATACCATTTAAATCTGGTGATTTTGTCAAACCAGTCTGGTGATTTTGTCATACCACTTCAATCTGGTGATTTTTTCATACCATTTCAATCTGGTGATTATGTCATACCATTTCAATCAGCTGATTTAGTCATACCATGTCAATCTGATGATTTTGTCATACCATTTCAATCTGGTGATTTAGTCATAGCATTTCAATCTAGTGATTTTGTCATACCATTTAAATCTGGTGATCTTGTCATACCATTTCAATCTAGTGATTTTGTCATACCATTTCAATCTGATGATCTTGTCATACCATTTCAATCTGATAATTTGGCATACCATTTCAATCTGGTGATTTTGTCATACCATTTCAATCTGGTGATTTTGTCATACCATTTCAATCTGATGATTTTGTCATACCATTTTAATCTAGTGATTTTGTCATACCATAAAAGCCAGATCCAAACCTCAGAAATGAGGTATCTGAGGAAGGTGGTTGAAGTAACAAGAAGAGACATGGTACGCAACCAGACGATACGTCAAGGCCTTAAATCCTACCCCCTGCAGACCCAAGTAGAACAGTCCCAATTAAGATGGTTTGGCCATGTCTGCAGAATGGGAGAAGATCGGATACCACGACAAGCATGGGAAACAAAGAGACAAGGATCCAGACCCCGAGGACGACCCAGAGTCCGCTGGGAGGACAACATTAGACAATCTTTGAAGGACCGAGGACTAGAATGGAACCAGGCCAGGAGGAAGACAGCCGATAGGATAGTCTGGCGCTCTCTCTTCCAAACCTCTACACCTCACGGTAGAAGGGGAACGACTAAGTAAGTAAGTAAGATTTTGTCATACCATTTCAATCTGGTGATTTTACCAAATCATTTCAATCTGATGATTTTGTCATACCATTTCAATCTGGTGATTTTGTCATACCATTTCAATCTGGTGATTTTGTCATACCATTTCAATCTGGTGATTTTGTCATACCATTTCAATCTAGTGATTTTGTCATACCATTTCAATCTGGTAGTTTTGTCATACCATTTCAATCTGGTAATCTTGTCATACCATTTCAATCTAGTGGTTTTGTCATACCATTTCAATCTAGTGATTTTGTCATACCTTTTCAATCTGGTGATTTTGTCATACCATTTCAATCTAGTGATTTTACCATACCATTTCAATCTGGTGATTTGGTCATACCATTTCAATCTAGTGATTTTGTCATACTATTTCAATCTGGTAATCTTGTCATACCATTTCAATATGGTGATTTTGTCATACCATGTCAATATGATGATCTTGTCATACCATTTCAGTCTGGCGATTTTGTCATACCACTACAATCTGGTGATTTTGTCATACTATTTCAATTTGATGATTTTATC
This sequence comes from Oreohelix idahoensis, assembly GCA_024509875.1. Classification (NCBI taxonomy): domain Eukaryota; kingdom Metazoa; phylum Mollusca; class Gastropoda; order Stylommatophora; family Oreohelicidae; genus Oreohelix; species Oreohelix idahoensis. The sequence goes on from JAMPIV010016299.1 coordinate 16,115, forward strand.
ATACCATTTCAATCTAATGATTTAGTCATACCATTTTCAATCTGATTATTTTGTCATACCATTTCAATCTAGTGATTTAGTCATGGCATTTCAATACAGAGATTTTGTCATACAATTTCAATGTAATGATTTTGTCATACCATTTCAATCTGATGATCTTGTCATACCATTTTAGTCTAGTGATTTTGTCATACCATTTAAATCTGGTGATTTTGTCATATCATTTCAATCTGGTGATTTTGTCATACCATTTCAATCTAGTGATTTTTTCATACCATTTTAGTCTGGTAGTCTTGTCATACCATTTCAATCTAGTAATCTTGTCATACCATTTCAATCTGGTGATTTTGTCATACCATTTCAATCTGGTGATCTTGTCATATCATTTCAATCTGGCGATTTTGTCATACCATTTAAATGCGGTGATTTGTCATACCATTTCAATCCTTCTGTGTATAATTATAATATATAACTTAGACGTACACATCATTTTAAGAAGCTTATAAATTAGATACAACCTGCTTAGTCTTGGTGCATTTATCAGTAACCCTTAGAATGAAGGAAATATTTCGCAATACAAACCAACATGCAGTGTGCAATTAGTTTCAGACTGAGATAAAGAATACGAGGAAATACGCCGTTAAGCAATGCGCCGTAGATTTCGTATCTTCGCTTCTGAAAACCAGCCTCATTAAAGATTCAAGAAAAATTGTTGATCCGTTCGTCACGCAAACTCCCCCGCTTCACTTATGCCATTATTTGTTGTCTGACCACTCCTCGTCCCTCCTAGAACAAGATATTCATGTAGGTTACATACAGGGAATAAGAACAGATGTCTTTCCTCAGATAATGGTTGCTTCCAAGCAGCAGACGCGTTTCAAACAAGTGGTTTACTTGAATGTATACGTCACAATGTTTGCCTGGGCAGCCATATTGTTTTCTTTGGACATTCACTCGAAGTTAAAAAATAAAGATGTAATTTGTTAACGTTTTACCTACTTCTATTGGAGTACAAGTTTGCTATTCTTTCGTATGTTTGCGATGAAGCGAAGCGGATGGTACAAGACGCGTGATAGCGACGAGGATTGTAACAGATACGCAAAATAAATAAATATGTAAATATAGTCAACGAATTATTTTTATGATTAAACGATACACTAAAAACACGGGACGTTTTTTGTTTTATCTTTCATCAATCACATTCAGAAACGGGACAAAATAACAAGAAATGTAAACAGGGTAAAGAGAGAAGGACACGTTAAATATAATAAGTGAACAAAAATGATAAATAAGCAACAAACATGGAAAGATCAACAGGAAAAACAAAAAGAAATAAGGAAAACAGGAACAAGCAAGAAACAAAAATAGAACCAGAAAGAAAGAAACATCAATACAAAGAATCTATTTAATAAAAATAAAAATTACAAAATTAAACAAAATATAAAAAAAAAATGAAAGAACATAAACTATGGGCCTGTAATGAGATCCGGATTCGTAAATTAGCAAGCCCAGAAGTCGAAAGTAACACAATTATTACTATTTACTGTAGTAGATGTGACCAACTGTTCATCTACAGTGGTGTAATTTTTATTAATGCTCACTAAAGTACTGTAATTTTTTACTAACGCTCACTATAGTACTGTAATTTTTATTAACGCTCACTATAGTACTGTAATTGTTACTAACGCTCACTATAGTACCGTAATTTTTACTAATGCTCGCTATAGTACTGTAATTTTTACTAATGTTCACTAAAGTACTGTAATTTTTACTAACGCTCACTATAGTACTGTAATTTTTACTAACGCTCACTATAGTACTGTAATGTTTACTAATGCTCACTATAGTCAGGGCCGGATTAAGCTAGTGCGGGGCCTGTAGCACATGTTAAGAAAGGGGCCCTATATTTTAAAAAAAACAATAAAACAACACAAACATATTTGAACACATACATTTTTAATTTGCATAGTAATTATCATTATCAATTAATTCGTGCTTGTAATCCTATAAACTTGCTACTCATGTTGCTGGCGTTGTCATAACTTTGACCACGGCAGTCTTTAATATCAATGTCATTTGCCTTTAAAAAATTAAGTAGACTTTTAGTAAGCTGTTCAGCACTATGACCTTCCATATCCAAAAATGTCACAAATCTTTCAACTGGTCCAGATGGCAAAACATAGCGCAGAGTCAAAGTCAGCTGGTCCATATTAGATATATCTGGAGTAGAATCCAATGAAACGGAATAATACTTGTATTTCTTCACTTCACAGAGAATGTGATCCAGTATGCTGGATCCAATCAGATTGATGAATTCCTCACACGTTGTTTTAGATAGATATGATGTATGTCCAAATCCTTTGTTTGCATGAGTACTTATATGGTCTGCCAGAAAAGGGTCAAACTTGGCCAGTAATTCTAACAACCCTAAGTAATTCCCGTTATAAGGGTACCCAACAATTTCATCACTGCCACAAAATGAAAGGCCTCGTTCTGCTAAAAACTTCACAACTTCAATTATTCGCTCTAGAAGTTTGTGCCAATACTTTTCTTGAATGTCCATTTGTTTCACAAGTTGGGAATCGACACGTTCACCTTTGTTTTTACGCATCAACAGTGAAATTAAAGCTTGTCTATGTGAGGAGCTTTCTTCATGTCGACGCAATAGATTGCTTGCATTTTTCCAGTCATTAAACCCTTCCACAATAAACTTTGATGAACATTCTGAACTCATAAGCTTGCATGGGAAACAGAATAGGCGCCCTTTACTTTCTGAATAGCATAACCATTTTCTTGCATGTTGCTTGTTTGTAAGTTTATGAATATGTGTAAAATAAGACTTCTGACAGTATCGAGTTTTCTTTTCAGTGTCATACAATCGCACAGATGAAGAGAAGGCACTATCAACATGTTGACATTTTTCACTTCCCTTGGATATGCAATATTCACGCTCACAGTCATCTATATTGTTCTGCCAGTCACCAATATCATTAGAGTACTTCTTCGTTTCACTTATTCTTTCACATTCAGACTCAGTGTATACTGGGTTTTGCTGTATGTTTTCTGCTGCTCAGCCTGCATTAGTACTAGTTGTTCCTGTACTTCCAGCTTCAGCGGTTAGAGTACCACCACCATGAACATCAAAATATTCTGTCAGCTTACTTTTTTTTATATCACAAGTTGATCTCTTCTTTCTTTTTCTTCCTTCGCTTTACGTTTTTCACTTCCAGAAGCATAATTACGTCCACTATCTCTGTGTCTACTGCTCATTTTTTGAGTTTTCTAACCTTACAAATCAAGAAATTTTAATCAAGATCGAAAGAGAGTGCGAGCACGCCGTATACCTCAATTAAAACAGAAAGTTTCCGTTTCCTAAATTCTAGTTTTTATTGTTAATGCAAATTCATTTCACAAAGAACGAAACAAAATTAGAGGGGCAGTCGCCTAGAGCCAAAAAAGTGGCTTCCGTCCAAACATGACCAAATTTTCAACGCCACTTAAATGGGTTCCGTCCGCAAACAGTTAAGATTAAAATAATGAAGAGTCACACTAAGTCACCCTCTTATGCTCTTTCTCTCACAATTTCGTGACACCAAATGAAAAGGCGTTAAAGATGGCATAAATCACAAGATCATTGGTTTAACGCTCGTATTTTTTTCTTCTTCTCTCTAACCAGCGGCACTCGAGCTTTCCAGCTCATTTGGCCCAATGACATGTCATTGCGAGGCTGGGGGGTCAGTGGACTTTCCTTCCAACCCGGTCAGGAGCTTCGCTCCTTCCCATCAACGCTCGTATTAGCAGATGACCAAAAAATTATGTACATATTTATTGGCGCGGGGCCCCTAAAAGCGCGGGGCCCGTAGCATATGCTACTTGTGCTACTACGTTAATCCGGCTCTGACTATAGTACTGTAATTTTTACTCATGCTCACTATAGTGCTGTAATTTTTACTAACGCTCACTATAGTACTGTAATTTTTACTAATGCTCACTATAGTACTGTAATTTTTACTAATGCTCAGTATAGTACTGTAATTGTTACTAATACTCACTGTAGTACTGCAATTTTTACTAATCGCCATATAATGCTACAGGTTTTACTAACTACTATGTTGTTAGTACATGTATTTTTTTTTAAACTTATAAATGACAGTATTAATATTTACTAGGTAAAAGATTAAATCTCAAAAGATTAGGCCTACTCATACAGTGAGAAATGCAGTTAGCGACCCATAGCTAGACTGCTTGCGTCAGGGTAAGCGAACCAGAGCTGACCAAGACCCTACTCCGCCTCCAAGTGGTGGTCCTGGAAACAGGCTGCATCACTGCAGTCTGGCTGAGAGAGTAGGGATCGAAGAGGAAAGGCTAACCCGGTCCCAAAAATGCCGTACTGAAGTCGGATGTGTCGGCCGAAAGGCGCAAATATCGCAGCTTCGCTGTAGACGGACACAACGTAACCAACGTCCTTTTCAGGACGAACGAAGAAGAAGAAGTATACGTCCCGATGCTCAGGAAATTTGAGATGATGGCGGAGAAGAACGCACGGAAGTTAGGCCAATTCTTCTCGGAATGTTTCTAGGAACAGCTCACATTACAGCTTGCTGATCCTGCACCAAATTAGTATGAGTAACACACACAAAAAAAAGTGTTCTCAGACAGAACCTACCCAGTAGATTTGTATAAACAACACCCTCAAAGGGATGGGCAGGAGTTGGTAAAATGCGCACGTGGGTTTAGGGAGTAGTGGGGTAGTAATGACTATGAAAGCCAAAGGAGAGGTCGCTGTAGAAGGGTTTGAGCAAAAAAATCTTTCAGATAAACAGACAGGCCTTTACATTTATTTTTGGTTTTTTGTTTATTTTTTTATCTTGTTAATTGGAAACAAGTGGGGTTGTGGGGGGAAAAGGGGGAGGGGGTGTCAACGACAGTTATATTCCCAGGATTCTGGTATTTTGTGATTTTTATCTCGTTCAGTTGATGCGTAAATACGTGCACGGTTGTTATTTGAGATAAATTATTCATTCGTCGTTTATTATTTGGTACTTATCCATATCTACTTCCCTTATCCATATCTGCTTTTTGTTGTTGTTGTTTTTGTGTATGTTTTTTGTTTGTTTTGTTTTATGTATTATTCCATACTAATAGACATGTCTGGTGGAAATGTCTGGTCTTCGTTCGTGTGCATTTGTAAGACTTGCATACATTGTCTGTATATTATTAAGGATCAGATAGGCTAGGTCCCGATAGTGTGATATATCCGCGATGTTCCCTTTAATTTTTAATCGCAGGTGTGTGTACAAATTTTAAGTTGTGCATTTTTTCCCCTGTGACGAAAACTTAATTGAGTGTACATGTATGAATTTTTCACTGGAAGACTGCTTGTTGTATTATTATCATGTTTTTTTTTAAAGTATATATATATATATTTTTTTTATATATATATATATATATATATATATATATATATATATATATATATATATATATATATATATATATATATATATATATAGATATATATATATATATATATATATATATATAGATATATAGATATATATATATATATATATATATATATATATATATATATATATAAATATATATATATATATATATATATATATATATATATATATATATATATATATATATATATATATATATATATATATATATATATATCTATATATATATATATATATTGTCCATAAAGTCTCTTTACAATTTAACAAATTTATTACAAAGGCAATTGATGAGATATCTTAATCAGATTTGTTCTATGTACTCAGTGGTTATCAAAGTTTTTAATCACATACCTTTATCGTATTTCAGGTACCCTGTTGACGAAAGAGGTACTGTTAAATGAACCCCTACAAAAATGGCTACTCCTCAAGAGAAGACACAATGTGTATCATGGTTTATTGAAACAAAATCGGATAGGCAGACTCAGCGAAACTACAGAACTAAGTATGGAAGAGATCCACCGTCACGTCCGTCAATTCGTGCATGGCACAAGAAATTTATGGAGACAGGGACAGTGTTGGATAAAGGGAGGAGTGGACGACCAAGAACATCTGAGGAAAACATCGAGCGTGTAAGATGTTCTTGGTCGTCCACTCCTCCCTTTATCCAACACTGTCCCTGTCTCCATAAAATTTCTTGTGCCATGCACGAATTGACGGACGTGACGGTGGATCTCTTCCATACTTAGTTCTGTAGTTTCGCTGAGTCTGCCTATCCGATTTTGTTTCAATAAACCATGATACACATTGTGCCTTCTCTTGAGGAGTAGCCATTTTTGTAGGGGTTCATTTAACAGTACCTCTTTCGTCAACAGGGTACCTGAAATACGATAAAGGTATGTGATTAAAAACTTCGATAACCACTGAGTACATAGAACAAATCTGATTAAGATATCTCATCAATTGCCTTTGTAATAAATTTGTTAAATTGTAAAGAGACTTTATGGACACCCTGTATATATATATATATATATATATATATATATATATATATATATATATATATATATATATATATATATATATACACACACACACACACACATATACATTTTTTAAAGACGTCGGACCTCTTTGTCTTTCATTAATAACGACGGATTGCGACATACACATGTTTCTCGAAAAAATATTGCACAGTTAAATCAGTCTTTGTTAAACACTGATTAAATCTTGACAATAATATGGTAATAATAAATCACAATTTAGAATATCTCTTGGTTCTGTAATTTCAGCAATTATCAACGGAGACAACTCTTCTATAGTACAATGTGATTCAAAAGTCTCCATACATAGGGAAGATGGTCACCTTTTTTTTAAATAATAAACTGCCACTCTATTCATTCAGAAGTCTCCATACATAGGGAAAATGGTCACTTAAAAAAAAAAAAAACTGTCACTTTATTTACAAAACGTGTTATGTGTGTAATTGCACTTTGAAAGCGTTCCTTTCGATCAGGGGTTCTTAACCTTTTTTTGCTCATGTCTCCCCCCCCCCCCCCCTTTTCTGATAATCATTTCCCTCTGTGCCCCCCCCCCCCCCTTTTCATAATCGCTGTTAGTTGGAAAAAAGGTACTCTACCATCTTACTGTGGCCCCTTAGAAATATGGCATGGCTCTCTGTGGGGGTCATATGGCCTACGTTGAGAACCACTGCTGTAGATGATGATTCTTCTTCTTATTCGTTCGTCCTGAACAAGACGTTGGTAGCGTTGTGTCCATTTACACCGAAGCTGCGATATTTGCTCCTTTCGGCTAACACATCCGACTTCAGTACGGCATTTTTGGGACCTGGTTAGCCTTCCCTCTTCGATCCCTACTCACTCAGCCAGACTGCAGTGATGCAGCCAGTTTCCAGGACCACCACTTGGAGGTGGAGTAGGGTCTTGGTCAGCTCTGGTTCGCTGACCCTGACGCAAGCAGTCTAGCTATGGGTCGCTAACTGCATTTCTCCTTGTTGACACGTCTGAGGTCCCTGAAGATGATTCATATTTCGTATCTTTTCCTGGTACACCATTGGCCTTCAAGTGTCCCATTCTCTCCCCCCACTTCCACACGCACACAAATCGAGTGGGCTGAGGTCTGTGGACCTAGGAGACCACTCCACGAACCACGGCGATCAAAAGAAACATTATTACCTATGTATGGAGACTTTTAAACCACCCTGTAGATAACATCAGCTTCTGGGTCATTTACCGCTGTGCTAAGGGAGTAACTTTTTGCTAATAACAGCAATCACCCGCTTAGCGTTGTTAATTCGATCTTGAAAACTCGAGCGCAAACCGAAAAAGCGCTAAACGAAAACTGATTTCCCATCAGATTTAATAGAAATAAAATCAACTCATTCCAGATTTCCGGAACGCTGTATCAAAATTAAGTTTAAAAGTAATTTAAAAACTAGTTAAAAACATTTGTTAGCCACATATCATTTATCAGACATACTGAACATAAACGAAATAGTGTGTATGTACTATACTTAAAACAAAATATTATAGGATATAATATAGCTGTGCTACTTCCGTCAATTGTGGCTACATGCGCAGAGCTGTCTTTATCTTCAGATGACTGGTTAGCAGAAGGTACTATAGGTGTTGACAAGTTTTTCTGGCACCAGATGTAGAAGACATGGCTGTTTGGTTAAAGGGGGCAGAAGATATTAATGAGACTTTAAAAAAAAAAGAAAAGAAAGAAAAGAATCGAGCTTGCTTTGCCATTTCCTTTTTCTCTTCAAGAAACACCTTGTAACAATTAAGATATTGTTGTATGTTACAGATTAACATAGAACTACATTCAATTTTCGGGTCATATTTCCTTATCAGGTCTCTCGCGGCAAAGGTGCCGGGTTCGATTCATGATATCGACATGCCCCAGTCTACCTAGCTGTAAATGGGGTACCTGGCGTTGCTCTTAAGTTAGGGAAGGAAAAAGCAGCGAGGAAGGGAACTCTCGATGCTAGACCTAGTATGCTGAAGTCTCTAACACTTCACTCTCCAGCGGCAGTATCTGCTATGGGATTACCTACGTCATTATCCTATAAATGACAATGCTTCTTGACCATCCCACCCCCCTCCCCTGATTGAACTTGATGAGTGTGTCAAAGCTAAATACCTGTCTCCCATGGAGTTCAGCGCTCAGCCTAAGATCGAATTTTTTAAGCGTATAACAGAAATGTGGCATAAAATACATACAGCGTTATATCGACAAAGCGCTAATCGAACATCGTAAGACCGGGGGACTGGTGTAGTTAACTGAACTAAATAATTTCCAGAATGTTTCATATTGTGTTTCTGTTAAAAAAAAACAACAACCGGGGGAATAGTGGGATACATAAACAACTGGCACAAAAGCATTTGAAAAAAAAAAAAAACACACACCCACACAAATAGTAATACGTCTTACAAGGAGAAGGACAAGAAAAACCTACGTTGCGGCCACAAGGCCTTCGTCAGGGACAGACAAACAAGAGACAGGAGGGAAAGAAAATGAGAATTAAGTAGAGAACATGAAACTATAAAAATAAGAGAAAACAACTCCCTTAATATTAAGTCCAGTCACATGTGAAGCAAGATGGCTGCACAAAAGCATTATGAAGTGTAGATAATAAAACATACACGCACATTATCATATATGTACATTCGCGCAGTGACTTTGAGAAACAAAAATAACCCCCCCCCCCCCCCCCCCCCCCCCCCACACACACACACACACAATCGATTTCATTCCGAAGATAAATCTTGCCTATATTCCCTCTCACACCCATTATTTCAAAATCCATTATATTTCAACATTCTCTGCCTTCCCTCCTCCTTCCTCTCTTTATTATTCCGGGTGAAAAACCAGTAATTTCACGTCTCAGGTCGTGACTTAAATTTTAACCCGGATAATCGACAGCCTCGTCTTGCAGGTCACGCCTTTTCCGTTGAAACAACTTACAAGCAAGGATATATCATAAGTCTTTGTTAGCTTAGAACACGTCTAATTAAAAAAAAAAACCATAACAACGACAGATCATCAACGTTATTTACTGATAATTATAAATTATTAATTCAAAATTATGTCCATCAACGTTTATACATAAAGTCAACTTTTTTTTTCTCTTCGAAAATTTCTACAAACTCTTTGACATAAAATCTTAGTCTGTTCTTTGAAACTCCTCTGTTATTGTTGTTTTGAGATTTATGTTTCCGGTCACATAACGTGTCATTTCAAACATCCTCATAAAAAATTATCTGCTGGAGTTAAATCAGGAGATATAGCAGACCATTCGAGTGGACCCCGTCTTCCAATCCACCTTCAAGGGAATATTTCATTAAAAAAAAATTTCTGACAATAAAGGAATAGTAAGAAAAAAAAAATTAATTTGGAGAAATAGACTTGACATTGTAGGGTATCCTGCTAAAAAAAAAAAAAAAAGTTTAGGATAATCTACTACGCATTTCTTCATACATAATATTTTGAAATGATAATTAACTTATGCCCCCCACCCTGTATAATGAAATTGAAAGTCATTCTCTCCCTCCCTCTTACTTTCACTGTTTCAATAGAACGTCCGCTCCTTATATAAATATAGCTACACGGACACACTCCCTTTTGACTCACAATAAGGTCAAATTTGTCGCGTAGCAAAACTGCCGTAGGCGGGTGAAGTGTTACAGACTTTACTAGACTAAGTTCAGCTTTATGAGGTGGGGGGAGACTGGTTTAGTTTCCTCGCTTCTTATGCCTTCCCTGACATTGGAGAATTTTTCAAAACAACTGTAGGAGTTCGCCAGGGATGTATCCTGTCACCAGTGCTCTTTAACATTTATCTAGAACATATTATGCAGGAGGCTCTCTACGATTATAAATCAACCATATCGATTGGAGGCCGACCTCTGTGTAATCTACGTTTTGCTGATGATATTGATCTGATAGCTGGAACAGAATCAGAACTTCAAGACCTTACCTCTAGACTGGAGAAAGTAACAAGAACATATGGGATGGAAATTAATATAGAAAAAAGCAAGATATTGGTGAATAGCCATAAGAAACATGTTCCGACCAACATTACGTTAAATGGGCAAACATTAGAAGAAGTTAACACCTTTAAATATCTCGGGTCCACTATATGTAGTGATGGAAGATCAAATAAAGAAATCAAGACAAGACTTGAGATGGCCTCAGCTGCCATGACAAGGTTGAATGTGATCTGGAAAAGTAACATCAGTTTTCCTGTGAAGATCAAATTATACAAATCACTTGTATTATCTATTCTCTTGTATGGGTGTGAGGGCTGGACACTCACTGCAGATACGGAGCGAAGGATTCAGGCTTTCGAGCATAAATGTTATAGAAGAATTTTGCGCATTTGCTATAAAGAGCACAAAACAAATGTCTATGTTAGAGAGAAGATAAACACCTATGCAGGCCATCAAGAACCACTTTTGTCAATAGTGAAACGTCGAAAGCTTGCCTGGTTTGGGCATGTAACTCGTCATGACTCCCTTTCGAAAACGATCCTCCAGGGAACAGTCGAAGGTAAACGGAGAAGAGGAAGGCAAAGAAAATCCTGGGCTGATAACATCAAAGAATGGGCAGGACACGGTTTCTCCACACTTGTACGCATTGCTGAGGATAGAGAGCAGTGGAGGACCCTGTCTGCTGATGCTTCCACCATGGCACCCCTACGACCCATGACGGGTTATGGGTTGAGATGAGATGATGATGCCTTCCCTAACTCAACAGCAGTCAGGTACCCATTTACAGCTGGGTAGACTAGAACGTGACGCCACGAGGTTTCGAAACCAGTTGCGAGAGCGCGCTATAACCTCACTGTAATCGGACCCTGATTCATTCAGTATATGTACATACAAGTATGACCGCACATACAAGTACGAAGTCACATTCAATCAAGCGACCCCTTGATCCCAGTTTAACATTTAGTGAACTATTTTCTTTTTCCCCCAAGTCCAGAATACTTATATATTTTTTAAGCAGCCATGACAGATTCCGTTCTTTCGTTCTTTCTCTGCCTCTCCTTTGTTCATTCTTTCTTCATTTTTTCCCAGATTCCCGCCCCCCCCTTTCCTCTCTCTTTCATATATATATATATATATATATATATATATATATATATATATATATATATATATATATATATATATATATATATATATATATATATATATATATATATATATATATATATATATATATATATATTAAGGTGTGCATCTTGTAGTTCCAGGGGTTCTCTGAAAAGACAAAGAAAGGTGTGCCCCGTGTAGTTCTAGGGGGTCTCTGAAGAGACAAAGAAAGAACAGAACTACAGTACCCCCAGGCACGCCATGTTGTTGAGGGTGATCAATATGAGGTTGTGGAAGGGACTGGCAACCTCATTATGTAAAAACCGGTTGCCACAGAAACCACCGCTGCAAGAACACGTGACTGCTTGGTGTAGGCTTCTTGCAATGACGTCAGCTGGCAGAGACTGCTGTATATTCCGTAAAGAGCGCAAATGAAAATTATATATATATATATATATATATATATATACGAACAATAACGGCCTTAGAATTATATGCAAACTTAGCCTTCCTAAAGGCTGGCCATGCGAGACGTTTGAAGGAGTGTCGTCGACCGGGACTTGGACTGGAATAATTCGAGCCCTGGCGAACACATTTGAAGTAGTGTCATCGACCAGGGACTGGAATAACCTGAACGGCTCCTGAGCCGACCCAGCTTTAATGGGTACCCTCCGAAGACGGCGAGTATCTGTCTGAATGGCGTGTGGACACCTGTCATTGTACAGGGAAAAAAGGGATACTCACGTAAAAGTCTGTCTGAGGTTAGGTATACAAACCGGAGATTCTCGCCTCGAGTAATAGCGGGCGTATGAGTTTAAAAAAAAAAAAAAAAATTTTCTTTAAATTTGTGCGGCTTTTGTTAATTTTCGTTTTGACCGAATGACGCATCCAAGAATTAATATTTGGAGTGTTTGATGTATTTTGCTTCTTTTGATTATATGCCGCGCATGCCATTCAAAAAGAAATAAATCAATATTTTGGCACTGGTACTCTTATTTGAAAAGCAGAGTCACTATAAACACAATAGTTTGTCAGATTATCTTGACATAAGCTGTTTTATTTGTCTGGTTTTTCACATTCCCTCTTGCCCCTAGTCGGTCAGCGCTGAATAAGCCAGAATGTAGGCGGATTATTTATGTCAACTTTACGTTACGCAATGACCGTATGCATAGACGCGAGTAAGTGGTGGTACTGACAGTGAAAGCGAGGGCGTGTTTTATTTGTTTATTTATTTATTTGTTCTAGGTAACACACTTAAGCACAGAATTTTAATTAGGCCTAATGGCTAATTCACCTACATCATTTATTAAATCAAGTTGCAAATATTATAATGCCAGCCATGTACTATATACACTTTCAAAACTGAAAAAAAATTAGCATATGAAGGAAAATCGATCGACTTCTCATTGCATCATAATCTATCCTATCCACACCTACACAATACTGTTAATCAATGTAAATGAAAAAGTATTTCCGTGAAAAGCTAACATCGAAGAAAAGGATCTTGAAGTATTGTAGCGAAACAATATAGATCGTTTGGCGGAAATTAATTCACCTTAAAACGAAACAAATAATCTACGCGTTAAGAATCGAGTTGCTCCTTTATCTTACTATTTATGCATCAAAAATTCATTGTGCAATATCTTTTGCGCCTAATGGTTTCTTCCTTCCTTCTTCCTACTCATTTTCTTGCCCACTCGATTCTTTTGACCTGAGTCAGTACGTTGTCACATGGTGGCCTATTTTAAATCGCACCCTGAAAATGAGGTCACTATTACTATCGCGTAAGACTGACCTTGATCTTACAGGTCACACTCACGGAATTTAATTGTATGCACGACTTGTTACGAAGGGGTGCAAAGTTTTTCAGCGGAAGTAGCCGGAAGTTTATGGCGTTGTTTCGCTCGGGAAAACGAAAGTAGGGTATAATAATAACATAAAAATCACATCGGAGAAATGTAAACTCAATAATGGATCTATAATTTTTTTATTTTAAATTGACGGAGACCAACATCTTGTTCAGCCTCTGGTGGGCAAAAATTAGAATATACAGTTTGTGTGTTACATCATGACATAATGGTTACTCGCGATGGTACTTAAGACTTGACCTTACTGTTCAACCGTAAGCACCCCGATAATGCTCCATAGTTTTGAACAGGTGGTGAATGAGCCCACTTGGAGGAATATAAGTGTTCATTAAGTTTCAGAATGGCATTATAATGAATACATGAATAGCATCGCTTACCAAGTACACATAAGCTATTGAAGATCTGAAAACTTCTTATGAGGCTGCAGTATTTCAGCGAAGCGCTTTGACACTGAATTTGTTCAGCAGTCATATGCGGGCATAAATCTCTATAGGCTCCCTACTGCAATTGCTAGTGTAGCTACCAAAACAAATATTAATGTTCCTTCTAGCCATCGAGGATAAGTTACGATTGAAAGCATCAGGTTTTTGCTTGAGTCATTGATTAAGGAAAAAAAAAAAGATCGGCACTGGGATAAAGCTAACCATATTGATAACACCATTTTAAATCAAAGGGGTATCTTACAAAATACTGTCCATCTTAATTATTTAAAAAAAAAATTAGCTCTTTAATTGTAAGGTGAATTGTAAGATGAAATTCTTCATGTTTTTATTTTGCATCAGTTGTCATATGCTCATTTTATTATGTTTTAAGTTAGTTTATTGCAATTTATTTAAACAAAAAACAAAAAAATTTCAATGCAATGATAAAATTACAACCTTTACAAATAATGAGAACTGTCAAATATTGGATTTCCATGCTGCTTTGATGAGTATAAAATGTTCAGCAAATATGCAACATTGATTTGAAAATCTCATTAATTCAGAAAACTGTTAGATACCTAGACCTAATGGTAGTTTCTGTATAGCACAAAAATATGTATAGAATAATGAAATGTCTGTTTTGATATGGGAAGCAAAAATTTACTGTTATAATATGTGTAGGATATAGTCTGAATGTGCTAATTAAGCAGTCGAGTTACATATATTAGGGTCTTATCTGATACATGTTTATTAAATACTTTAATCACATCTTCAAATGCTAAACTAAAAATATGCTTAATTAATTCATATTTTATAATAATTTTGATCAATATATTGATTATTAACTTAATATAATAATATATATAATATAGTGTAATAATACTAATATGATCATATTTCTTCCATCAGGTTCATTTGAAATCTCAGTTTATACTGAATGGCGTCTGCGTAGTTTGGAGAGGCTGGGTTGACTTGGAACGGTTAGATGGGGTAGGATGCCTTGAGTTTGATGAAGAGAGAGCTGAGGTGAGTATGAAGAGAAGTGAAATTTAGCTAGTTTTAGAAATCAGAAATGTACACAAAGTATTTGTGAGAGAGACAGAGAATCTGTAGCGTATATATTTGTGACACCATTAAATCTTTGGTCACTTTTTAGATTTCTGTTATGTAGTCAGTGTTTTTTCATGACCTTTGGAGGAAGCAAAGTATATTTTAACTCTGGTAATAGCAAGTAACTGTTTTTACTATTTTTTTTCTCATACTAAAGTGAAATTCACAGCTGTGTACAGTCTTTTTTTTTTGTGTGTTTCTTGTTTTATTTTAACCTTGAAATTTTAAATATTAATAGTCCTACTGATCACAGAACATCAGAACATGTTGTAACGATCATACTATAAGTCCTCACAAGCTTAAATTAAAGCGATAAAGATTTTAAATTTTTGTTAATAAAAGATGTATTTGAAATTTTTGAAGTGTCATTTTTTATTTATTTATTTACATTTTGAAATCCAACACCGAAATCTATTCATAATGCTAGATGCTCATTATGCAAGTGTAATTGTGATAAATACTAAAACTTTCTGAGAATAAACATTATAGAAATAATAAACACCATCTGGGGTCTGTGTTTAGTGATAATGAAAGGATTTACTTCCATATGTGCGTGTCCTGGTAGTTCTTATTTCTCAGTTCATGTCACAAAATATAAATTATATATTCAGTGTTAATGAATGCACAATAGGAGCACATTTAGCTGAAGGAGTTAATGGGATATTTTTGTTTAATCTCCTGATTAATTAGATTAAGTTAGAGACAGTACTAATATGTATTTAACATTATAAATTACCGGTGCTACATTCTTCTTCTTTGATCCTTAGCCGCCGACCGTCAAAGCAGTCAGTGGCCATCACGCCTAGTGGCGTCTTGTAGGGCAACAACAAATTGATTCCACTGTGCTCGATCGGTGGCCATCCTTCGTACAGTGCCCCAACTCTGGTTCATTCTTTGCATCTCAGCCTCCACAGTCCTCTGTCAGGTTGTTTTTGGTCGGCCTCTCTTTCGTTTTCCTTCAGGGGTCCAAAGCATAGCTGTTCTTGTGATAGCATCGGGGTCTCTTCTGAGGACATGGCCAACCCAGCTCCAGCATCTGCCAGCTATGATGGTGTGCATGTCCTCTTGCTTGCTCCGAGTAAGCAGATCTTGGTTGGTGATGGTATTCGGCCAAAAGATTCGGTGAATTTTTCTTAGGCATATTGTGTGAAAAGAGGACAATTTTGACATTTCCTTCTCTGTAACTCTCCAGCATTCCGCACCATAGAGAAGCACAGAAAGCACACAGCCCTGATATAATCTTAATTTTGTGCTTGTGCTGTATTGAGAGGATTTCCAGATGTTGTTAGGCTAAAAAAGGCTGTTCTTGCTTTATTCATTCTGATGTTGATGTCTTTGCTTGCTCCGCCGTCTGGTGTTACTATGCATCCTAGGTAATGATTGCACTAATTTTGTCCTGGAACATTTTTGCTAAGTTGAATAAAAAGCTAGTTGGAAAAGAGTTATCTCCCATTATTGTAAGTTCATCTTGCACATTCATATTTATTATCAAATTTTACAAGTATTTCTTGACAGTTATAAATTTCTGTAGTGTTTTATATAATATATTTGGTCTGTAGAACGCAAAGATAGTGTCATTTGAACCAGTAATCTATAGGTGCCTGACTGTGAACAAAGAGGAGTAGAGGCCAGTTGTTTAAAATGACATTTGGACTCCAGTTAGTATTACTGTTTCTGAGAGCCTGGCCATATTGTTGCTCACAAAGAAAGCCTTGTAATTGCAGCCCATATGCTGAGTATTCTTTACTCAGCATGAATTTGCTCCAAACGTGCATCATGCCAGTTCAAAAGATGGATTAAAGCGCAATTGTTCCAAGATGACATACCCTCTTCAGACTGCCAAAAAAAAAGAAAAAACCATTCCATTTTGTTTTTTTCCTAGCCATCCATCTGTCTCAATTTTACACAAAATTAAAAGTATAGCCATCAAGACCGTAGCAACTGCAAACAAAGAATTGCCTGAAGGAAACTAGAAGAAAGGCCCAAGAAAGTTTGTCCCAGTCAAGTGCCTGTCTTATGTAGCCCTGTGAGCTCTGTTATATTCATGACTGAATTTGGGGCTCCCAAGCAACTTGCACTTGTAACAGACAATGGAGTGTAGAAAGACAAAGAAAAAAAATCAATATTTAGTGGGGTACATGCTTCTTGCTCAGCTGTCTTACATTATTTGCCAGCATTCATGAAACTGGCTTTGAGATTTTAG
Organism: Oreohelix idahoensis; assembly: GCA_024509875.1. Classification (NCBI taxonomy): domain Eukaryota; kingdom Metazoa; phylum Mollusca; class Gastropoda; order Stylommatophora; family Oreohelicidae; genus Oreohelix; species Oreohelix idahoensis. Next base: position 33,305 of record JAMPIV010016299.1, read on the forward strand.
CTGTGAGCAAATGTCCTCCCTTCTAACTGGCACATGCAGCCTCAAGATGCCACTATTCTTTGCTTTTCTCTGATCATCACAAAGCTGGAACCAATTATGAATCTGCTTTTGTTCACAGTGTTTAAGAAAAGCAGCTGATTATGTGCATTTCCTTCATCATTCTTCAAGTTTTTTGGGAAAAGAAATGCTTTCATGAAGTGTGCATTGTGCACGAGCTTCTCCTGATTCGCTCAGCTGTTGGTCGCTGCCGATGGGGTATTATGGTGAAGCGGGTGCGATTTCCATCATGAATGATGTTTATTTTAATTACAGACAAAGAACCAGGTGATTTACTAGATTACAAACTTCATCTGGGCCTGCTCCAGTTTGAGACAGTTGTTGGACTTAGCATCTCCGCTTACTTTTCCTGGGTAATTAGCATGCACAATGGGCTGCAGCATGACACACACCAGGGTCCAGCACCTGGGCTAACAGAAAGGATGCAGCACATGTCACATGTAGTGCCCCCTATAATTTTAATTAATTTTTTTTTAAACTGCCTTACTTAGAATCAAAAGCAGTTCAAGAAAGCAGATGTCTGATGACGGAGTCTGTGAACGAAGTGTGCCGATCACTTGATCAGATTGCACTGCGCTGTCTCCCAGATCACCGTTGAGTTTTTGTCCCTGAATAGCTTCTAGTTTATTGTCTTTGGTTACAGGTTGAAGATGCATTACTAAGAGAGCAAATAGAACAGAACAGCAGACGTGTGCAAGAGTTTGAGGAAAGACGACGGCAGAGGCAGCAAGAGCAAGAGCGGCAAGCAGCATCAGAAGCTAAAGCCGGTTATTTTTACATATTCATATTTTCATATATATGCAAATTGT
>JAMPIV010016300.1:0-105000 GCA_024509875.1 Oreohelix idahoensis
AAACACAACATAAACAACAAAAACATACCCAAAAATAAAAACAAAAATTAAACAAACTCATTCTAAACAACAAAACAAAAAACCCAACAACAAAAATTCTAGTCGCTTAAATTTTTATTATTATTATTAATTACACTTTATATTTTCTATTATTTATTTTTTATATAAAATATATTAATTTTTTATTATTAATTCTTTCTACCCTTTATAAATTTATATTTTGTCACATTTCAGCCTGTGACTAATTTAAGAATCATTAATTTGCCCGTGCAATTCCTAAATCTTGTTGCTAGTCTACTGCAACAGGCTGCTGATCGACCTTTAATTTGGCCAGCAGGGTCATATCACTTTCAATTATTTTCTATACAGGATATATTGTATAAAAAATAATTTATTAACTTAAAACAATACAATCTTGTAAATTAATTATCCTAGGACAAACCACAGGCACTGAGAGCTCAACCTTATTTAATTCCACCCAAGGATACCTTTTATTTAGTTTTATTATTCCCAATATATATAACAGGAGAAGAAGAAAGTTCAATATCCGGGAAGCGAGACCCCAATATATATGTGGTAATTGTAAAGTGGGGATGATTTAAATATTTATAGGGACTTAGTTTACTGACTGAGATCAGCTGTGAAGGTATCTGTATCTAATAGGTGTAGTGTTTTACAGATAACCTTACTTGCTACCACATTTATACCTCAGTCAGAATTATTCTGGAATATTGTGATGACTACGTTAAATGTCTAGGGTTATGTAAATGATGAAGTGTAAGTCACAACAATAACAGACAGATAAACAATTTAATTTATTCCACAACACTTTACAACACTGTGACACTCACACACATTTAACACTCTATAAGACTATCTTAAATGAGTCAATGGTAAAGTTTCAAATATATATGTATTAATAGATATCCTGATTCAACTACACAGTGAACCAGGAATCACAATCAAATGTAATCACAATTTATATGCACATAATTTATAAATATGAACCTTGTAGTGACATATTTTATTAGTATTATCCTATGTGTGTCAGTTGTGTAGTAGTACTATGAGGTAATACTGGTTTTGTTTTTCAAGCTATGTTGCTATTTGTCATCATGACTTCAAGTGTTTGTTTATCTTGGAAATAGTATGGGGAAAAGTTCACAGTTCCTATTAATTTAAACAATGTATGGTCCCTCTGTTTTACTATAATGTCAATTTTAGAGGGGGACACATAATGTTGAGCTCCTCTGGCCACAGAAGCTTATCTTGCGTGATGGCGGCAGGAAAAGACTCCTCTGCTCGATAGCTTCCCTGTGTTCTGGAGACACCTCACTTGTCGCTATCTGGACCCAGGAGTATGCTGTCAGCCTCTAGATTCAGCAAAGCTCAGACCAGGTGCTGCTCAATAACTTTAGGACCACGGTCCCTGAAACAAGAAGGTTGTACCTCCTATTTCAGAACTAATTTATAATCTATTTCCAGACTGAACACAATACATAACAAACACTGAGTTCAGAGCGGTAGGCCAACTGCTATCTTCATCTGAAACCATTTACACCAGTTTACCCTCCCTAATGGTTACTACGCCTCTGCAATTCCAGCATTAGTTCTATCTAGTCAATAAGATAGGTGTCAGTGTACTGTTTGGCAATTCCATGCAGTTTTACTTTTCTCCGACACCTTCTGTTGAGGTTGGAGCAATATTTAGGCTTTCCCTCAAGTTCGCTACTGAACCACACACATATACAGACATAAATTATCAATTTACATTCAATTTTCATTAAAAAGATATTGAATATATCAAGCTTACCACAATTCATGGAAATCATACACAGATACGTTGACTGGCAATGAATAGGGCACAAACTCCGATCTGCCTCTGTCCCAGACTTTTATTTTGAAAAATATGATCTGGCTCTCAACGCACTGTTTCTGAGTAAGTTTATTTTAACATGTGGCACTGAACTGACGCTCCTAATTGCCTATATTGGCGGGTCTAACCAATCGGGCCATGTTTACACAGCTTTTCAAAAAAAGTACTCCTACTCACGTTTCCCTAACAACAAAGAATTAGTATTTGTAGCCCGACTAATCGTGTTTAGCCTTACATTTACTTCTATCCAATCAAATAGGATTTTACATGGTGGCCCATTTCCCGTAAAATAGTGGTTTCAAAACATGCCACTGTGCGATTATTATTTGGTGTTGTCTGACACCCTCACTATTTTCTTTTGGCTATAATTTGTTAATTCCTAGACTATTTGCGTAACACTTAACATATTCTTTGTCAGCAAGTCCTAAGGAACCCAACTATATAAATTTTATGGGGCTAAGGGGCTGCGTTCAAAATATGCATTTTCTTCTAGGATAGTCGTGCTGTTGCCACCTCCTCACTTCCAAACTTTATGGTGTCTGCTGTACTGTCATACTAATGTCAGGATTTCAGACATAAAACAGTAGAATGTCAGGTTTCCTTATAAGCATTTTACAGGTTTTTAAACCTAACTCTCGTATGGGTAGTGTTTTTTTATCACTGACCATTTGAAAAAAGTTAGTGCTTCTGGCCTTACGCGCGTGATGGCATTAATTTTGTATCGCGAGACGCGGGTTAGTGTTGCATGCGTTCCTGCTTTCAGCCCTCCCTCTCTCTCTATCCTAAGTCCATCTGTCCGTTCGTTTATGGTAACGTAGTGTAATTAATGCTAGTATTAATTTAGGTCATTAATCAGCTTGCGTATCTCAAGGCTTTTCTTAGAAATGCAGTACACGTTTTATTGTAGAAAGCGTGTATTGATGCAGTAGGCTTTACTATCAACGTGAAAGCGTGAGAATATGCAGACGAAGCAGAAAAAGGGGGATCTCGAGTACCGTCATTGTGAGAGCACTGTTCTTTACCATTCTTCTTTCCTTTTATTGAATTTATTCGTTAGGCTTTACATTTACTTTTTAATTTATATATGTGGATTTAGAATGTTTCACGACAACGCATATCAAACATACGTTTATGAAACAAACGTCAAAATAAAGACAATTTAACGGCCGTTTTATTAAATAAAATGCTAAATCATATAAACGTCTGGCATAAAGCTACCTGGTGGAGAATCGTGGAGGCAGAGATGCATAGCATGAACTAGAACTGGGGCACCACACCGGGTTCGATTCCCAGTAGAAGGAATATAATTTATCGACGTGTTTTTTTCAGAACCAGTGTTCCTAATGATGTCATACCCTCTCCCCCCACGCGTCTCATTAGTAGTGAGCTCAAATACCTAGCCTTCTCGGACATGGGCGAAAAAAAAAGAGGTCCCGTGTGCAAGTTGCGCATGTTAAATATCCATCCCATGGTAGTTGGAAATCGTAAAGAGTAGGTCATACGGTCACTACCCTGGCAAAATTTAAAAATTAGGAAACCTACCCACCATAAAAATATTTATAGAATGTGTGATTCCTATATACACACATTGGGATTCTCGCCGGTACCATAAAGTTCGTGCACTGTGCTGAGATCCTCATTGCGTGATCTAAGGGAGGAGATCGGGGCACTGATGAGGTTGTCCGTGTGCAATGAAGATAGCCCTTAATAAACCAAACCAAACCAAACTACAGGAAGGATGGCCGCCGGCCGAACAAAGTGGAGACAGTTTGTTGCTACCCTACAAGACGCCACCCAGGCGAGATGATCACTGATTGCTATGTCAGTCGGCTGCCAAAGGATCAAAGAATAAGGTGAAGACATTAATTACCCTTACAAGTCATGATTTCCTAGCAGGTACCAATATTTTTTTGTTTCTAATAAAGTCTGTTTATTTGTCACTTTAGATTTTATTTTGTTTTATTTCTGGAAATGAAAAAAAAAAACATTAAATAAAAAATTAAAATAATTAATCAAATGTCCGTCCAATTGACAGAGTGCTTAGAGCGCTGGTCTCTGGCAGCAAAGGTACCGGCTCGAATCACGGTACTGACACGCTCCAGTCTACTCAGTTGTAAATATGTGCCTGACTTTGAGTTAGGGAAGGAAAAGGCAGCGAGGAAGGGAACTCATCACCCCACCTCTCGATGCTGGACCTAGTGTGTGAAGTCTCTAACACTTCACTCCCCAAACGGCAGTATCTGCTATTGGACTACACAAATGTCAATTATTGCAGTTTTGACATTTATGTTATGCATGTCCAATGTCGGCGTCTGTGGCCTAATGGATATGAACGCAGTTTCATAATCCAGATATACCAGGTTCGAAACCTGCTGCAGGCGGTTTGGTAGCAGATTGCTTTGTGTGGATTTTTAACAATGGTATAAGCGCCGTACCGTTCAGAAAGCAATGGCAAACTACTGAATGAAAAAATTGCCTAGAAAAATCACAAACAGCCAATAAAAGCTGGGGTTGATTGCCACGTCCTGTAAAGGATAAGCAACTAACTTTTTTATGTCCAATAGATAGAAGTAAGGACATAAACATTTACAAATATGAAGTGACTTGTCAATCATTTCCTTGTACTCTCACCTGAAGAATACAGACTATTCAAAGTATAGTTTCTTGTACTGTCGCCGTATATTTGTAAAATCAGAATTCTAGTTGTGAATGTTATAACGCTGGAAACATTGACTTGACTCAAAGAACCTCCCAGACTAATCAATGCAAGTAGCCGAGTGTTGGATGAGAGTCCATTTCTTGATGAAGAATCCAGATATCCTTGTAACATCAGCCGTGAACCTAGTTATTTGTCCCATCACATTCTCCGGTCACCAGACGTCACTTTCGACTGACCAGTGGTCATCTAAGGTTCACAAACTGTCCAGAAACCTTCAAAATTTCCCTACTGGCCATACCGTTAGAAGACGGAAGTGTCCGGATATGGGAAAATTGGTGAAGACGTTTGGTAAATTTGAGCACCGGTTTCGATGGACGTTTTTCCATGCGATTTCTCATGCCGATTCTCTTGATTCACTCACGGAGAGATGTTTCTTAATAAGATGACGAGAAATGACAAAAATGAGTGATATCTCCGAAGTACAAAGCGAGATTAGACTAAGAAGGTTAATTCTGGTACGAGAACCAGTTTTTCAATCCCGTATTTTCTATATTCCATTCAAATACGTTTCTCTCTTAGCCTAGTCTATTATTTCCTTGTTCAGATAATCTATTCCTAAACATATCATCACCATCATCATCATCGTCGTTGTCGCCATCCTCTTCATTTTCATCATCCTCCTCATCATCATCTGCTTTGCACCTCTTTGTAGAGCATGTATCGTGACGGCAACTGGCCCCTTTGCATGAAGCTTGTGTCAAATTACCTGCCCTTGCATCTGTGATTTCTGTAGCAGTAGATGTTACGTAATGAATTTGCCAGCCCCACGAGTATGCGGTGTATTTTTTGTCAAGTATTTATACTGTGTCGTCTTCTTCGTCAAGTACCATGCCTGGTGGCGTTGGCGATTATGTCTCCCCACAACTTCATATCTCCAGTACTAGTGGCATTAATTCTGGTTTTTATGTCTTTCCTTGCCATGATCTCGCTTTTTATTCAACCTTTCCTATTGTTACGATATAGTGCTGCTTTGTTCTTCTCACTACACGCTTAAAGAATGTGGATTGCTTCTTTCTTCTTCTCACTACACGATCAAAGAATGTGGATTGCTTCTTTCTTCTTCTCACTACACGATCAAAGAATGTGGATTGCTTCTTTCTTCTTCTCACTACACGCTCAAAGAATGTGGATTGCTTCTTTCTTCTTCTCACTACACGATCAAAGAATGTGGATTGCTTCTTTCTTCTTCTCACTAACGCTCAAAGAAAGTGGATTGCTTCTTTTAATACGACATTAGCTTCCTTAGTACACTGCTTCTTTCTGGACATCCTTATTACTCATTTTTTATTACCTGTCCATGGTCTTCTTCTTCTTCTTCTGCGTTCGTCCTAAAAAGGACATTTGTTACGTTGTGTCGCCGTTTACAGCAAAGCTGCGATATTTGCGCCTTTCGGCCCGACACATCCGGTTTCAGCATGGTATTTTTGGGACTGGGTTAGCCTTCCCTCTTCGATCCCTACTCTCTGAGCCAGACTGCAGTGATGCAGCCTGTTTCCAGGACCACAACTTGGAGGTGGAGTATGGTCTTGGTCAGCTATGGGTCGCTGACTGCATTTATCACTGTTGCTGCGTCGTCCGTCCCGTCCATGGTATTCTATACATTCTTCTATAAATCCACATCTCTGTGGCCTCTAGTGTTTTTCCTACTTCTTTACTTATTGTCAATGACTCACTTCCGTATTTAAAACTGTGTTAGAAGTATTTCAAACGGTACAGTTAAAAAGACATGCACACTGTCATTGCGAGTAGAAGCTGGAATCGGGTTGGCCATGTCCTCCGAAGGGATCCTGACACCATCACGAGAACTGCTATGCTATGGACCACAGAAGGACGGCGAAAGAGAGGCAGACCAAAGACAGCCTGGCGGAGAACAGTGGAGTCCCAGATACAAAGCATGAACCAGAGTTGGAGCACGGCACGAAGGATGGCCACCGACCGAGCAAAATGGGGACAGTTTTTGCTGCTCCACAAGACGCCACTAGGCGTGATGACCACTGACTGCTATGTCAGTCAGGGCCTAAGGATCCAAGAAGAAGAAGAAGATTTCAAGAGCGTCCGATTGACAGAGTGGTTATAGCAGCAAAGGTGCCAGGTTCGATTCACGGTTTCGCCACGCTCCAGTCTTCCCATCTGTAAATGGATACTTGACTTTGCTCTTGAGTTAGGGGAGGAAAAGGTAACGGAGAAGAGAACTCGTCACTTCCCTAACTCTCGATGCTGGACCTAGTACAGTGAATTCTCTAACACTTCACTCCCTGTTATGGGACTACCATTACCTGTTGTGCATTTCAAACATGACTTATACGTTAAGAACATTATGAACTTTTTAAAATGACACTTCATACATTGAGATTATTATCAGGTCACCTGTCACCTGGTGTATTTCGCTACATATATCACATACGGAAGGTAAGGATCACGTTACACGCCCATTGAGGAATATGGGTAATCGGCACAATAGGGGTGATGTGGTCAGCATCACGACCGCCGACATAACCTTCCCAGATTTGCTCTGGTACCCTAGTCATGAGGCTAGGTCGACCCCGGAGCCGTTTGCGGTCTAAAGAATCTCACCTCACCTGGGGTTCGAACCATGGACCAATGAAGCCAGTGCACTAACCACTGCGCTACCACGGCCCAACTTAAATCACATAAATGACCATTATAATAGATTAAGTCATATGTGATTTATGCATTGCCTAGGACATTAGAGGAAAAAAAACAAAGATCGAGAACAAAATACTGGGCAATTTAACATTATGACATACAAAAAAAAAAAGTCTGCAACAGAACTGATCCACGGGACTAGAAGCAGGAAGTTATGAAAAGCATGATCATCTACGCCAGTAGGTAATGGTGTAGAGGAAGACAAAGTGAGAAGTTATTGGATAGTTTCATCGTCTGCTTCTTCTTCGTTCGCTCTCATACGTCAACTAAATGTGGAGATGACACCACAGAATTTTAGCAGTGGAAATAACACTACAGAATTTTGGCAATGGAAACGACACCACATAATTTTTTCACTTGAAATGACACAAAATAATTTTTGAAGTGCGAACACCACATAACTTTTGCACAGGAAATGACACCACAAAATGTTTGAAGTGGAAATGACACCACACAATTTTTGAAGTGGAAATGACACCAAAGAACTTTTGCAACGACTCTTTTCATTACGAGCAAGTAACCCGCTAAAACTGGACGGGGGTACATAATTATGTTGGGCTCTGTCTGTTTCATGTCATGATGTCTTTACTAATTCTTCATGTCGCTATTTAATTCATGTACATTCCATTTCAACTTCATTGGATCTTTGAAGTCAAACTTATCATGAAATATGGTTAATGGTCAATGAACCGTGAAAATTTTAAAAGGTCAAACTTATCATGACATATGGTTAATGGTCAATGAACCGTGAAAAATTTAAAAGGTCAGCGTGCTTTTTAAAAGATGCCCACCATATAAGGATCAGAGACAGCCCATATGGCCATCACCAGTAACATTCCTTAGAAAACTCTATATACAGGGTGTTTATAAAGTCGCTGTGCAGTGAATTTGAAAAATATTTCAGAAATTACGTCACGAATAATGCAAATTTACGTCATGACATTCTGTGTTCCAATGCTGTGTTCCACAATCCCGTGTGCAGCATTACACAACAAGCCCCAATTGAAAACCACATTTCTGGAGACGTAGTCTCGCCCGGGCGTAAATTTCACTGAACAGCGACTTTATAAACACCCTGTACATACCAATAGCCTCAAGCTGGCCACAGCTTTCTTTGAGCATATTCACGTTGACACCTACAAGTGAACAAAGAAGAAGAGTTTAACTTAACTATGCAATGTGCGCCGTTTCCGTATTTTCACGAAAAGCACCATGAAAAAGAACGCAAGGCATGCGAATTCTTTTAATGAATGTACAATTCCGTATTTTCCCGAAAAAGGGGATGGTATTTGTTCATTGTTTTTTACATAACGTTACTCTTAGACAATTAATAACACGTGCGTTCGAGTGAACAGTCATCTGGTGTGCATTTATTTGTGTATGTATGTCGTAAAACGTGTGTGTAAACCCACTTCTGTGTTAATACATATGCCCAGCCAATCAACGTTCAACAGACTCTGAGCCAGAATAAATTACACGACGCCATCTTGTTCCCCCAAGATGGCGGCAGACAGAATAAAATTAAACTTAAGCTCTGTTTTTCGGAAATGGGTCATGGAATGTACCAAATCGTCGAGAACCAATCAAAAGAGTTCCTTACGTTCTGGCAGATTCCCTGCGTCTACCTATATAAACGGGCGCATTTTATTTAAAAAAAAACACACACGCACAAACACGAAGGCCAGCTAGACCGACTAGGGAGAAGAGAAAGCTGTCAAGATTGATTTATTGCTTATCTGCGTGACCGGGCACTCTTGCTTCACTAAAGTCGAGTCCAAATCGGGCTTGTATTAATCTTAGAGGGTTTATTCGTGTCATCCAACCTGAGGTCGTATGTTCGAGTCAATCCAGCTGCCTGGAACTTCGCAGGAGCACAGTGATAGTACCGGAGCTACATCCTTAGTCCCGCTCAGTCTTGGGTGGGCTAAAGGAACGATCATCAGCGGGTGTTGTGTGCAACAAATTAAGAAGGACAGAACTGTTTCAAGAGATGAGTACACATTAGTACCATTTCCGTCGGCAATTGTGAGCAATTAACTGTCAAGGAAGAAAAAGTGATTTAGCGTAGTGAGAGACAAGATTAACAGCACAGCTGATACGTTTACTATAATTGATTAACAGCACAGTTGATATAATTTTTGTTCCTATAATTGGAAGACTTGTAATATATAAAAAAATATATATATATGTAAATCATATGTAATCTTACAAATCCATTACATTCCATCTTCCAACATCCACCCTTCAGCACAAGAGCAGATAGTGTATATACTTAATAAATAAGGAAATTGTATTTGAACGACTTGTCAATTTCATAATTGTTAAGTGAAATCTGTTTCCTTGTTTTAATATCACAGTTAGTTACACAGCGGGGTGGCATTTTATGACTGTCTCCACTCTACTAATTTTTCAGTCAGGACTAGTAATATTGTGGATTTATCACCATCAGCATATGGATCATAATACTAGCAATATCAAGACTCGTTATCTAAGAATACGACTACAACAAAGACTAGTTGACATAAACTCACCATAACACCTGTACCAGGCTAAGTTCCCTTTAATAAATAATCATGCACACAATGTAGCCACACACGGCTAGAAATACATATGCAACACGATGCAACATGGATACCAAAATAACTTGCAGTAATCAACAACGCAATTTACCATTATCACAACTGCGGGTATGTCATACCGAGTGAACAACACAATGACTTTCGCTCACCGGCTAAGTTCTGCAATCCAATCAAGCCATTCTTAACTACAAATAACTTCTCATCAATGAATTACGAAGAATGCTGCTAGAAACTACTCCACTGTTCTAGACATATGCAAACTAAACTTGATCACATGAATAAATGACAAGCACTATCCATGAACAATAATGGCATCCAAATATCCCAGCGAAATGCTGACAGGGAACAACACAGCGACCTCTCCGGTCGGTATCCAGAAACTCAACTAACTTTCCGCGCCAGAATTCGGGCGCACTTCCTTCCAGGTCACATGACCAAAACGGGTTTTAAATTATCTCAATGTCACCACTCACAGCGTGACCAACTTAATATTTTGTAGAACATCTATACTGTGACATCCCCCCCCCCCCCCCCCCCCCCTTTAAGAAAGAAAACTAAGTATTCTTCCACAGGAGAAGTCACGCTCAACCCCTATTACAGTATGGGTGAACAAAATGCCGAAACGGCACCTCCTCATCTAGTTAGAGAATGCCAAAATTGTGCAATCACCATTGTCGTTCATGCCTTCTCACCCTATGTACTAAATACAACATGAGAATGACCCAAATTACCCCAGGTACTGGTAGTCGTGAAAAATAACAACGACTGTCCAAACCTGGTCTAGCAAATACAACATAAGTTACAAATTAACTATACATATCTAAGCATCCATAACAAGACATCAATCATCTCATAATTGTAAAGAATCTTTTTAACAAGCTATAAATATACATGATATTACAACATGATTTAAGCGTACGTTGACTATAATTTTCTACGTATTGCCTTTATGGCATAATGACACATAAATCATATATCCAAATACATCTTCATAAACATCAACTGTAATGATTATACTACATTTCTTCTATAAACCAAAGTAAATACTCTCTACGGATGCTCCTGTCCCACACCAACTTCATAACCTGGACAAGACATCCGCTACAATATTATGTACTCCTTGAATTGGCAAAATAGTAAAGTTGAATTGCTGCAACAATAATGCCCAGCGTGTCAACTTAGCACTGGTGGATTTAGCCGACTGCAAAAATAGCAGTGGTTTGTGATCTGTTTTGAGGAAAAAATGCGCCCCCAACAGGTATCGTGCCAGCTTAGGCACCGCCCAGACAATCGCAAGGCACTCTCTTTCAATTACCGTTTTGCCTGTAAGGCAGGAGTCGTCGATGCACGATCGACGCACCCCAATTGTGGTGCATCCGGTGTCCCTCAACACCCGGACTGGTCTATTCTCCACCTTGCCTTCGTGGAGGATCACCTTGCCAGTCTCATGGATTGCTGACAGACATGGTGCCGCATGCCCGCATTGAAGCGCTACCCTCTCGTTCGCGTGGAACAGAGAGCGACACCCTGCACAGTCCTCACTATTAATTGTGTCCAACACAAACGCAGAATTCGCGTGTTCTATCGGGGTGGGGCAACTATCAGCGCAATGATTCTTAATACCACAACTGGAACACATGCGCTCCTTCTTCTTCTCATCGCGTGTACTTTTGTTGGAGTTTTTCGATGACGAAGACCCCGCATCAGAGTCAGACGATCGACTCTCTGAGGAACCACTCCTCTGCTTGTGATGTTTGGTTTTATACCAAAACCGGTCTTCGTCCTGAGAGTCTTCGAAATGCACCTGCTTTTGCTGTTGGCGCTCCCTTCTGTCGCTATAACTATCATATTGTCGGTTCTGCCAACTCGGCCGACCGTTCCCATAGCTACCTCTACGCGGCTGATAGGGACTGGAGGGCCTCTCATACTTCTGCTCTTGGCCTCTGTCTGACTGATTTCGCCAAGAATGGCGCTGAACTTTGCCGATACTGCCAACTAAGTCTTCTGACAGACCAGACTTCTGAATGGGTTTGCCCGGATGGGCAAGGACATAATGGTGCCCCAATTGGGTCATGGACTCAATGTCCTTCGGTTGACGTTCCTGAAAGAACGCAACCAACTCGCTGGAACAAGAGGACAACACTTTGTCCCGTAGCACTAAGCTAGTGTTTCTAACGAGACCTTTGATATCATCTTGAACGGGGAAAAACTACAAAAAGTTGAAAGTTTCTATTATTTAGGCAGTAAAATGACTCAGGATGGTGACACAACAAGAGAAATCCATACTAGAATTGCTTTGGCAGCTAGCGCCTTCAATAGATTATCTAACATTTGGAAATTACGATCATTGAATATACATACCAAGCTTCGACTGTTTAATTCAAATGTTATCTCAGTGTTAACATACGGCTGTGAGAGTTGGAAAATAACAAAATCATTGGAGAACAAGCTGAATACATTCGAGAACAAATGTCTTAGAAAACTCATGAACATCAGTTGGAAAGAATTCAAGACAAATAAGAGAAGACTCTAGGCAGAAATATGTCTCCGACTATATAAGGAAAAGACGATGGTCATATATCGGTCATGTCCTACGAATGCAAAACAACAGAATACCACTACAGGTGCTCACTTGGGTTCCTGTGGTAAAGTGGGATGTTATAAATATTTATAGGGGACTTAGTGTACTGACTGAGATCAGCTGTGAAGGTATCTGTATCTAATAGGTGTAGTGTTTTACAGATAACCTTACTTGCTACCACATTTATACCTCAGTCAGAATTATTCTGGAATATTGTGATGACTACGTTAAATGTCTAGGGTTATGAAAATGAAGTGTAAGTCACAACAACAACAGACAAATAAACCATTTAATTATTCCACAACACTTTACACCACTGTGACTCTCACATACATATAACATTCTATAAGATTATTTTAAATGAGGCAAGTGTTAAAGGTTAAAAATATATGTATTAAGTTCTTTCAATAATAGAGATCCTGATTCAACTACACAGTGAACCAGGAAACATAATAAAATGTAATTACAAGTATCATGTACACAGTTTATAGATATGATCTTTGTATTGACATATATTATTATTAGTATTCTATGTGTGTGAGTTGTGATGTGGTACTGGGAGGTAATACTGGCTGTTCAAGCTATGTTGTTGATTGTCATCACGACTTCAAGTGTTTGTTTCTGTTGGAACTAGTATTGGAGATGTTCTCAGTTCCTGGCATTAACACAATTACTTGCCCCTCTTTATTTAATACAATGTCAATTTTAGAGGGGGGTACATAATGTTGAGCTCCTCTGGCCACGGAAGCTTATCTTTCGTGATGGCGGCAGGAAAAGACTCCTCTGCTCAATTGCTTCACTGTGTTCTGGAGACACCCCACTGGTTGCTATCTGGACCAAGGAGTATGCTGTCAGCCTCTAGATTCAGCAAAACTCAGACCAGGTGCTGCTTCAATAACTAGGACCACAGTCCCTGAAACGAGAAGGTTGTACCTCCTACTTCAGAACTAATTTATACTCTATTTCCACACTGAGCACAATACATAACAAACACTGAGTTCAGAGCGGTACGGCCAACTGCTATCTTCATCTGAAACAATTTACACCAGTATTCTCCTCCCTAATGGTTACTACGCCTCTGCAATTTCAGCTGTAAGTCCTTCTATACAATAAGATAGGTGTCAGTGTACTATTTGGTAATTCCATGTAGGCCTAGGCAGTTAAACTCCTCTCCGACAAGTTTGGTTCCGGTTGGAGCAATATCTAGGCTTGGCCTCATGTTCGCTACTGAACCACACACATATGCAGACATAGATTATCAATTTACATTCAATTTTCATTAAAAAGATATTGAATATATCAAGCTTACCACAATTCATGGAAATATTACACAGATACGTTGACTAGCGATGAATAATGGCACAAATTATGGCACAAATTCCGATCCGCCTCTGTCCCAGGCTTGTATTTAGAAAAATATGAGCTGGATCTCAACGCACTGTTCCTTTAGTAAGTTTATTTTAAAATGTGGCACTGAACTGACGCTTCTAATTGACTATATTGGCGGGTCTAACCAATCGAGCCATGTTTACCCAAGCGTTTGAAAAAAAGTACCCTTCCATCCGTCTCCCCTAACAACAAAAAATAGTATTTATAGTCCGACTAATCGTGTTTAGCCTTACATTTATTTCTATCCAATCAAATAGGATTTTACATGGTGGCCCATTTCCCGTACAATGGTGGTTTCAAAACCTGCCACTGCGCAATTCTGATTTTGGTGTTGTCTGACAGCACCACCATTTTATTTTGGCTATAATTTGTTAATTCCTAGACTATTTGCGTAACTTTTAACATATTCTTTGTCAGCAAGTCCTAAGGAACCAAATTATATAAATTCAAGGGAGCTAGGTGGCTGCGTTCAAAATGTGCATTTTCTTCTACCTCCTGTTAACTTCGATACGATGTGGTGTCTGGGTACTGTCAGGATTTCAAACGTAAACCAGTATAATGTCATGTTTCCCAATAAGCATTTTTCAGGTTTTTAAACCTAACTCTCGTATGGGTAGTGTTTTTTATCACTGTCGATTTGAAAAAAAGTTAGTGCTTCTGGCCTTACGCTTGTTGGGGGTGGCATTAATATCGCGAGACTGTGGTAGTATTGCCTGCGTTCCTTCGTACATCGCTCTCTCTCTCTCTTTCTATCCTAAGTTCATCTGTCTTTCCGTTTATGTTAACGTAGTGTAATTAATGTTAGTATTAATAAGGAAGCTGAAATTTTTCGGTCATATAAAAAGACATAATAGTCTGGAAAAAACAGTGATGGAAGGCATGGTCCCTGGAAAAAGGGGAAGGGGTCGACCTAGACGACGGTGGACCCAGGACATCACAGAGAGTCTGAACTTGTCTTTGGCTGATGCAGGTCGACTTGCCCAGAATCGTGATGCGTTCAGAGCAGCTGTAATGGAGACAACGTTCTGGAAAGAATACGTCACATGATGATGATTAATTTAGGTCATTAATCAGCTTGCGTATCTCAATGTTTTCTTAGAAATGCAGTACACGTTTTATTGTGTTGTGGAAACGCGTGTATGCTGCTATAGGCTTTACTATCAACGTGGAAACGTTACAATTTGCAGACGAAGTAGAAAACAAGGGGGATTTCGAGTACAGTCATTGTGACAGCACTGTTCTTTACCATTCTTCTTTCCTTTTATTGAATTTATTTGTTAGGCTTTACATTTACCTTTTAATTTATATATGTGGATTTAGAATGTTTCACGACAAATTCTCCCCTCTTAAAACAGACGTTATATGTCAGTCTATGTATCTATATACACATAGAGAAATTTATTATTATTTCTGGCGCTTACAGTGATTCTCATCACACGGATGGCGGCTTAAAAAATCAGCTCCCAGATTTGTCTTTCCATTTATATACTCTGTGCTAAACTCATATGGCTGCATCAGTAATGACCAACGGAGTAACCGAGAATTTTCATGCCTAGCCTGCGCTAGAAACGACAAGGGTTTGTGGTCCGTTTGCAACTTAAATGCCTTCCCATACAGATAAATATTGAATTTCTTTATCGCCCATATTACTGCAAGACATTCTTTTTCGCTAGTTGAGTAGTTGGTTTCAGCTTTATTCAACTTTCTGCTAGCATATGCCACTAGGCTTAATTCCCCATCCAATGCATCTGATTTCTGTAGCAGAGTCGCACCTAACCCAATATTACTGGCATCAGTCCTTACAATGAATTCTTGACTTAAGTCAGGTAATTTCAAAATAGGTTTGCTTGTAAGCTTTTCCTTCAATTCCTGGTAAGCCAATTCACATTGTGGTGTCCATGTAATTCGATCTGGATTTCCTTTACGGGTCAAATCAGTTAACGGTGCACATATAGAATTAAAGTTTTTGATATACTTTTGGTAAAAACCACATAATGAGACAAAGGATCTCACGTCTTTCTTGGTTTGTGGTCTCGGGGCTTTCTTTAGTTTCTCTAAATTCTTGGGATCAGGGGTCATGTTTCCCTGATAGACTGTGTGTCCCAAGAATTCTAATTCTTTACATCCAACGCAACATTTGGTTGGTCGGGCTGTTAAATTCACTTCTCTAAGTCGATTAAACAGCATGTTCAGAGAGTCAATGTGTTCCTCAAATGTTTCTGTTGCTATAAGGATATCATCCATAAAATTTGTTATACAGGGATTATTCAGAGGATCCAATAATTTTCTCATGATTCTAGAGAAGACACTAGGCGCATTCTTCAATCCAAATGGCAATCTATTAAACTCATAGTGTCCTTCTGAGGTACTAAAAGCTAGGTATGGTCTAACCTCAGGCTTTACTGGAATCTGATAGTATCCTTTACTCAGATCCACTTTTGAGAAATATTTAGCTTTATTTAGCCTGGCAAACAACTGATTTGTATCCGGCAATGGATCCACCTGTCCTTCTGTAATAGCATTCAGTCTCCTGTAATCTATACAGAGTCTATGTTCTCCAGAGGGTTTCCTTAAGAGTACAACACTGGAACTATACGAAGATTCACTGTGTGAAATAATTCCTTCCTTCAACAAATAGTCTATCTCTTCCTTCAAAGCTTTCTCCTTAGCAAAAGGAATCGAATAGGGTTTCATACAGACAGGTGTGGGGTCTATCAGTTTCATATCATATTCCAATAAGTTTGTATGCCCCGGTCGGTCCGTTAACACCTCTGTATGATTATCTAGAACCTGTTGCACTCTCTCTTTCTGATTTTTCGTTAAATGTGTACTGATTTTCACCTGTGCCGCTGTCTCACAGGGGTGTAATGGATATTCAAATGATGAAAGTGGTTCCCTTTTCATCTCCATTGCAACGGACAAGGTCAACAAGTGTGTCTCTTCCTGATGTTCTCTTTCCAAATATTTCTTCAGGAGATTCACATGATAGATTTTTTCTTTCCCCTTCTTATCTATCTTATAATTTGTTCTAGACACCTTCTCTAGAACTGTATATGGACCTTGCCATCCAATTTGTAACTTATTCTGACTACCGGGGAGAAGAAGCAGTACCTTCTCTCCCACAGCCAAATCTCTGTCTTTAGCTTTCATGTTATAATAGGCAGCATGTTTCTTCCTGGCTTGTCTCAAATTTTCATTGGCAAGTTTCCAGCCAGTTTTTAAACGAGTGGTCAGCTCATTCACATATTGGTATGAGGATGTAATATTTTCCTCTGCCTTTTCATCAGTCCACGTTCTTAACAGAGTTACATATGGACCTTTAATTTTGTGAACCTCTTTGTCCATGCACCGGTATGGTCTCTTCCACTCGAAGCTCTATAGTGATGATTTTTCTTCCCAGAATTATCATGCACAAAACGACCGCTACCAATTCTTTTCTTGGGGCTTTCTCCCCACTTAGAATTCTTGATGAGAGATTTCCTCTCTACCTCTTCTTCCTCCAGTTTGTTTAAGTCCGATTGAGGGATTTTCAGCTGATCCTGGGGTAAGACATCTTTTTGCACTCGCTGCATAGTGGCCATTGTAAAACAGTTAATTGAAGCTTGTCGTGAAAAGGGGCTTCCCATTCCATTTGGTCCACTTTATTTAATTTATTTTTCTTTTCAGTGTTAGGCCTGCGTTTGCACCGTGGCGTGTCCAGGTCCTGATCAATGTTCCCACTTGTGGGTGTTCCCTCATGTGCTATGCTACACCTCTCTACAAAATTCTCAATGTCAATCATTGCCTTGGGCCAGTAATAATTTTGAGCTACTTTTTGGATGATGGTACCTATTTTCTCATGGTCCCCATCTTCTTTCACATGTAGGCTCCTTATTAAGTCTGCCCTATATGTCTTTGGAAGAACCAACTGTCCGTGACCCTTGGATTCAGTTCCAGCCTTCCTATACATCAACTTGTTTTTCATGTAAAAATCTCCCTTGCCTGGAGTTGTATGACAAGTTGACAATTTCCTGAAACAAGGCTTGAGGGTCTTATCCCCAGCCTGTGCCTTCCTCAACTCATCTGGAGTGGTATCTATCAGGATATCCTCCTCCTGTCTTGAGGTCGACCTGACCTGAAGGGTGGCCATTACTATAGGATTCCTTCTACAATGGTCATTGTCATGATTGTTCATCTTACAATTTTTACACCACCTCCTTCCTTGGTTGAAAGATTTTCTTTCATCATATTTCCTTTCATCGAATTGTGGGGTTTTATTTTTATTGTCATACCGTGGCCTATCAAACTGGTGCTTACCTTTGTTTTGATCTCTAGGATCAAATTTATTAAAGTTCTGTGGTGCCTTAAAATTATCTACCTGTTTCTTCTTATTACCTGATACCTCTGCCTGAGCTGCTTGATACCTTTCAGCAACATTTAGCAACTCACCCAGCCTCTCTGCACCTTGTTCCATGAGAAACTTTCTCAGGTCTGGAGCCATGGACTCTCTTAATTGTTATATAAGGACCATTTCCTTAAGATCTTGGGTTTTCCCCAGAGAAGTCCATTTCTCCAAGTATGTCTCTAACCGTGCAGAGAACTGGTGATAGGTTTCACCTGACAGTAGTTTAGCATTCCTAAATTTTTTCCTATAAAATTCTGCGTTCTTTTCGTATCTTAACAAAAGAGCCTGCTTTAGCATGTCATAATTTTCTTGATCACTTCTGTTCATTTTGGCAAAAACTTCATAAGCTGCCCCACGAAGACCTTGAGATAACTTTAAGCTCCACCTTTCTCTCTCTAACCCATACGTGGTAGCTAATAGTTCATATCTATTTAGATAGCTCTCAATATCATCGTCTTTCTCAACAAAATGATCTAAATGAAAGTTCATAGCTGAGGTTGAGGCTCCCTGACTAGCAGTAGCATCGGAGGTAAAGGGACTGGCACCATTTTCAGGAGCATGGCCTTGGAACTCAAACTCCCTTAGTCGTAACTCATGTTCCCTTTGTAATCTCTTCTCCTCCTTTTCTGCTTCCCTCTCTGCAGCTAATCGCTTGTCTTCCCTTTCTGCAGCCTGTCTTCTTTCCTCGGCTTCCCTTTCTGCAGCCAATCTTTTGTCATCTCTTTCTGCCTCCAATTTCTTAGCCTCAGCCTCAATCTGCAACCTCTTAGTCTCAGCCTCAAATTGTAACTTCTTAATTTCCTTTTCAGCCTCTAACCTCTTATCTTCGGCCAACCTTTCAGATTCTAATTTTCTTTCGGCCTCTTTTTCTAATCTTCTTTCTTCCCGTTCAATATATTTGTCACATTCAGCAGTGACATAAGCAATCATAATTTGCCCGTCCATTCCTAACTCTTTTGCAGTCTGCACAGCAGCAGATCGAAATTTGGCCAGGTCCGCCATTTTCTAACAGGTAAATGTAAACAATGTCTAACTAAACAATACAATCTCTCACTAAATATCCAATCACAATCACAGGCACTGAGAGCTCAACGTTATTTATTTTCACCCAAGGATACCTTTTTACTTTTTATTATTCCCTGAAGTAAATTACCCCCAATATTTATAATAGGGAAAGATTCAAAATCCCGGACAGGACCCCAATATATGTGGTAAAGTGGGATGTTATAAATATTTATAGGGGACTTAGTGTACTGACTGAGATCAGCTGGGAAGGTATCTGTATCTAATAGGTGTAGTGTTTTACAGATAACCTTACTTGCTACCACATTTATACCTCAGTCAGAATTATTCTGGAATATTGTGATGACTACGTTAAATGTCTAGGGTTATGAAAATGAAGTGTAAGTTACAACAACAACAGACAAATAAACCATTTAATTATTCCACAACACTTTACACCACTGTGACTCTCACATACATATAACACTCTATAAGATTATTTTAAATGAGGCAAGTGTTAAAGGTTAAAAATATATGTATTAAGTTCTTTCAATAATAGAGATCCTGATTCAACTACACAGTGAACCAGGAAACATAATAAAATGTAATTACAAGTATCATGTACACAGTTTATAGATATGATCTTTGTATTGACATATATTATTATTAGTATTCTATGTGTGTGAGTTGTGATGTGGTACTGGGAGGTAATACTGGCTGTTCAAGCTATGTTGTTGATTGTCATCACGACTTCAAGTGTTTGTTTCTGTTGGAACTAGTATTGGAGATGTTCTCAGTTCCTGGCATTAACACAATTACTTGCCCCTCTTTATTTAATACAATGTCAATTTTAGAGGGGGGTACATAATGTTGAGATCCTCTGGCCACGGAAGCTTATCTTTCGTGATGGCGGCAGGAAAAGACTCCTCTGCTCAATTGCTTCACTGTGTTCTGGAGACACCCCACTGGTTGCTATCTGGACCAAGGAGTATGCTGTCAGCCTCTGGATTCAGCAAAACTCCAGATCCGTTGACTAGTGATGAATAATGGCACAAATGATGGCATAAATTCCGATCCGCCTCTGTCCCAGGCTTGTATTTAGAAAAATATGAGCTGGATCTCGACGCACTGTTCCTTTAGTAAGTTTATTTTAAAATGTGGCACTGAACTGACGCTTCTAATTGACTATATTGGCGGGTCTAACCAATCGAGCCATGTTTACCCAAGCGTTTGAAAAAAAGTACCCTTCCATCCGTCTCCCCTAACAACAAAAAATAGTATTTATAGTCCGACTAATCGTGTTTAGCCTTACATTTATTTCTATCCAATCAAATAGGATTTTACATGGTGGCCCATTTCCCGTACAATGGTGGTTTCAAAACCTGCCACTGCGCAATTCTGATTTTGGTGTTGTCTGACAACACCACCATTTTATTTTGGCTATAATTTGTTAATTCCTAGACTATTTGCGTAACTTTTAACATATTCTTTGTCAGCAAGTCCTATGGAACCCAATTATATAAATTTAAGGGAGCTAGGTGGCTGCGTTCAAAATGTGCATTTTCTTCTACCTCCTGTTCACTTCGATACGATGTGGTGTCTGGGTACTGTCAGGATTTCAAACGTAAACCAGTATAATGTCATGTTTCCCAATAAGCATTTTTCAGGTTTTTAAACCTAACTCTCGTATGGGTAGTGTTTTTTATCACTGTCGATTTGAAAAAAGTTAGTGGTTCTGGCCGTACGCTTGTTGGGGGTGGCATTAATATCGCGAGACTGTGGTAGTATTGCCTGCGTTCCTTCATACATCGCTCTCTCTCTCTCTCTTTCTATCCTAAGTTCATCTGTCTTTCCGTTTATGTTAAAGTAGTGTAATTAATGTTAGTATTAATTTAGGTCATTAATCAGCTTGCGTATCTCAAGGTTTTCTTAGGAATGCAGTACACGTTTTATTGTGTTGTGGAAACGCGTATATGCTGCTATAGGCTTTACTATCAACGTGGAAACGTTACAATTTGCAGACGAAGTAGAAAACAAGGGGATTTCGAGTACAGTCATTGTGACAGCACTGTTCTTTACCATTCTTCTTTCCTTTTATTGAATTTATTTGTTAGGCTTTACATTTACCTTTTAATTTATATATGTGGATTTAGAATGTTTTACGACAGTTCCTGAGGGTAAGAGGAAAAAAGGAAGACCAAAAGAAACACTCAGAAGAACAATAATAAGAGAAGGAAGAACGTTGGGCCTTAATAATGTGCAAGAGCTAAGAGGAGTGGCGTCACAACGAACAACCTGGAGAGCACTGGTTTCTGCCTTATGCGCCGTGTTTGGTGCTTAAAGAATTTATTATTATTATTACTAAGTCCAACAAGCCATCATAGTCCTTCGTTATCCCCTCCATTTCAATCCATCTATTCAGCAGAAGTTTGATCTTCGAGATAAAGTCCTCGAAGTCCTGGTCTGCGCCTGGCATCGCGTTTTTAAAACGCGTCCGGTAACCGTCAGCAGTCAGACGGAACTTCCGGAGCAACCTTTCCTTAACTTTGTCATAACCGGCCCTTTCCTCTAGCGGGAGGCTATAAAAAGTCTCCATCGCAGGCCCCACTAGCAGCGTTGATAACAGAGATGGCCACTGACCTCTGTCAGCCTTATAGGCTACGCAATTCGGACTCGAATCTTTCAAGGAAGAAATCTAAACTGTCAATTTTATCATTAAAATTCGGCAGGCGCAGCCTAAAAGGACGATGAGCCCCTCCAGGAGTAAAGTTCTGACCACTCGCGATGTTAAATGGGTAAGTATTAATTGTCTACAGATGTGAGGTCAGCTATGCAAGCCCCTGAGTCTAATTGTTGATGATGTTGTTCACAGGGTACCTGTCTGCTACCACCTTACGACCTCAATCTGCTATATATTTTGAACCTAATTATATGTTATGGTGTCTGGATGTTATCTGGCTAGGTGTCTATGGTAATATGCAATGTAATGTTAATAAAATGACAACATCTACACCTATAATTTAATGAACAAGTAATTAAACAAGTCACTGGGTAAGTTTTTAATGATGATATTTTTTACAATTTTATTTTCTGGTAACTCAAAATATAAGGCAATTTATTTACAGCAAAGTAATTTAAAACAACAACTGTGTCTGTTAATATTAATCTAAATTGTTTCTGACTGGAAGTGTTCTGATGAAGCAATAACTCCTATGAATGGACACGCTTCTGAGGAACGACTTGTATCATCATGTCAAGAATACTGATTGATATAATAATGATGGAGAGTATGGTTAAATGAACTAACACACGCCCGTGGACAATTGGGCTTATTTTTCTTTCCAGGAACCCTGTGATGTCCTTCTCACAACCACCTTCTTCACGACTGCAACGTCTGAACAATGATTCAGAACTCTTTGGAATTAAGGCAAACAAGAAATTTTTGCCTCGATCTTGCAGCTTCAGCAGTACGTATATTTTGGTGTGTGGCTCACTGATTGTTTCACGATGGAACCCTGAAATCAGAGGAATAAGGCCTCCTCAGAACATCATACACCTATCTTCATCTCTAAACAATTAAACATTATCAACAGTTTCAAGATCAGTGAAGTTACTACATAAATAGCTATCGTTCCTATCTGATTTGGTGCCCTATTCATCATCAGGTAATCTTCAAACATCCGTTTGATACATTCCTTGTCATAGAAGAAATTATAGTTAATTTTATAAAGTCATGTGCAAACACTGTGACTTGCTGAAGACGGCCAGTGGTTTTCTGGCCTACCAATTATAATAATGTCATATTTTATTTCCCACTATGTCTTTTCATTCTCTCCCAAAGTTTAAGTAAGCCTGCCTGGCTTTTAACAGAAATGGTAACCTTTCCTAATAACCTTTGTGGCATAACACACAGTGTTGAGTTTGGCGCCTTTCTGGTGTTGCCTCTACCCATCAATAATGCATACACATTTGTTAAACTCTGTGTAGTTGTTAACTCATACTGGCTACTAGTTGTTGAATCACGCTTTATTTGTTAAATGACGTGAATGTCCACCAGTTGATAAATGTAGATGTTGGGACTGGTGTAGTAAAGTGTAACGATTGTCAACTCATCAAACCCAGCACAGTTTTGGTCATACAGGTCATCTTGTCCTGGAACGTGATGAGGCTCCGACAAGAATGTGAGTGTAGACAATGAGTGTGTATCTGAATGTCAGTACGCGAATGGTAGAATGATTCGATAGAGTTGACAGGTTGGTAGTACATCACTCATACTCACACTGTTCGAATTCAAGAAGTACTGGAACTACGGTGGTCTTTTTATAACATTTAATGGGACGCACACTTGGACAGTACGTGTATGGTTACAGGAACAAATGTCGACATAGACAGCATAATGTTGATCACAGGAATATCATCTTAAGTTAGCATTCATGCTTGGCAAATATCATAATGGAGCATTCGTAAATAAGCATTCAGAGTTCCATCATGTAAATCATCTGGCTTTACTGACTGGGCACGTCAGACCATAACCAATATATAGGAAGGCTCCTAGACCTAACCTCGTCTAGCGAATATTCCTTCACGTAAAGTTCAATATATATATTTTCCATAAAAATATAGGAATCCCAGACATGGGTTCTCACATGTAGCAGTGATCTCTTGGTTCATCGAGCGATAGTACAGGCATCCCTTTTTCTCACTCGATAAATACAAAGTATATGAATTTCAACATGGCTGTGCTTCTCTCGTGAGCTCCACTCACTATAGGATACTGACCAAAATTGGTCATTCGTTAAATGTCCTCATTTCTTCATAGCTTCTCTCATAGAGGTAATTGAATAATATCATACAATCTAGTGCTGATACATAGGAATGTCTTCTTCCTTTGAATAAATATTCTTTTCAAAAGTACCACTGTGCATCTGCTTATCAACAACGATGGCGAAGCCCAAGTTCATAATAAATTGTGGTTTTACCTTTTTATGCGAAATATAACTTTGCCATTCCTTGGCAAAAGAGAATAAACACTGGGGTAAGGTACATACAACATGTCTAAATGACTATCACTTTTCCCCATCTACTTAGAGATCACTTTTTCGGCAAAAAGCCTGCTACAACAAAACTCGACATCTCGACAGGATGGCAGCCATGAATCACACCCCCTGCTAGCGATACTTCCGCTGCATAGCCTTTGACCTTTTCTAGCGACAACCAACATAGTTCGACTTAGAAATGTAAAGATATCCATATATAAGACAGACTCGTCCTACTCATACATACACTACGTATAAATTCAGGCCATAGATATACTGAAGCAAGAACAATCTATTCCTACCCAGCCAAAGAATAAATCGCAGTAGGCCTAGAGTCGTCCGCGGAATCCGATCGAAGATGACGGAACTGCTTTCAAGGGAAGTAACTCAAAAATGATTTCTCCTTAAGCACTTAAAAAGGAAATACTTTGTTTACAAAATATTTGCGAACATAATAAGAATATAAATGTATTATATTGCAAGATAGTAAAAATTGCCCTTTACAGTCTTACCACACCTCCCGGGAAAAAAAAAAAAAAAATTTTTTTTTTAAATACATCTAGGAGCACCGTAGAATAGGCTCACAACGCAAGAATACTGCGCAGATGAAAATATCAGGAATAACTATAATTCCTAATATGACCGGTGAGAATATATCTCAAAATCTGAGAGAAATTGTTTCTCTACGAATAAATGTTTCCAGGAAGGTGTGATGTACGTATAATACAATTCTGGTAATTATACAATGCATACCAAAAATTCACACTATAATCTTAAATTTATGATTTATGAAGAAACAATCATCAAAGAACAGCGGTGAATAAACATCAATAACCCGCTAAGTAGAGATACCATCATTCTATTATTAAATTACAAATGTGTATCTTAGTAAAGAAACCAAAAAATAACTGTTGTAAAGTTATACATATTAAAAAAAACCAATATTTAACAGTTAAGTGGCATCATGTGGGCATCTGGACAGAATGTCCGCCATCACATTTTCTGAACCACGGATAGCTCGTACCGAGAAATGAAAAGGTTGAAGAGCGATTGCGTATCGAGTTGATCTCGAGCTCTTCAAGTTCTTACTTTGGATAGCCGTAAGAGCTTTTTGGTCAGTTTCCACTACGAAATGCGCGCCCAGAAGGAATCTTTGGAGTTTGAGAATTGACCAAACCATTGCCAATAATTCGCGGTCTAAAACCGAGTAATTCCTTTCTGCAGCATTAAGTTTTCTGGATATATACATTACAGGATGCAGAGTTCCAGAGTACTCTTGCATTAGTGCCGCTCCAATCCCAGTGGATGAAGCGTCACTACGAAGAACAAATGTCTTATCTGTTGTAGGTAACACTAAAATAGGTGGTGATGAAAACATAGTTTTGATCTTCTCTAGTGAAGATTGGCATTCATGAGACCAGTGAACCATGTTAGGCGACCCTTTCTTTAATAGTGTAGAGAGAGGTGCCATGATAGAGGACAGATTCGGAATGAAACGTCCATAAAATTGTATGAGACCTAAAAGACTTCGCACTTGCTTTTTAGTCCTAGGGATAGAGATGTTAAGTATCTTAGTGATATTATGGTCTTCTGTCTTCAAGAAACCGTGACCTACTCGATGGCCTAAGAAAGCAATTTCGCTAAAGCCAATACAAGCTTTAGATGGTTTTGCTGTCAGGTTATACTCACGCAGAGTTGATAATAATTCAACTAACCCTGAATAGTGATCTTCCCAAGTATCGCTGAAAAGACAGATGTCGTCTAGATAAGCAATGACATCTGACCGATACGATAGGATTCGACGCATCATGCGTACAAATGTAGCTGGTGCGTTCATAAGGCCGAAAGGCATAAAATTCCATTGGAAAAGGCCTCTGGGAGTAGAGAAAGCGGTAAGAGGTTTGGCGCGTTCGGATAATGGAACTTGCCAATATCCTTTAGACAAATCAAGTTTAGTGAAAAAATGCGATTTAGAAAGACGAGTAAGTAGTTCTTCCAGTAAAGGCATAGGTTCAGCATCGAACTTCGTAACTTGATTCAATTTGCGATAGTCAACGCAAAGACGTATGTTATTGTCTTTTTTTCGAACAATAACCATCGGCGAAGAATATGCAGAAGTGGATGGTTCGATTATTTGTAAATCTATCATTTCATCCAACTCCTTTTCAACCTGTGTTTGGAAATGTATAGGGATAGGATAAGGTCTAACCCTAATTGGAGTATGTTCAGTTAGAACAATGTCATGCTCAATGACATGAGTTTGTCCAGGGATGTCAGTGAGGACATCCTGAAATGTTTGTAACATAGACGAAACTTGTCGCCGTTCTCCTAGAGACAAATCAGGAGAAACAGTAACGTCTTTCCATGATTCACTAGAATGAAGTGGGATCATTGGAAGCGGAAGATTAACATCCGAAAAACTTGTTTCCTCATCCTGTATTACAGACAGTGATGAGTAATGACCATGTTTGACATGAGAATCGTCCGTTGCCTGGAAAATAGGCTGTAGATAGTCAGGACGTTCATGGAACTCCGTAAGCATATTGATGTGGAAGGTTTTATGCTTCCCGTTAATATCGACGATGTAGTCAACATCTGAAATTTTCGATATTATATCGTACGGACCTTTCCAACTAATAAGGAGTCTATTTTCACGACAAGGTAGCAAAACAAATGCTTTGTCACCAGGACAAAGTTGTCGTAAAGTTCTCT
Organism: Oreohelix idahoensis; assembly: GCA_024509875.1. Taxonomy (NCBI): domain Eukaryota; kingdom Metazoa; phylum Mollusca; class Gastropoda; order Stylommatophora; family Oreohelicidae; genus Oreohelix; species Oreohelix idahoensis. Next base: position 26,946 of record JAMPIV010016300.1, read on the forward strand.
TCTTATTAGCAAATTGTCTTGCCTTCTGCTTAGCAAATTCAGAAGAGGACGTTGCCATTTGCATGCTTCGATAATCTTTTGTCTCAGCGCGATGACATACTCGTAAGAAGATTTTGTGTCATCGTCAATATTGTCAGCTGTTATAAGATCATGCAGCAAAGACATTGGGCCGCGCGGTCGCGCGCCAAAGACAAGTTCAAAGGGAGAAAACCCTGTATGTTCATTGGGGACCTCTCTGTACGCGAAGAGGGCCGCGGGTAAAACCCTATCCCAATCTTGAGGATGATCCTCAGTTATCTTCCCCACACTGGCCACCAGTTGTTAAACTCTGTGTAGTTGTTAACTCATACTGGCTACTAGTTGTTGAATCACGCTTTATTTGTTAAATGACGTGAATGTCCACCAGTTGATAAATGTAGATGTTGGGACTGGTGTAGTAAAGTGTAACGATTGTCAACTCATAAAACCCAGCACAGTTTTGGTCATACAGGTCATCTTGTCCTGGAACGTGATGAGGCTCCGACAAGAATGTGAGTGTAGACAATGAGTGTGTATCTGAATGTCAGTACGCGAATGGTAGAATGATTCGATAGAGTTGACAGGTTGGTAGTACATCACTCATACTCACACTGTTCGAATTCAAGAAGTACTGGAACTACGGTGGTCTTTTTATAACATTTAATGGGACGCACACTTGGACAGTACGTGTATGGTTACAGGAACAAATGTCGACATAGACAGCATAATGTTGATCACAGGAATATCATCTTAAGTTAGCATTCATGCTTGGCAAATATCATAATGGAGCATTCGTAAATAAGCATTCAGAGTTCCATCATGTAAATCATCTGGCTTTACTGACTGGGCACGTCAGACCATAACCAATATATAGGAAGGCTCCTAGACCTAACCTCGTCTAGCGAATATCCCTTCACGTAAAGTTCCATATATATATTTTCCATATAGATATAGGAATCCCAGACATGGGTTCTCACATGTAGCAGTGATCTCTTGGTTCATCGAGCGATAGTACAGGCATCCCTTTTTCTCACTCGATAAATACAAAGTATATGAATTTCAACATGGCTGTGCTTCTCTCGTGAGCTTCACTCACTATAGGATACAGACCAAAATTGGTCATTCGTTAAATGTCCTCATTTCTTCATAGCTTCTCTCATAGAGGTAATTGAATAATATCATATCATCTAGTGTTGATACATAGGAATGTCTTCTTCCTTTGAATAAATATTCTTTTCAAAAGTACCACTGTGCATCTGCTTATCAACAACGATGGCGAAGCCCAAGTTCATAATAAATTGTGGTTTTACCTTTTTATGCGAAATATAACTTTGCCATTCCTTGGCAAAAGAGAATAAACACTGGGGTAAAGTACATACAACATGTCTAAATGACTATCACTTTTCCCCATTTACTTATAGATCACTTTTCCGGCAAAAAGCCTGCTACAACAAAACTCGACATCTCGACAGGATGGCAGCCATGAATCACACCCCCTGCTAGCGATACTTCCGCTGCATAGCCTTTGACCTTTTCTAGCGACAACCAACATAGTTCGACTTAGAAATGTAAAGATATCCATATATAAGACAGACTCGTCCTACTCATACAAACACTACGTATAAATTCAGGCCATAGATATACTGAAGCAAGAACAATCTATTCCTACCCAGGCAAAGAATAAATCGCAGTAGGCCTAGAGTCGTCCGCGGAATCCGATCGAAGATGACGGAACTACTTTCAAGGGAAGTAACTCAAAAATGACTTCTCCTTAAGCACTTAAAAAGGAAATACTTTGTTTACAAAATATTTGCGAACATAATAAGAATATAAATGTATTATATTGCAAGATAGTAAAAATTGCCCTTTACAACATTCAATAATACAAATACTTATCAATAATAAGGTGTACATAAATGTTTATCTTACCGCATCAATGAAATAATACACAATTTGTAGGTTAACCTGCGATCAATGGGCACATTCAGATCGCCACTGGTGCTGAACAGCGAAGGCACTGGACATGTATTTCTTGCATCTTATGCTAACACTACTTGTGAGATTGTTTCTTCGAGTGGCAACTAACGCTGGTTTCAAATCGTTTTTATTACTCCTATTAGTCTATTCTACCACAGCCAATCGAATTATGTTATGCCCACTAGCCTCTTTTTTTCAAAAATAAATTACACTTTCAAAAATGTGAGACACCCCCCCCCCACCCCCCCCCCCCTTCTCAATTTCAGTATCAAATATGCCTCCATGCAAATCCCCCACTTACATTTTTCTCTCTCTCTTGCTTGTACGCGTTTTGCCTAACGCAAAACGGTTTCGTCAGATTTAAATTATCACTACGGGTAGGAGACAAAGCGGTGGGTTTTCCTCTCATTCAATAGCAGATACGTTTTGGGAAAAAATATGCCATAGCAACAGCGTAACTAACGCCAAGTAGTTTTTTTCAAACTCCCAACCATTCATTCCCGTTTAGTGTTAGACTAAGCAAGTCTGTGACGTCAGCTGTCGCCTATTTCTGTTCGAGATTCAAAAACCAACGCTTGTAAAGGTTGCATTTTTCCGTCTCTCATTTCACTCCTCCGTTTCTTTTATTTTCTCACTCCGTTTCAAACTAACTATGCATTTCGGTCTGTCAAAAGGCTTTTATTTTTGTGGAAATTGGTATTGCGGAGAGAGGAAAAGCTATCAGTTTTGTGTATCGTTTACTATGGCGTTTCGGCTTGTTAGAACCAACACGACTGCCGGCGAGGGTGACGATGTTGAACACAACTCCCTATTTTATCTCTATAGTATTTGAATTTATAAGCAGTACTATTATATCTATTTGATCGGGGTATCAGGGATCTTACTACATATCTTCCCACTTTAGAACATGCTTTCTGAAGCAAGTTTATAATCCGTGATACACATACATCAAATTTGCTCACTAGGCTTTTTTAATATCCTGATTTTCGTCAAACGGGTGCCTACTCAAGAAATCTGCCCCCACATTTTGCGAACCAGGAATGTATTCAATGGTAAACGAATAAGGTTGGATGAGCAACGATCACCTTAATAGACGAGCCTTTCCATGTTTGGCCTGTGCCAAAAATACTAACGGCTCGTGATCAGTTTGTACCTCCAATGTTCTACCATAAAGATAGATCTGGAACTTCTTTATAGCCCAGACTAAAGCTAGACATTCTTTTTCACTTGTTGAATAGTTTTGTTCCGCTTTGTTTAATTTGCGGCTGGCATAAGCAACTGGGTTCAATTCCCCATCTGGTGAAGTGGATCTTTGTAACAATGTGGCCCCTAATCCCACATTACTTGCGTCCGTTCTTACCACAAATTCCTGACTTAAATTAGGTAATTTCAATATAGGCTTGCTGGTGAGTTTTTCCTTCAACTCATTGTATGCCAATTCGCACTGTGCCGACCAATTAATTTTATCATGTTGTCCCTTACGCGTTAAATCCGTCAGAAGAGCACATATTGAGTTTAAATTTTAAATATACTTTTGGTAATACCCACACAATGACACAAAGGATCGCACATACCTCTTAGTCTGGGGTCTCGGTGCTCTCTGCAATTTCTGCAGGTTCTTGGGGTCAGGGGTCATGCCACCCTGATGTACCGTATGTCCCAAAAATTCCAACTCTTTGCATACAATACAACATTTTGTTGGTCTAGCAGTCAAATTTGCCTCTCTGAGTCTATCGAATAGCATATTCAAAGAGTTAACGTGTTCTTCAAATGTTTCAGTAGCGATGAGGATATCATCCATGAAATTCGTAATGCGTGGATTTTTCAGTGGATCCAACAATTTTCGCATCATCCTAGAAAACACACTCGGGGCATTTTTCAACCAAAACGGCAACATGTTGAACTCATAATGGCCTTCCGAGGTGCTAAAGGCTAGATAAGGTCGAACCTCAGGCTTTACTGGAATCTGATAATAGCCTTTGCTCAGATCCACCTTAGAAAAATATTTTGCCTTGTTCAGCCTGGCAAATAGTTGGTTTGTATCAGGTAATGGATCCACCTGATTTTCTGTGACAGCATTCAGTTTTCTGTAATCTATACACAGTCTATGTTCTCCAGATGGTTTCCTCAACAAAACCACACTAGAGCTATAAGGAGATTCACTGTGAGAAATAATCCCTTCTTTTAACAGGTAATCTATCTCCTCTTTCAAAGCTTTTTCTTTTGCGAATGGGATAGTATAGGCTCTCATACAGATGGGTGTTGGGTTTACTAGTTTCATATCATATTCCAACAAGTTGGTATGCCCCGGTTTGTGCGTTAACACGTCCGTATGATCTTCCAGAACCTTTTGAATCCGCTCCCTCTGATTTTTCGTCAAGTGTTTACTGACTTTGACCTGTGCAGGTGTTTCACAGGGTTTTAAGGGTTATTCGTGAGAGACGAGTGGTTCGTTTTTCATTTCCGTTGCGATAGCCAAGGTCATTAAATGTGTCCCTTCCTGGTTTTGTCTATCCAGATACTTCTTTAGGAGGTTCACATGATAGATTGTCTCTTTCCCTTTCTTATCTATCTTATAATTAGTTCTAGACACCTTTTCTAGAACCGTGTATGGACCTTGCCATCCGATTTGCAATTTGTTGCTGCAGCCGGGTAGTAGAAGAAGCACCTTCTCCCCCACAGCTAGCTCTCTATCCTTCGCTTTCTTATTATAGTATGCAGCATGTTTCTTCCTGGCTTGTCTTAGATTATCATTTGCGAGTTTCCAGCCAGTTTTCAGACGAGTGGTCAGCTCGTTCACATACTGATATGATGAGGTAACAGTCTCTTCTGCCTTCTCATCTGTCCACGTCCTCAATAAGGCTTCCAATGGACCTTTGATGGGTCTGCCAAATAGCAATGTTGCCGGTGCCATTCCGGTCGAATTATGTGGAACTTCCCGATAAGCAAACATTGCAGCGGGTAAGTATTGATCCCACATATCAGGTTTTTCATGGGCCAGCTTTCGCAGGATAGAAATGAGTGTCCCATTGAACCTTTCCACCTGGCCGTTCCCTTGGGGTGATACGGACTACAGTGAAAGTGCTTGGCTTGGAATATCCTGAAAACTTCTTCCGTTAGTCTCCCCTTGAACTGATAGCCGTTATCAGTTAAGATTTGGTGGGGAAATCCTAACCTTGTGAATATCGTGAGTAATGCCTCTGCCACATGCTTCGAGTCGATTGATGACAAGGCTACCGCCTCTCCCCACATAGAACAAGTGTCCACCAGAGTAAGAATGTAACTGTTCCTCCTCTTGGTACGTGTGAGAGGTCCCACAATATCCACGGCAACCCTTTCGAAGGAAGTCCCCACTATGGGCATCTCCCCTAAGGTTGCAGGAGCAGTCCAATATTTTGGAGCTACGCTTTAGCATTCTGGACAGGATTTGACATATCTTTTTATATCTTCCGTTATCCCTGGCCAGAAGTAATGACAAGCTATACGCTGTCCTGTGGCGCTGATCCCCATATGACCACTGAAGGGAATCGCATGTCCTAACTCCATCACTTTCTCCCTATATGAAGTGGGAAGAACGAGCTGTCCGTGACCATTGGAACTAGTTCCAGCCTTCCTATAGATCAGTTTATTCTTCATATAGTAGTCTCCTTTGTTAGGAGGTATATGGCTTTAGGCAATTTCTTAAAACACGATTTGAGTGACCTATCCTCAGCCTGTGCCTTCCTAATCTCCTCTGGATGAGTATTTATTGGATTTTCTTCCTCCTTCCTTGACTGTGACCTGGTCTGTACTGTTGCCATGATCACAGGTCTTTTCGAATTTCCCAAGAAGACGTACCTACACCCCAATATCAGAGGGTAGATTGGTTCGTTTATCACTGCTGCTCTAATCACTCCTTCCACATAGCGAGTTTTTACACTTATTCTGGCAATGGGAAGCGTCATGGTTGCTACTTCCTTAGTTGCCCCTTGGATCTCTACTGTTTCCGTGGTGTATTGATCTGGGTGCACCAGGTGAGAGCTCACGACTGAGTCAAAATCCAATCCTGTATCATAAAGGCACCTAATGGTGGCCCCATTGCATACAACATCTTCACAAACTGGGGGGTGATAAGGTTCCTGCTGTCCAGTAGGTTTGTCTTTTAATCCCTTGTTCCCCGTTTTCATAGCAGCGAAGTAAGGAGGTTTCTTTTTACAGTCTTTGGTGTCATGATTGTCCCTCTTACACCATTTACACCATTTCCTTTCTTGGTTGAAAGGTTTTCTTTCATTGAATTGCGGGTTCCTATCACGTTGGTCATACCTTGGCCTATCATAGTTGGGTTTACCTTTGTTATATTTGTCCTTATTTTCAAATTCATTTTGGGTTTGGTTTTTGGGGCCTTTATTATAGTCTAATTGCTTCTTCTTCATGCCTGCTATCTCAGACTGGGCTGCCTGATATCGTTCAGCCACATTTAGGATATCCCCCAGTCTCTCAGCATCCTGTTCCGTGAGAAATTTTCTCAGGTCTGGAGGCATGGACTCTCTCAACTGCTCCATCATAATCATTTCCTTTAAATCTTCGGTTTTCCCCAGAGCAGTCCATTTCTCCAAGTATGTATCTAGGCGTGCAGAGAACTGGTGGTAAGTCTCCCCAGTAAGTAGTTTAGCATTTCTAAATTTTTTTCGGTAAAATTCACTATTCTTTTCATACCTAATCAGGACAGCCTGTTTTAGAATGTCATAGTCTTCCTGATTTTCCTTACTCAACTTAGAATATACCTCATACGAGGTTCCCCTAAGCCCCTGGGATACTTTCAGACTCCACTTTTCTTTTTCCAACCCATACGTTGTAGCTAGTGTCTCAAATCTGCTTAAAAATGACTCTATGTCATCATCTTTTTCGATAAAAGGGTCTAAATGAAAACTCATGGCTGAGTTGGAGGCCACCTGGCTTGCAGCAGAGTCGGAGGTGGATGGGCTGTTACCATTTTCTGGAGCATGGTCTTGCAACTCTAACTCCCTTAGTCGTAGCTCATGTTCCCTCTGTAATCGTTTATCTTCGGCTTCTCTTTCAGCCTCTACTCTCTTTTCTTCTCTTGCAGCCTCTAGTCTCTTCGCCTCAGCCTCCAATCTCTTCTCCTCCAATTGCAACTTTTTTTATTTCAGCCTCTCTATCAGCTTCTAATTTCTTAGCTTCCCTAGCATCTTCTAATAAAATTCTTTTTTCCTCTGCTAATCTTCTATCTTCTCGTTCAATAAATTTATCACACTCTGCTGTTACGTATGCAATCAGACCTTGCCCCTCCATTCCCATTTCCTTCGCAGCCTGCACAGCAGCAGATCTGAATTTGGCCAAGTCTGCCATCTTGTTGCTAGTACTAAATATGATTAACTAATCAAAATAACTAACAAATATTTCTAATTAACACAATAACAATGGGCAGTGATAGTTCACCTAACTCTCCACACTTATTTACTTTTACAATTTTGAAATCCCGGACGAGCCCCCAATATATGTGGTAAGTTTAGATGTTAAATGGTTAAGTATTAATTGTCTACAGATGTGAGATCAGCTATGCAAGCCCCTGAGTCTAATTGTTGATGAAGTTGCTCTCAGGGTACCTGTCTGCTACCACCCTACGACCTCAATCTGCTATATATTTTGAACCTAATTATGTTATGGTGTCTGGATGTTATCTGGCTAGGTGTCTATGGTAATATGCAATGTAATGTTAATAAAATGACAACATCTACACCTATAATTTAATGAACAAGTAATTAAACAAGTCACTGGGTAAATTTTGAATGATGATATTTTTTACAATTTTATTTTCCGGTATCTCAATTGTTGGGATACAGGAATATTTAAACTCAAATTATAAGGCAATTTATTTACAGCAAAGTAATTTAAAACAACAACTGTGTCTGTTAATATTAATCTAAATTGTTTCTGACTGGAAGTGTTCTGATGAAGCAATAACTCCTATGAATGGACACGCTTCTGAGGAACGACTTGTATCATCATGTCAAGAATACTGATTGATATAATAATGATGGAGAGTATGGTTAAATGAACTAACACACGCCCGTGGACAATTGGGCTTATCTTTCTTTCCAGGAACCCTGTGATGTCCTTCTCACAACCACCTTCTTCACGACTGCAACGTCTGAACAATGATTCAGAACTCTTTGGAATTAAGGCAAACAAGAAATTTTTGCCTCGATCTTGCAGCTTCAGCAGTACGTATATTTTGGTATGTGGCTCACTGATTGTTTCACGATGGAACCCTGAAATCAGAGGATTAAGGCCTCTTCAGAACATCATACACCTATCCCCATCTCTAAACAATTAAATATTATCAACAGTTTCAAGAGCAGTGAAATTACAACATAAATAGGTATCGTTGCTATCTGATTTGGTGCCCTATTCATCATCAGGTAATCTTCAAATATCCGTTTGATACATTCCTTGTCATAGAAGAAATTATAGTTAATTTTATAAAGTCATGTGCAAACACTGTGACTTGCTGAAGACGGCCAGTGGTTTTCTGGCCTACCAATTATAATAATGTCATATTTTATTTCTCACTATGTCTTTTCATTCTCTCCCAAAGTTTAAGTAAGCCTGCCTAGCTTTTAACAGAAATGGTAACCTTTCCTAATAACCTTTGTGGCATAACACACAGTGTTGAGTTTGGCGCCTTTCTGGTGTTGCCTCTACCCATCAATAATGCATACACATTAAATAATACAAATACATATCAATAATAAGGTGTACATAAATGTTTATCTTACCGCATCAATGAAATAATACACAATTTGTAGGTTAACCTGCGATCAATGGGAACATTCAGATCGCCACTGATGCTGAACAGCGAAGGCACTGGACATGTATTTCTTGCATCTTATGCTAACACTACTTGTGAGATTGTTTCTTCGAGTGGCAACTAACGCTGGTTTCAAATCGTTTTTATTACTCCTATTAGTCTATTCTACCACAGCCAATCGAATTATGTTATGCCCACTAGCCTCTTTTTTTCAAAAATAAATTACACTTTCAAAAATGTGAGACACCCCCCCCCCCCCCCTTTCTCAATTTCAGTATCAAATATGCCTCCATGCAAATCCCCCACTTACATTTTCTCTCTCTCTTGCTTGTACGCGTTTTGCCTAACGCAAAACGGTTTCGTTAGATTTAAATTGTCACTACGGGTAGGAGACAAAGCGGTGGGGTTTCCTCTCATTCAATAGCAGATACTTTTTGGGAAAAAATATCCCATAGCAACAGCGTAACTAACGCCAAGTAGTTTTTTTTCAAACTCCCAACCATTCATTCCCGTTTAGTGTTAGACTAAGCAAGCCTGTGACGTCAGCTGTCGCCTATTTCTGTTCGAGAATAAAAAACCAACGCTTGTCAAGGTTGCATTTTTCCGTCTCTCATTTCACTCCTCCGTTTCTTTTATTCTCTCACTCCGTTTTAAACTAACTATGCATTTCGGTCTGTCAAAAGGCTTTTATTTTTGTGGAAATTGGTATTGCGGAGAGAGGAAAAGCTAACAGTTTTGTGTATCTTTTACCATGGCGTTTCGGCTTGTTAGAACCAACACGACTGCGGGCGAGGGTGACGATGTTGAACACAACTCCCTATTTTATCTCTATAGTATTTGAATTTATAAGCAGTACTATTTTATCTATTTGATCGGGGTATCAGAGATCTTACTACAATGTACACTCAGAATGCTCACTATTATCTCTGGCTATAGATTTTGCTACACAATTACTCAGTCGTATATATTTCACTTATATCACTAGATAACTCTCTGGTTATCAAAATATGCAATAATAACAATAAATATTGATATCACTACTCCAATATACACATTTATATATGTATATAAGTATATAACACCTCACCTCTCACTATATACACATCATCAACCTTTACCTCTTATAATGTATAGTTTTACTTTGCCACTTGGCTACTGTCTCATTACTGTGAAAATTTGGTCTAACTGACCACTTAGTCTCTGTGATACACTAAACAGACTTACAATAGTCGACAGTTGTATAATAACAACTGATGAAACTTCCTGGTGCTCTGACACCACTATCTCAACTTAGTCACAAATCAGGTTTTACTTCAAAGTCTGTTACTGGCACCCACACTGGTGCTATACTCAGATAATACTTCAATTATAACTAATCTTAATAAACTCTGTAATGCAAGTGATTCTTATGGCAAAATGAGCACTACACAAATGAAAGAAACACACACACACACCACACTCCGAAAACAAAATCCCAGTCCCGAGGAACAAGATGATAGACCAAGAAGAGTAGAGGTAGATTAATATATACAATGGGTGACTGTACACGAACGAAAACAAGGGAAACCTGTAAACGTATTTACAAGAAAGCAAGATGAAACAAGAGAATACATCACTTAAACACAACAAAAGAATTACTGAATGTACACGACAATGAAAATACAAACTACACGAATACACCTAACACCAACAGGGTTTGGAATGTTAAGTAGGGCAGTCGCAGGAAATCCGTCTGCCTTACCCAACCACAAAACATACACAGCCACACCCTATAGAGAACCGGTCTAATCCAATCTTTTCCCACAAGTAGGCCAAGAATGGATTAGGCTCACCACACTTCCTCCCTTGAACAAACAAATATAATATGATACAATAGACTAACAACAACTACAGTTAACAATGAAGTGCTGAAAGCTATCTCCTTCACTGTGTACCACTAAACCACTCCAGTTAAAATAAACTAAATAAACTATAACAAAATTATTCTATACCGTAACGCATAAATCCTACAAATACTTCCAAATACTAATCTAACTACTGTTCACATATCTACATCGAAACTAAATTCTATCCAGAAAGTAAGGAAGAGAACACAACCCAAGAAAAGAAAAACAACAACAAACCAAGAAGCAGGCTTCACGAAGCAAACAAAGAAACAGACATAACCTATTTCAAAAGATCAGACTAAATGATAAGTAGAATCAGATAGGAAGACAGAAAAGAAAATTTAGAAATTAGAGGAAAAACAAACAAGAAACATCAATATCAACATATCATACAAAAATTACAACAAAACTTAACTGGAGATCCAACAGCGCTTGAGCATGAAGCTTCCTCAGCACTGATGATGAATAATGAAAACAGCACAAACTACACTTACACTTGTACATCCAATCGAAAAAAATATAAGTCCAGAAATCCAGTGTGTGTGCCCGCATAAACAATACTGTCTTTTGGCACGGCACTGCATGCAATATCCAGCCAACTGCACTGTTGTACACGATGCTTTCCCAGCAATGTTCAAAATAGATCATCAACTGTATAATCCAAACAGTCTCAATGGGCAGTTCGTTTCACACGTCTATGAGGTATACGTAAATATGCACAGTTCGTGTCATTATACCGCATCAGGAAACCATCAGACTTCAAGGTAAAGTAGTACCGAAAGACTCAGGTCAGCAAGCTTCAGTCTTCGTTGGCATTCACCCACTGGCAGGGCACATCAATAAAGTCAGGGCACGTCAGAGGAATGGTATCAACACAACTTGCACCAGACGTCACTTGCACAACTCTGGATAGTAACGTTCTCAGGTGGGTAGAACAGTATGTGAAATGGCACTACTGCAGATATTCACACACCCTGGGATGCCGCCAACATATAGACACTACCTATACAACCAAATATGGACGATCTATTCTCCTCTGCCGACACACAGAGTCAGGCACCAGAGCCCGAGATAATCTCCTCTGCCGACACACAAAGTCAGGCACCAGAGCCCATCTAATACCAAAACCGAACCCTCTGACTCCGCTGCTCCACCTGGATCGCCACCTTACTAAACCTATACTCCAAAGTACATTCTCCAATACCTCATAAGGACAAACCAGACGCTAGCTGCCATTTAACTCAACCACCTTAGACCTGTTTCAACCTTACTGCCAACTTATTAGCAACATTGCTCTGTAAACATTGTCAAACAAAATAATTAACACAATGTCCAACTGCTACTGTACTGCGAAAACACACTCTGTCACTATGATCTCAGAAAAGAACAAAACTGGGTCACGTACCGCAGCGCGTCACACTTGACCGCCTACAGTACGCTACGTACAGACTGGCAAACACATACCCGAAACTGGCAACTGAAAATAACTCACTATCGTGACTTAACCAACAGAAGGCGCCAACACGGCTCCGACCTTCTAACACTCTGTGTACATAATATATACTGGCCTGTATATAACAAACATAAGCCCTGCGGCCTATAGAATAGACGAGCCATCCAAATGTCACCTAGCTGGGAATTAAATATGACAAATTACAGGCCCACGGCCTTTAGGCTCACCTCACAAAATCGGACGAGCCCCCAGATGTCAGGACTAGTAATATTGTGGATTTATCACCATCAGCATATGGATCATAATACTAGCAATATCAAGACTCGTTATCTAAGAATACGACTACAACAAAGACTAGTTGACATAAACTCACCATAACACCTGTACCAGGCTAAGTTCCGTTTAATAAATAATCATGCACACAATGTAGCCACACACGGCTAGAAATACATATGCAACACGATGCAACATGGATACCAAAATAACTTGCAGTAATCAACAACGCAATTTACCATTATCACAACTGCGGGTATGTCATACCGAGTGAACAACACAATGACTTTCGCTCACCGGCTAAGTTCTGCAATCCAATCAAGCCATACTTAACTACAAATGACTTCTCATCAATGAATTACGAAGAATGCTGCTAGAAACTACTCCACTGTTCTAGACATATGCAAACTAAACTTGATCACATGAATAAATGACAAGCACTATCCATGAACAATAATGGCATCCAAATATCCCAGCGAAATGCTGACAGGGAACAACACAGCGACCTCTCCGGTCGGTATCCAGAAACTCAACTAACTTTCCGCGCCAGAATTCGGGCGCACTTCCTTCCAGGTCACATGACCAAAGCGGGTTTTAAATTATCTCAATGTCACCATTCACAGCGTGACCAATTTAATATTTTGTAGAACATCTATACTGTGACAATAATTGTTAAGTGAAATCTGTTTCCTTGTTTTAATATCACAGTTAGTTATACAGCGGGGTGGCATTTTATGACTGTCTCCACTCTACTAATTTTTCGAGATCAGATCATTCACAGCCGTAACTAATTTGTGATACCAGTAGTTCACTCATACACTGTGACTTACCATTTTCCTGCAGAAATTCTATTTCTGTATTGTCAGTACTATACTGATCCTAGAGCCAATAAAAACCTCACGCTACACTGGGGGTTCGTTCCTGGGATATTTCTATACAGCTTAAGCCATACGTAGTCTATTCATGTATCTACTAACTCTATCTTGTGCCACCCATAGATAACAAAAGAAACAAATTTTTGGAAAAATTCAATAATTTGATTTTTTTATTGTTTTCTTAGGAGGAGTACCATTTAGTGCTCAGTAAATAGTTGATGCTCACAAAGTTGCACGGAAATCATTTGTTCATTTAAATTAATTAAGTTTAATTACAAATATTTGGATATAGTAAAATTACATACCCTCTAAGTAACGCCATGGCTGATTTAGTGAAGTTCAGGACTGCGGTCATGCAGATGGGTAAGGAATTAAATATGACAGGTGATGCTCTTATTCAGTATGTCACAACAGAAGTGGACAAACACATGGATAGAGAGGAAAGGAAATTGCAAGTAGAAGCTGAAAGAGAAGCCAAAAGACTAGAATGCTGAGAGAGAAACCAAAAGATTAGAAGTTGAAGAAAGGATATTAGCAGCTGAAGCCAAGAAATTGGAGGCTGAAAATGAGGCAAAGAAAACTGACGCTGAGGAAAGGAAATTACAAGCAGAGAGAGACCATCAATTGAGATTAAAAGAGCTTGAAATTCAGGCAACTACTGGCAATAATGGTGGTAACTCACCTCACTCACTGTTGAGAAAGAAGACGCCATTGAGTCGTACCTGGATAGATACGTAATACTTGCCACTACCTATGGCTTAGTGAAAGAAAAGTGGAGTCTTAAACTATCTCAGGGATTGAGAGGTGTGGCCTACGATGTATATTTGAAGCTCTCAAGAGATGACCAGAAAGATTATGAAATCCTGAAGCAGGCATTGCTTGTGAGATACGAAAAGAACTCAGAACCGTATAGAAAGAATTTCCGAACAGCTAAACTTCTTCCAGGAGAAAACTATCACCAATTCTCTGCTAGACTGGAAAACTATTTGGAAAAATGGAGTAGTTTAGGAAAGTGTCAGGATCTGAAAGAAAGGATAATGATGAAGCAAGTGAAAGAACTCATGCCTCCAGAAATGAGGACGTTTATCATGGAACAAGGAGCAGAGAGATTGGAAGATATTGTAACTGTTGCTGAGAGATATCAAGCAGCTCAGGCAGAATTATTAGGAAATAAGAAGAAGTAGGGTGAAAACTTCAAATCATCACAAAACTATTCCAAATATGAACAAAAGGACCATACCACAAGGAACAAACAAAGATTTGACCAAAAGGACAAAAACCCTCTGAGATCGGATAAGACACCTTACCGGAAGGAAGGAAAGTGGTGTAAAACGTGTCTAATGAGTAACCACAATACTGCGGACTGCAGAGGGAAGAATTCTCCTCATTACGCTGCATGTCTTACAACAGGGAAGCAGGGAAGGAAGGAACTGGCAGTAAGTCAGAAGGACCTCCATCATCCCCCTGTCTGTGAGGAAGTGACCGTAAATGGCACTCAAGTACTGTGTTTATATGACACAGGATTGGACTTTGATTCAGTTGTATGCTCTTCTCTAGTGAGTCCTGACCAGATAACCACAGAAACAGTGGAAATCAAAAGACCGATCAAGGGAGCAAGAACCATGACATTACCCATAGCCCGAATCAACATAAGATCTCGCTATGTGGAAGGAAAAATCAAAGCAGCAGTGATGGACGACCCTATTTACCTTTTGATTCTGGGGTGTAGGTATGTTTTGCTTGGAGAACCTATAAAACCTGTAGTTATGGCAACAGTCCAGACCAGGGAAAGCTCCAGGAAAATGGAGGAAAATCCTATCAATACTCATCCAGAAGAGATGAAAAAGGCTCAAGCAGCAGACAGCACTTTGAAGCCTTGTTTTGGCAAATTACCTAAAGCACATAACCCTCCAGAGAAAGGAGACTTGTACATGAAGAATGGCCAACTCTACAGAAAAGCTGGAACCGGATCTAAAAGGCATGGACAGCTAGTAGTTCTAAAATCTTACTGGGAGAAAGTTATGACGCTAGGACATGCTATACCCTTCAGTGGACATATGGGAATAGGGGCCACTGGACAAAGGATAGCCTGTCACTACTTTTGGCCAGGAATCACAGAGGACATAAAGAGATATGTAAGATCCTGTCCAGAATGCGAAAGAGTAGCTCCTAAGCATAGGACTGCACCAGCAACACTGGGAGAAATGCCCATTATGGGAACGCCTTTTGAACGTGTTGCAGTGGATATTGTTGGACCCCTCACTAGTGATCATGTGATCTTCCTTATCAGTCATTTCTGACCAAAGGAGCGTACCTCCCGAAATAACTTTCGGTGGCACGAGGTTGGGCAATGTTAGATCAAGCTGTTGCCCATGCAGCATGACCCGGCCTGGACGTCAGAGGAACGGTCTAGCCGATACAGTCTGAAACCAGTAGCAACAGCCTAGTCACTAGTAGGATACGGAACTTGCCCTCCAATTCATCTTCCCATTTAGTCATTACTGACTGTATTAGGGATACAGACACCTCGAGAGCAGAGGGTCTGGGAGCCGGACATTCTACGTCCCCGAGTCATTGCTGACCATATATGGGAACGCAGACACCTCGAGACCCGTAGGTCTGAGGAAAATGCCGGACTGCTCGAGCGCTATCTGGAAACGGACACAACTCTCTGCCACGTTTTCTGATACTGGGAGGGCCCGAAAAAGGCACCACACACAGTCGTTAGAGGCAGAAGTTCGCCGGTAAGCGGTAAGCATGTATTAGCTCTAGAATTGCCACAGTTATCCAAGTAGGATCGTGTCATCTAAGGAACCTCGACTGATTTAATGAGCCATTCGCGGTTTCACCGTGAGACAGTGTGAACTTAGACATGCATGGCTTAATCTTTGAGACAAGCATATGACTACTGGCAGGATCAACCAGATAACTGTCTGACTGAACAGAGCATTTCTCGCTCGCGCGGGGAGGGAGACAGCGCTCTGTGCAGAGCGGATCCCGGCGGCCCCGGCGATTTTATTCTTGCGAGAACCACTGGCCGCCTGCCGACTAGTCGGACAAGACTGGCCGAAAGCGACACCAGATTACTGACTGCCGGCCCACGACTCGTTGCGAGAGCGGGGCCGTTTTTCGAGACTGTTGTCGAGCCACGATACGGAGATGCGACTGCTTGCTAACATCACGACCGAAGGCTGCGATTTACGGACACAGGAGCTAAACTACTGCCTCGCTAACCGATGAACTGGAGGGCCCGGTCGTACCGGGATCACCACGCGCAGTCTCTCGAGACAGCGACCGCCAGCGCTCTTGACGAGGGCAACGAAACGAAACGCTTGCCCCCACCCTCACTAGTACCAAGAAGAGAAATGCTTACATCTTAACCTTGGTTGATAGTTGCTCTATGTGGGGAGAAGCAGTGGCCATGTCTGCTATAGATTCAAAGCATGTGGCAGAGGCCCTGTTAACAATATTCACCCGATTAGGTTTCCCGCATCAGATATTGACTGACAATGGTTCTCAGTTTAAGAGAAAGCTAACACAAGAAGTATTCAGAATATTACAAGCCAGGCACTATCATTGTAGTATCTACCATGACCAAGGGAACGGTCAAGTAGAGCGGTTCAATGGTACGCTAATTTCAATCCTTAGAAAGCTTCTTCATCATCTTCATAACCCTTTACTCCCAAAGGCGCATAGGCCTTCAACAAGCACACGCCAAGTCCTCCTGTCACGTGCCATCATCTCAAGTTCTTTCCACGTTCTCCTCATCATTTTCACCTCTGTTTCCAGCTCTCTTCTCCATGTGCTTCTTGGTCTACCTCTGCCTCTCTTGCCCTGGGGGATCCAGAACAAAGACTGCCTTGTAACGCTATCAACAGGTTTCCTCAGTGTGTGTCCTATCCATCGCCATCGTCTTCTTCTCATCTCTTGTTCCACTGGCACTTGTCTAGTTCTTGTCATCAGTTCCACGTTGGTAACCTTGTCATACCATTTTAATCCCTCTATTCTACGCAAGTACCCATTTATGAAAGTCTGTAGCTTTTTGGTTGTTGTCATTGTTGTTCTCCATGTCTCAGAGCCATACAATAGGACTGACTTCACATTTGAGTTGAAGATTCTTATTTTCTTGATCTCCATATATTTCCTAATGCAATGAAAGCTCCTCTTGCCTTTTGTATTCTTATTTTGATATCGCTATCTGTCCCTCCAACTTTGTCTATATTACTGCCATGATATGTGTATGATTCTACATCTTGTATTGGTGTTTCTTCAAGTTCAACCCTGTTATCATTACCTGCATTTATTTTCATTATTTTTGTCTTTTCCCTGTGTATTTTCAGACCCAATTGCTGTGACCTCTCATCGAGTGTTTTCAATTTGTCCTGCATCTGATTACGGTTATGGGGCAGAAGAGCCAAGTCATCAGCAAAATCCCGATCACCCAACTGCTTAGTCAGAGTCCACTGGATTCCATTTCTGTTGTGTGTTGTCGATGATCTCATAACCCAGTCTATGGCTAGTAAGAAAAGAAATGGAGACAAGAGGCATCCCTGTCGCACTTCTGTTCTTATCCCAAACGGTTCTGTAAGCTGTCCTTCGTGAAGAACTCTGCATGTCATGTCTTCATATGTTTTCTTTATTAAATTAATGATCTTCAGGGGAACTCCATAATGCCTCATCAATTTCCAAAGCGATTCTCTGTCTGCACTGTCAAATGCCTTTTCGTAGTCCACAAATCCGATGTATAGTGGTGAATTCCATTCCAGACTTTGTTCAACTATTATTCTCAAAGTGGCTATCTGGTCTGTACATGATCTGTTTTGTCGAAAACCTGCTTGTTCATCTCTCAGTGTCTTGTCTATGGACTCTTTTAATCTCTCAAGGATAATCCTGTTTAATACTTTTCCTGGCACTGATAGTAACATTATTCCTCTATAATTTGTGCACTCTTGTAAATTTCCCTTCTTAGACAACTTAACCAGATATCCTTCCTTCCATTCTGCTGGTATCTCTTCCTTTTCCCAGACTTTGTAAAGTCTTAGAAAGCTGGTGAGTGAAAAACCTGATACTTGGGATACATACTTACCCGCTGCACTATTTGCATATAGGGAAGTACCCCACAATTCAACCGGATTGGCTCCAGCTACATTGTTGTTTGGAAGACCAATAAAAGGTCCACTGGAAGCATTGCTGCGGACATGGACTGATGAAAAAGCAGAGGAAACAGTGACTTCCTCATATGAATACGTCAACGAGTTGACATCTGGATTGAAAACAAGTTGGAAACTGGCAAATGACAACTTAAGACAGGCCAGGAGGAAGCATGCTGCTTACTACAACAAAAAAGCAAAGGATAGGGAACTGGAGGTGGGTGAAAAGGTGTTATTACTGTTGCCAAGCAGCAATAATAAATTGCAGATTGCATGGCAGGGACCCTATGTCATACTGGAAAAACTTTCCAGGACCAAGTATAAGATTGACAAGAAAGGAAAGGAGAAGGTGTATCATGTCAATCTTCTTAAAAAATACTATGACAAGGAATCATCAGAAGTTGCACATATCATGACCCTAGCCATTGCAACAGAAATGCATGGTGAACCACTTCACTCTATGGAATATCCACTCACAACTACAGAGGATTATGTTCAAGTAAACATTAGTGAACATTTAACTCCAGAGCAGAAGAAGATGGTTCAGAAAGTGTTGGAAACCCATGCCGATGTGCTCACAGATAAGCCAGGTCGTACGAACCTGTTAGAGTACGACATGAAGGTTTCTGACCCTACACCAGTATGCATGAGAACATACCCTATACTCTATGCGAAAGCCCAAGCACTAAGGGAGGAAGTTGATTATCTGTTGAAGGAAAAAATTATCTCAAAGTCAGACTCTCCCTATAGCTCAAGTGTGGTGCTATTAAGAAAACCGAGTGGTGAACATTGGTTATGTATTGACTAACGGAAGCTAAATGCGATCACAGAATCTCAGGTGGACCCATTACCTGACACCAACCAGCTGTTCTCTACACTGAGTAAGGCTAGGTATTTATCGAAGGTAGATCTAAGCAAGGGATACTACCAAATACCAGTGAAACCAGAAGTTAGGAAAATGCTGGCATTTAGTACATCAGACGGACACTACGAGTTTAATGTACTACCCTTTGGGCTGAAAAATGCTCCAAATATCTTTTCAAGAATAATGAGGAAATTATTGGAACCTCTACAAAATCCCCATATCACTAACTTTATGGATGACATTCTTGTTGCTACAAACACATTTGAAGAGCATATAGTAGCGCTCTCCATGTTTTTTGACAGACTGAGAGAAACTGGATTGACTGCACGTCCTACCAAGTGCTATATCGGTTGTAAGGAGTTGGAATTCCTAGGTCACACTATTTCTACAGGTCATATGTCGCCTGGCCCAAAGAATATAGAGAAGTTAAAGAATGCACCCAGACCTCAAACGAAGAAAGATGTGAGATCATTTGTGTCATTATGTGTGTTCTATCAGAAATACATACCCCTCTTTAACTCTCTGTGTGCACCATTAACTAACTTAACTAAGAAAGGACAGCTTGACAAAATCAACTGAAATGCTGATTGTGAAAAAGCTTACACAGAGCTAAAAGCAAAACTCACCAGCAAACCCATCCTTACGCTACCCGATATCACACACGAATTTGTGTTAAGGACGGACGCTAGCGGTAGAAGGTATTGGTACAACTCTCTTACAGCGATCAAAAGCCCTACCGGAGGAACTTTTACCCGTCGCCTACGCCAGTAGGAAGCTGAATGCAGCTGAGTTGAATTACTCGACAATAGAGAAAGAATGTTTGGCTCTAAATTGGTCCATCGACAAATTTTCACCTTACCTGTATGGGACACCATTCATTGTCCAAAGCGATCATCAGCCTTTAACATTCTTGGCTGCATCTAGAAAGTTAAATTCGAGATTGTTAAGGTGGAGTCTGCTTCTGGCGCCTTATTCCTTTACAGTGAATTATATTCCGGGAAGAGACAATGTAGGAGCTGATTTTTTAAGTCGACACCCTACTACTCTGGAAGTACAGACGAGAAGCGATTAACTAAAGCAGGTGTTTACACATCAGCTATGACAGGTCATAGCTAGGAAAGGATGCGGCTATGTCGTAAAATATGTGTGTAAACCCACTTCTGTGTTAATACATATGCCCAGCCAATCAACGTTCAACAGACTCTGAGCCAGAATAAATTACACGAAGTATGCCCAGCCAATCCACGTTAAACAGACTCTGAGCCAGAATAAATTACACGACGCCATCTTATTCCCCCAAGATGGCGGCAGACAGAATAAAATTAAACTTAAGCCCTGTTTTTCGGAAATGGGTCATGGACTGTACCAAATCGTCGAGAACCAATCAAAAGAGTTCCTTACACACTGGCAGATTCCCTGCGTCTACCTATATAAACGGGCGCATTTTATTTTAAAAAAAACACACACACACAAACACGAAGGCCAGCTAGACCGACTGAGGAGAAGAGAAAGCTGTCAAGATTGATTTATTGCTTATCTACGTGACCGGGCACTCTTGCTTCACTAAAGTCGAGTCCAAATCTGGCTTGTATTAATCTTAGAGGGTTTATTCGTGTCATCCAACCTGAAGTCGTATGTTCGAGTCAATACAGCTGCCTGGAACTTCGTAGGAGCACAGTGATAGTACCGGAGCTACATCTTTAGTCCCCCTCAGTCTTGGGTGGGCTAAAGGAACGATCATCAGCGGGTGTTGTGTGCAACAAATTAAGAAGGACAGAACTGTTTCAAGAGATGAGTACATATTAGTACCATTTCCGTCGGCAATTGTGAGCAATTAACTGTCAAGGAAGAAAAAGTGATTTAGCGTAGTGAGAGACAAGATTAACAGCACAGCTGATACATTTACTATAATTGATTAACAGCGCAGCTGATATAATTTTTGTTCCTATAATTGGAAGACTTGTAATATATATAAATAAATAAATATAAATATAAATATATAAATAAATATATAAATATATAAATATATATATATATATATATATATATATATATATATATATATATATATATATATATATATATATATATATATATATATATATATACACACACACACACACACACACACACGCGCACACACACACACACACTCACACACACACACACACACACACACACACACACACATATATATGTAAACTTACAAATCCATTACATTCCATCTTCCAACATCCATCCTTCAGCACAAGAGTAGATAGTGTATATACTTAATAAATAAGGAAATTGTATTTGAACGACTTGTCAATTACATAATTGTTAAGTGAAATCTGTTTCCTTGTTTTAATATCACAGTTAGTTACACAGCGGGGTGGCATTTTATGACTGTCTTCACTCTACTAATTAGATCATTCACAGCCGTAACTAATTTGTGATGCCAGTAGTTCTCTCATACACTGGGACTTCACCATTTTCTTGCAGAAATTCTATTTCTGTATTGTCAGTACTATATTGAACCTAGAGCCAATAAAAACCTCACGCTACAATGTATTTAAGCTTTCTTTCTTTCCTTGCTTTTTTCTTTTAAAAGGATTTGGTTAACATTGACTGCCTACCTTACTTACTTTCTTAGTCGTTCATCTTCTACCGTGAGATGTAGAGTTTGGAAGAGACAGCGCCATAGTATCCTATCGGCTGTCTTCGTCCTGGCCTGGTTCCATTCTAGTCCTCAGTCCTTGAGAGATTGTCTAATGTTGTCTGCCTACCTCGAGTGTCATCTTGCGCTGTTTGCAGTACTTCCAGTTTGTGGAGATCGCTTCTTGGCCTTTTGGCCATGATCAAAGGTTCCAGACAACAAGGCCCTAATGTTTTGAACATGCGCCCTAATGTAACCGACGGTTACCGTAGGCGACGGAATAATTGGGTCGATCTCTTCTCCTCTCCGGAAGTAGTCAGTTACATTTGTTGTGAGTACTGATTACGTGCCATTTCCGTGGTCGGCACTTTTCTTTCTCTGCTTTCAAGCATATATTTTGTATTTTCAATTCATCGTACATTCCCTTCGGTGATAATTCGTCATGTTTGTTTTAAGCTTCTCGGCTTTGCTAAAATTAGGCACAGGTAAAACCCCAGATGGGCCCGGTAAGTTGTGTGTATCTAAGGCGTGCCGGGTGATAAATGATTCGCTTGCGGATATATTACAGACACGCACTTGACAGACGGAATGTTGTAATCAGCTTCCGGTAGAATTATTACGAAGATATTACTTGAGATAAAAGTAAGAAGTTATGTGTAATCATTGACGAGAATAGTAAGGAAATCTCACTTCCATGTTTGGAAGACACGACCTTTGCATTAACGCACAGACATTTCCAAGCGGAAATATTTTGAATTACCCCACCAAAACACAGGTTTTGAAACTACTGGCCGGCATTCGAGATGTAAGAATAACCACATTTCTAATTGAGACCTGGTCTAATAGTAAACAACACGTGCCAGAACGAAAGTGGTAATATAACCTGACACTTTAGTTTATACACTGTGAAAATTCACATCGCGCCAGGAAGACAACCAGACTTTGCCAGAGTTAAGAATAGTACCAAACCGGACTTTGTTGAAGCATATTGAGGACTTAGAGCCCAGGAAAACGCTACCATTTTAACACTGAAAACCGGAATCTGAACACAAAGTCAAAAGTGGGAACTTATTTGCTAAAATAACAACACCCTTGATCACGTGGAAGAGGCATCGTCAAGCTGCCTTAAACTATTTCTCTAAGCCAGCAGTCTGTGTGCCTAAAGATTGGCTTGGTGGGACCAGTTGAGGGTATTATCTCTGGAACAAGTGAGGGTATAAGTGGCCTGAAGTCGACGCTAAACACCATCATCAGACGGGTCTTAGTGACGCGGGACCAACTTCGTAGACACTCCCTGGCGCTTATGGGAACGTGGTGCGCCCTACAACATTGACCAGGGACGTGAGTGATTCAGTCCTCCATCAGCAAAGACCCAAACATCAGCTGGAGTAGAACAGACAAACTCATTGGCAGCTAAGTACAAACATAAAACCTGCCACGTGAACTCTTACCCAAACCTTCATAGCGAAGGTAGACCCCTTTGAAGACCCACATCAGTTACTCTTGAGTTTTGGCCACTGTTGGACCACTACTGCAGAGCCCCCGTATAACCGTGATACCGTATCTGGTTTGAAAAGTGCGTGCCTCGCCAAAACGAGGTAAACCCTTTTTTAAACAAGGGTTAGATTATTTAGAGCTTCAAGTAGCAGATTGATCCTATTTCTACTAAGCTGATTTTTTTTTTCTTTTTTTTTTTTCGGTTACCCGCTATTACTCGAGGCGAAATTTCAGGTTAGTATGTCTAACCTGAGACTGATTTTTACGTGAGTACCCCTTTTTTTTCTTGTACAAAGACAGGTGTCCCTCGCCATTCAGGCAGATACTCGCTGATTTCGGAGGTATCCATTAGAGCTGGGTCGGCTCAGGAGCCGCCAGTCCCTGGTCGACGACACTCCTTCAAATGTGCTCGCCAGCGCTCGAGTTAATCCAGTCCTAATCCCGGTCGACGAAAAATCTTCAAATGTTCTCGCCCGGGTTTGATCCTGAGTCACCCGGTCGCCATCGCAGTTTGGTAACCACTACACCAGCGCGGCTCCCACTTAGCTGATGATTGGTATTGTTCACACGAGTCAGGAAGTTCACTATTCGTTCATATCACTCCTACTGGAAGCGCTTCTTTCTGATGCCAAAGTTACCGAATTCGAAACCTGTTAGTGAGATGCTCCAATCGACCCAGCCGTAAATGGGTACACGATGTTGTCGAGTTGGGGAAGGCAAACGCAGCGAGGAAAGGAACCGATCACCCTACTTCATAAAGCTGAGACCATGTGTAGTGTAGTCTCTGCCGCTCCATTCCCTAAGCAGTATATTTTATGGGACTACCCTTCTTGTAGCATTACTGGCGTTTTCTCAGAAGTCTTACACCTCATTATGTCATCTTTCATTCCTGAGATTTAGATACTGGCCATGTTTGGAACAGATCGCAAATTGAGGATGTCCTGAAATAGCCAATGTACAAACGAAGCTTTAATATCTTACTGTGGCCCCCTAGTAAGTGGAAAATAATTTTGTTTATTCCGAGATGAGGCAGATTTGTTCCCTCTAAAAGAGAATTTATGAGGGTGTGACATTTACACGACCACTGCGTAGTGCAGGGCACCGTGCGAACGTCAAATGCTCACGTGTGCTGCAACATATTCGCGTCTGAGACAAAAGCAGACGATTTGCACGCGGAAAGCGTGTCACAAAATCTGTTACTCGGAGACATCGTTCCGTGTTTACCTATTCAAGAAACTTCGCCGTCTTCACGTTCACTTCGGCTGAACGGAGTCATTCCTGTGTGACGCCGCCACAGGTATAGAGC
This sequence comes from Oreohelix idahoensis, assembly GCA_024509875.1. Taxonomy (NCBI): domain Eukaryota; kingdom Metazoa; phylum Mollusca; class Gastropoda; order Stylommatophora; family Oreohelicidae; genus Oreohelix; species Oreohelix idahoensis. The sequence continues at coordinate 51,692 of JAMPIV010016300.1, forward strand.
CGGCTCTAAGAATTTTCAAGATGGTGCGAGGTGTGGAGATGCTTCCCCCTTCCCCACCACAGTGCCGGACTGTATGTACTCTTATGAGACTCAATTTCATGCTACTGTGTTGGATCACACTATAATTTGTAACGAGAAATGACAAAAATGAGTGATATCTTAAAGAAATAAGGAAGGGAAACCCGAGGTGTCGTTCGGAAGGTCCTGGGTTCGATTCCTGGTAAGCCAATCATTTCTGTTGTTTTTCCTGTTGTCTAGTCTTCTAATTCTTTAATTCTCACGAGAGTCTGAATCATACCTTTGTGTATTATTTATTTATTGATATCTAAAAGCGAGATTAGACTAAAAAGGTTAATTCTAGTATGAGAGTCAGTCTTTCAATCCTTTATTTTCTATATTCCATTCAAATACGTTCCTTTCTTAGCCGAGTCTGTTATTTCCTTGTTCAGATAATCTGTTCCTAAACATATCATCATCACCATCATCGTCATCATCCAGTGATGTTCACTGCAATATTTACAACAACATAATACACTTATGTTTTTAAAATCTTATGGCAGGTTTTTTTTTTCTTCAATTAATGTTGAATTACAGATGAGCCCTCGGTACACTATGTTTGACAAGAAAAAGAATAATATAAACATGGTAGCAATTAAAAATAGTACTGTATAAAGTATTTAAGAAATGAAACCAATATAAACATAAAAATGAATTGTACTTTAAATTAAGAAATATTGCGGTTTCAAATTGTCCATTTAAAATTTAAAGTTTAGCAAAAAATGTTAATACATCTCGGCACCCGCTACCAAGACCGCTCCTGGCGCGGTGTCCCCGTTTGCGCCGCCCAATAGTCGGTCCTTCACAGGTATATTAGCGTCATAGTTTGTGGATGTTGCTGATGTATTGTTAACAAGGAAAACATCAGAATAGTTATGCAGTGTATCCCTGGTCAGTCAAATACACCAGAGCAGAGAGATTAGCAAAGAAGGGAGCAAGACAAGAGCAACCACTCACAGCAACAACTCTCCAAACACCAAATCGCTCAAACGAACAACAAAGAAACCTGGCTGAACCGATGGGCAATGGGGAACACCGGGGGGAGAGGTTTACAGACATATGGCTGGTCCTGATCCTAATGACAACATCGGCCATCTTACAAGGAGGAATCAGAGCCCCCAACAATCACTTGAACAGAATTGGGACCCAAAGACGCAGCAATAGAGAATGCAGTCAGCGACCCATAGCTTGACTGCTTGCGTCAGGGTCAGCGAACCAGAGCTGACCAAGACCCTACTCCACCTCCACGTGGTGGTCCTGGAAACAGGCTGCATCACTGCAGTCTGGCTGAGAGAGTAGGGATCGAAGAGGGAAGGCAAACCCGGTCCTAAAAAATGCAGTGCTGAAGTCGGATGTGCCAGCCGAAAAGCGCAGATATCGCAGCTCAGCTGTAAACAGACACAACGCAACCAATGTCCTTTTCAGGACGAACGAGGAAGAAGAAGAACTTGAACAGAATCCAACCACAACACTCTCCAGAGTGCCAGCTGTGTAACTACCCCAAAGAAACTGTTGACCACCACCTCTTTGAGTGCCCAGCACTTGATGATGTTAGAAAAATGCTCCTTCCACCGAGGCCACATTTGTGAACACCTTGTATGCATTAACAAAAACAACTTGCGAAAACATGCAGATATCACCACATGGGATTGAGCCGAAGGGTGAGAGACCAAGCGCCGCTGGATCAATAACAACAACAACAACAGGGAAAACGAGGCGCTGATAAGGAAGACAATGTCGTTTATTATTGACCAGAGTCAAATCCCGTCACATGACGGAAATTAAATTCAAAAGCACCGATACTTAACGGCAATTTTATTTGTTCAAATACTTGTGGAGAAATAATGTTAGATGTGACTTCCGATTATTCATCAGAAGAGCACCTTGATTTTCTGTAGTTTTAATCGGCCGAAAAGTTTATAACATCACTGGGAACTTCAGATACTATTTGATTGGAACTATAATAGATCGTTAGCTCGCCTTGAAGTTTTGTTATAATTTCTCTATTTAGATCTAAAGCTTCCTTATTCTTTGTGCACACAATTACAAGTTGGAGGAAATAAACGTCCGTAAACATTAAGTGTGGGTAATTATACATCTCTAATCACTTGTATATGAAAATGCATATTTAAACAATTTCGCTGCAATTGTCTCTTCATCAGATACAATTCACTAAGGTGGTGACAGAATAGTTATCAACATTGCCTTCCATTTTTTTAAATTCCCGTACTGAAAACAAAAATACAGTACATGTATGTGTTTTACATTTCAAGTCTGAATATGCATGCCGTTCACGTGACGCATGTACACCAAACTTTGCGCGATTTTCTTTGGCGAGTGTTACTATTTTTGGGAGCATTACGAACGGAAAGAGTGACAGAATGAGCTAGAAAACTATATATATGATGATGATAATGTCTAAGAATATTCTGGTATACAACGATCTTTGATCAGAATTGATCCTTCCTCAGGAAAGCAAAACTATTTAAATTCAAATGTTTGTGCATTTATAACTATCCTTGTCGGATTTATTATTGCATACATGTGGATTAATTATGGTCCATCATGGATTTATCACTGTCCGTCATGAATGTATCACTGTCAGTCATGGATTTATCTTTGTGAGTCAGGAATTTAACTTTTCTTTCCATTACATAAACTTTTCTTTCCATTACATAAACTTTTCTTTCCATTATATAAACTGTCTTTCCATTACATACATTTTTCTTTGCCTTACATAAACTTTTATTTCCATTATATGAACATGCCTCTTTCTTAAAAGCTTCCATCCAACACCTTCCGCCCGACGTGAGTTCTGCCCGTAAATAAACACGCCCGGCTGATCTCCTGGACGCGGGTAGAAATTAGCAGGTCAGGCAGGCGATGCCATTGAACGTCTGTGCAGGAAGGTCACGTGGCGTGACTATTGACAAGATGAAAGGTGTTACCCACCAGATACGCTTGGGTAACTCTAAAATGATCGCAGGCATCTCGCATCTTCGGCGTGTCGCGCATATAAATCAAAGATTGTCGCGAGCAACAGCGGAAATAAATCCACGCATCCAATGTTCAATCTTCATTAGCTGATTACAGTCACCTTAGTCTGAAATTAGTCCCTGTTTCTTTCGCATTCAGCCCCATTGTGTTTTGGATAGTTTTTCTTTGGGTATAAACAGATACATTTTATCTAAGTGATAACTTTCTCATTGCTCCGTGAACTCCCTGGGGGTTATCATCATCATGTTCCTTTTCACCCTTTGTAGAGCATGGGGCACCCCTGAAGCTGGTCCCTTTGCAGGGAGACGCCCGCACCAAGCCTTCACATGCTCTTGCAGTAGTGATTCTGTGGATATTTATTTCACATGATGAGAACTGTGGAGGCTGAGATGCAAAGAATGAACCAGAGTTGGGGCACTGTACGAAGGATGGCCGCCGACCGAAACACAGTGGAAGCATTTTGTTGCTGCACTACAAGGTTAGCCTCTTGCACAAACTCATACTGGTCGCCTTGTACGACATGCCTCAAGCAGCAGTAGCTCCTTTGTTTGTTTGTTTGTTTCACCAGGGAACAGCACGGGGTTTCCTTTCATATGTTATTCTATTTTTCTTTGACCTCTGACCTAGAACCTGAGTCTCTTCCAACCACTTAAAAGTAAATAGGACACGTGTCTTTTGTTTATTTATTATTATTTTGTTCTCTTAACTGTTTTCTTTCACAGAGATGTCTTTTCCTTCTGTTACATTTTACATTCAGCTCAAATCCCCTTCTTTATTAGACCCTTCAGCTGACAGCGAAAGTGATAAAGCAGTCAAGAAAGTAGATGCGACAGTTAGAATTGTGATTTCACGTCGGCAGTGTGTCCATTGTTCTCAACCTGTTTCTTCCACTGCCAAAGTGGTTCTCTTTTACCTATTGTATGTGTCCAGTACGTCCTGTCTCTCGAAAGTTGGGGAGTCCTTTCTTTCACCGAGGATCATTACTGATCTATAAGGTCCAGAGCTTCAAATCGGTGGGCGTTCAGAATGTTCCGGAAAAAAATCCTGATGGATTTCAGACACTAGTGTTTTGGTTTCGGGCTCGTCAAGTGAGTGAGACTATAAGCAAGATGGATGCATTGACAGATGGTTAAAGATGGGGCGCAGTGTCTTTTTTTGTGTGGGCTTCCGTTGTAACATAACTACTTTTTTGCAGTGCCGGCGCACAACAATAAAAACTATCGCAGAGGGAGAAATTACACGCGCTGCTCACAAAACAATTGTTTGTGAACAAAAGACAGGAAAGGCTGCCGGACAGGTCAAGTTGAAGCAGAGACAGAAGAAAACACAATTTCGGAAATTGTCTTCCATCATATTTATCCATCTGTCGCGACAACGCTGGAGAGGGTGAATAGAAGGATATGTGAAAGAGGGAGCAGGCCTGCATGCATGGCACACTCCGAAGCACTCACGCGTGAAAGGAGAACACGTCGCCACTGGAAACGTGATCCCTTTAATGGAGTTCTTTTTACGTTGTTTTCTCTAGTTGTCTTCCCTCCACTTGTTTGTTTAAAAATTCTTTTTTCCCTTACATCGTTAATTCCCCCCCCCCCCCCCCCCCCTCTTTCTACCTTGACGATTCTCAGATAGGTGTAGAAATGGTAAAGATAGTCTCAGATAGGTGTAGAAATGGTAAAGGTAGTCTTAGATAGGTGTAGAAATGGTAAAGCTAGTCTATTAGTAGATATTGCCATAGGGGAGTACATTTTCAGAGATTTCACTACAGTAGATCTCAGCTTTATGAGGTGGGGGTGACCAATTCCTTTCTTGGCTAACTTCACCTTCCGTAACTTAAAGAGCGGAGTCAGGTACTCATTAACAGCTGGGTCGGCTGGAGCGTTCTTCTGCTTCTGCTTCTCTTCTTCTTCTTCTTGGATCCTTCGGCGCAGTCAGTGGCCATCACGCCTAGTGACGTCTTGTAGGACAGCAACAATACTGTCCCCATTTTGCTCTGTCGGTGGCCATCCTTCGTACTTTTTCCCCAGCTCCAATTCATGACTGGAACGTGACGCTACCAAATTGCGCACCCGGTAAATTTGCCTAGAGAAACAAATAGCTGTACACTAGGCGGCCCATCGATGCTCTACGTAAACTAAACATGAAGTTGTATATGGGAAGGGGGGGGGGAGGGAGAGGGGCGGCTGGCTGGCAACCTCACCCTGTAAAATAAATTACAACAGAACCACCACTACACGAGCGTATGAATACATTGGTGCAGGCTTTCTGTAAATGACCAGCTGTTGTGGTGTCTCCATGGTCCATAATGAGAGGGAAGAGAGAATGTTGGTGACAAATTGGTAGTTTTGTGGTGAAAGGTAGAGTAAGGGGCGATTTTCTTCACAAGGAAAGAAAATTGTCTCGTAAATTCTTGAATTTACCGACCTAGATGACGGTGGACCCAGGACATCACAGAGAGTCTGAACTTATCTTCGGTTGATGCAGGTCGACTTGCCGAGAATTGTGATGCGTTCAGAGCAGCTGTAATGGAGACAACGTTCTGGAGAGAATACGTCACATGATGAAATTCTTGAAGCTTCAGCCTTGACATGCTCGGTAATCTCTTCCATATCGATCATTTTATTTATTTTTTTCTTTCTATTAAACAGAAGTTTTCCTTGTTTTGGTGAGGCGCGTCCCGTTCAACCTAGACACAAGTTTCGTCTGTTATAGTAGGGCGCCAGTCCTTATATGCAATACCTTATGGTCTGGTAAAATTATTATATCGATCGCCTTCAAAATGTGACACCGCATTTGATACCATTATAAACACACTTTGTCGGCGTTGCTGCTCTTGAGTTAGGGAAAGCAAAGGCAGCGAGAAAGGCAACTTTTCATGCCGCCTGATAAAGCTGGACCTAGTATGGTGAAGTCTCTAACACTTAGCTCTCAAACTGCAGTTTCTGCTACGGTCCTACATTTACATTTTATCTTCAGAACCAGCCCTTATGAGCGGATAGATACTATTAGTCCTTTTCAGGGCTTTGCATTTATGAACGCTGCAAATGCTAGCCCTTTTCAGGGCTACACCACGCTAGCTGAAAGATACTAGTGTTCCCTTTCACTGCATAATATTTATCAACGTTGTACTAGATTTTACAGAGTTGATTTATGTTTGAATGGCAGTTGCTCTCTGATATAACTGACGCACCACGGTCTGGGTTGAAAGGTACTTTTTTACTATTAATAAAGTTTTGCCTCGATTTGGCGAGAGGTGCGCCATTCAACCTAGACATATTGTCTGTTGGTCATATTAGGGCTCAAGTCCAAATACAAAAGTCCTTTGTGGTCTGGTTTTGTATTTAGCAAGAAGGCAAAAAAAAAAAACCCCCATTATGAACAACAAAATTTGGAACCCTGCAAACATGATTGTTGCAAGGGCAACAGAGGTCACAATGAAGAACGGGCGTATGTATTATTCTTTACGTGCTATGATAGCGGGCGTAGACTATTATGTATCTCCACAGTTTCCTGTCTCTGGTATGTTTTTAATGTCTTTATTCACTTTTATCCGCGCCATGATATCCTACTGTCTAGTGCAGCAGTATGAAAGTCAGGAACTTTGGGGATCTACATTATAAATATTTGAACTCCCTAAAGATCGACGTTAATAAATTCTTATCTACTTTCAGGTTTCAAAGTATTTGGATTACGTGCAGTCTATAGATAACTTGTAAATCTCCCCGCACGATCTGTTTCCTGCAAATTCTGTCGACAGCACAGGGGAAAATTCAAATTAAATGGTATTTTACCAAACGTTAACGTAACTTCAAAGAAAAGACCGCGTTACTTTCTTATACAGTTCACCAGTAAAGTGCATTTGATTAAGCAAACTCGTGGGTTGTCACTGCGATACCTGGAAACAAAGTATCCACTTTAATCTTACGGCAGAAAACGATCGACCGGTTACCGACCCCTTGGTCTAGAGTCTAGATAGCTTGACGATTACACAGTATCAGAATAACTCATTGCACCGAAAAACCATGCCTTCCTTAGCGGTTAAGTATGTGAATATGAACAGTTTTGACTCGTGTAGTTTCCAACAGTCTCTGACAACGAAAGAACGTGGCTACTGAACACTCAGGCATGTCGTACAAGACGAGTAATATCAGGTTGTGCATTGGGATGGCAACTTCATCACGTAAAAGAAGTGACCACAGAAATCACTGTTGCAAGAGCACGTGACTGTTCGGCGCAGGCTTCCTACCATGGCACCAGCTGCAGCGATGGCTCCGTGCTTCGTAAGAATCGCAAAAGTACATGATGATGATGATGAACAGTTTTCCCTGTCTTTCACAACTGATAGGAACATGATGATGATGATGATGAACAGTTTTCCCTGTCTTTCACAACTGGTAGGAACATGATGATGATGACGATGAACAGTTTTCCCTGTCTTTCACAACTGGTAGGAACATGATAATGATGATGATGAACAGTTTTCCCTTTCTTTCACAACTGGTAGGAACATGATGATGATGATGATGAACAGTTTTCCCTGTCTTTCACAACTGGTAGGAACATGATGATGTTGATGATGAACAGTTTTCCCTGTCTTTCACAACTTGTGGGAACATGGTGACGATGACGATGAACAGTTTTCCTTGTCTTTCGTAACTGGTGGGAACATGATGATGATGATGATGATGATGATGATGATAAACAGTTTTCCCTGTCTTTCACAACTGGTGGGAACATGATGATGATGATGATGAACAGTTTTCACTGTCTTTCATAACTGGTGGGAACATGATGATGATGATGAACAGTTTTCCATGTCTTTCATAACTGGTGGGAACATGATGATGGTGATGATGATGATGAACAGTATTCCCTGTCTTTCATAACCGGTGGGAACATGATGATGATGATGATGAACAGTTTTACCTTTCTTTCACAACTGGTATAAATATGATGATGATGATAAATAGTTTTCCCTGTCTTTCATAAATGGTGGGAACATGATGATGATGATGAACAGTTGTCCCATTCTTTCACAACTTGTGGGAATATGATGATGATGATGAACAGTTTTCTCTGTCTTTCATAACTGGTGGGAACATGATGATGTGACATGTATATGCAAATATCGCTTCTTTTCTGTACACCTTCGTTTCCCCTTCCAGCGTGTATAATTTTTGCTACGAAAAAACCCACGCAAATCGACTGTCTTGACTCATATTTTAGCCACGCCTATTTTTTTCTGCTTTCACGAGCTTGCGAGTTGTTTACATACGATGGAAACTGTCACTCATTTAGGTGAGCGTAGAACGCTTGTCTAACAGAAGTTCTCACGCCAGCGGAGCAGTCAGTATTACGTTGACTGGCAGATTGTACGTGCCCACAACACGTGGAAGGTAGACCGCTTTGAAGTTCTCTACAAGGGAAGCGAATCCTGTGATGTTGTACATACAGGGAGACAATCGCTGAGATCAGAAGCCTTTGTGGTCGACTGGCAAGGTCGAACAGAGGGACCGTAAAAATTCTTTATCTCGGGAACGAAGCTTCTTGATTCCCTTGATATGGCCGAAGGCGCGATTTTTCGCACCAGCTAGTGAGATAACGGCTTTTCTGTATTTATACTCATCTCCCAAAGTCAGTTTATCTAGTCACTTCAGAATTTTTTTTTAAATACCTAGCTCGACATTCTAGAGCCATTGTACAAAGTGGATTATTTAGATTTAGTGGAGATAGTTTCATTTTTTTCTGTTTTGCGGTAATATATATTAGCCTTTAAGTGATTTAATGTGTTAAGTTCCTCATTACAATTCACTGGGATTTTCTATGTTAATTGACTAGCGTATTAAATAACATATAGCTAATTTTGCCAGCTGTAATGAAAATTTAATCACTCGTTTAGAGATGTTTTAATTGACTAATAAATACACTAGGCGACTGACTATTGACGGAATATAAATTTACTTCTAATTCATGACGTGTAATTGTGTAAGTGACTAGTGTAATATCATGTGGCGAAACAAATAGCTAGTAATGACAAGTGATATGTGTAAGGTAGTCATAATTAAATTATCACTGATAAGATAGGCTAAGACCTGTGTGCTTTTAATTTAATTAAATGACAGAGTGGATAAGAGATCTAAACCTTACGCGTGACCGGATAGGATATTGATATTGTGATTACATGTTTTGTTTTCTCCTAAATCTAGTACTGATCACAAACCAGTCTGCCAGCGGTCTAAGTCAAAATACAACCAGTAACAATTCTTAGTCGTTATCGGGTCTTCGATGTTGACCTGAGCGGTCCTCTTGTTTCATCCAGAGAGAGAGAGTCCAAACGTATAGACAATAAGAATTACGTTTAACTGGAGACACCAAATATCCAGAGTTTTTCCATTCAGTTATATCAGCCCGCTGTGGCAATATATATATATATATTTATAAGTTCAAGAAGTTGTTAACCAACTAGTAGGTAAGCGCGATTGAATATGACCACAGCCTGACAGAGTGTGAGGAAGAGAAGTGAATATTTATGTTTGTATAATCATTATAACCACTTTTTTTTTTCGCTAATACTATTATGTTTACAGGATAGATTAATTAGGAACTCTGTTCTTTACTTGATCGTCTATTTCTATACCCTAGCGTTAATCTTTTGACCTTTCGGGGTTATTAACTTCTTGCGGGATTACTTTTTTCTCACCAGAGGGGATAACACTTATGGGGGTTTTTTCCCCCCAAAATTCTGTAACCTATGATTTTATTGATATATATGTTTAATGTTGTGAGAAGTTTTATATGATAATAAACTTAACATAAACTTAATTACTGGTGTTGGTCAGCTCAGCTCATATCCATATTCCATTTACTATAGTTTTCACGTTTGTGTGTGTCTTGTCGTCACTTATTTGTGTGTGTGTGTGTATATATATATATATATAGTTAAACGTATATTTTAAATGTACGGAGAGTAGAATTGTCTGATAACAAATTACAGTCGTAAAGATAGGCTGGACTAGAGTATCTTCTCAATCCAGGGACAAATTCTACCCTTAAACTAATCACTCGTGAAATCTATTTCTTATACCTTATTTCTCACCCAGTTAGCACCTTTTCAGTTCTATTCAGACGGGACCAGAATCTATCTTAAATACCTATCAAAAATTTACGACAAATGATGATGATAATGATGAACAGTTTTCCCTGTCTTTCATAACTGGTGGGAACATGATAATGATGATGATGATGAACAGTTTTACCTTTCTTTCACAACTGGTAGGAACATGATGATGATGATGATGAACAGATTTCCCTGTCTTTCACAACTGGTAGGAACATGATGATGTTGATGATGAACAGTTTGCCCTGTCTTTCACAACTTGTGGGAACATGAGAATGATGATGAACAGTTTTCCCTGTCTTTCATAATTGGTGGGAACATGATGATGATGATGATGATGAACAGTTTTACCTGTCTTTCATAACTGTTGGGAACATGATGATGATAATGAACAGTTTTTCCTGTCTTTCTTAACTGGTGGGAACATGATGACGATGATGATGATAAACAGTTTTCCCTGTCTTTCATAACTGGGGGGAACATGATGATGATGACGATGAACAGTTTTCCCTGTCTTTCATAACTGGTGGGAACATGATGATGATAATGAACAGTTTTCACCGTCTTTCTTAACTGGTGGGAACATGATGTTGATGATGATGATGAACAGTTTTCCCTGTCTTTCATAACTGGTGGGAACATGATGATGATGATGATGATGAGTAGTTTTCCCTGTCTTTCATAACTGGTGGGAACATGATGATGATGATTGTGGCAGAGAGATTTATGATTAATACATTTCAGATATCTATTCTTTATTCTACACTTGTCTTTTCCTTTAATTCCGCTCTTTTACCTTTCTTTCGCTCTTTTACTTTTCTTTTTGCTTACGCTAGATTGTTAAGATAAAACTCTCCCATTCGTACCTTTGTCATTTTCCTTTCTAATATTTAGCAACGCATTTTATTGCTGTTAAGCTAAGTTCTTTGATGAGACCGAATCGTGTTAATTCGTTCTCGACAGGGATAAGAAGTAAGACGATCGTCTATCACATTTCTCTAATCTGCTCGCCTATAAGTTAATTATTCACGATGTAAGATGTGAGATGAAAGACGAGCGTGCGTGTATTTCGTTTATGACCAGAGTCTGCAGGCAGAAATCGTGTAAGATGTTGCAACAGAGAAAGGTGGCAACGTATTTTTCGTTCAAAGGGAAACAAGATGAGCAATTTTATTGCCTCCCTTGTTAACCAGCTCGCTAGAAAAGTAATTAAAACATGGTGAGCATAGCCATATCAAAGACTTTGCTAGCCCGATTTTAAGCAGTCTGTGCGCTGCCAGTTGGCGAGACAGAGCGGCATGGGTGCGAAGAATTCGTTCATTTGTAGAATGAGATAGGAAATATGTAAATCCGGACGGAGGTGCTACATATGGCAAACGAGTCTGATGTTCGGATTTTAGACGTAATATTTTTCCTTTGATTTCAGAGAGATATATACTCGGGAAATCTAACTCTAATTCATTCAGTACTCCTCAGAAGACAGCTTCCTTCGTTCTGAATACCTTGTAGAGTGAAACTCTTAGTTTCTCGACATAGCCGAGTTCTAGACTACCTGTATAAAGGATAGTTCTCAGTTTTGTGGTGATAGCCTGTAGTTCTGTTTTGGAGGTAAATAATATTGAGCTAAAAGTATACAGCTTAAATAAGTATTATATTTTACGCGTGGGTAGGATAGGATGTGTGTATAATATTGTGGTTAAGTATTTTGTACTTTTCTCTTCCTTATACAGTTTTGGGTCAGCCCAACCTCTACCAGCGGTTTTGTTTCAGTATATGAGAAAAACATAGAAGAAACATTTTGTAATTTAAATAAGTGAGTTTCCAAGTTACAACCTGTCTGACACGGTGTTTGCATCCACAAAGAGACAGAGTACTCATCTCACTAACTTTAAAACTAAATGCAATAACTGGGCCTATCGAGCCAGATTATAATTATTCCCAACAATCTCATTGTACATTCAGCCCCTGTGGCGAGAGAAATTACAACCAATAACATTTCCGACGTTTTTTTAAAACTAATTGTGGTGTGACCAAGAATTTTACATTTGAAAGTAGTTACAAACCTGCCACTAAGTAGTGGAAACCTCGTGATTCTGACACTGTGACTCCGTTTAACATTGCTTACCTAAGCTGATTCAAGTCACCTTACTAGTAATCTAAAAATATAGCTGTAAAGCGAATGCTCCCCGGAACATCGGAAGAAACCTGTATCTGCAGAGCTGGGATTCGCTTTATCCAAAGAATACAGATTCACTGTAGAGAAGTGTCCTGAAGTTTGCGCCAGAAGGCGAAAAAACAGCACGTGTGTAGGTAAGAATGTATGTCAGGGGCCTCTGCTGAATGAACAGAGAGAAAGCAGAACGAGTGATTCTTTCATTCTATATTCATGCACCCGCTTTGAAATTTCTTTATGCAATTTGTGTTGCAAATGCTGATTTCCTCTTAGGATAGATTAATATATCAACGCTGTTCTTAAACTATAGAGGATAAATCTTATACCATAGCGTATAAATCTGTGACTCTTTGGGGGCTATAACTTCTCTTCTAACGGGATCGTGAGCTAAACAGACGGGGAAAGGATTACACCTATGGGTCTATTAATCTTTTTAGTAATTCTTTAACCTATGTATATTTATATGTGATTGATATTCAAATTTATGGTGTGGGTACATTGTCTTATGATAATAAAATTTACATAAATAAACAGTGTGTCATACCAAATATCTAGTGTCTAACAATCTGTGTATGGGCTTTCTGACCACACTAATAGTAATTTTTTTCCACATCATTATTGAGTATTGTACATTTGATTTAGAGGTTGATTTTGTCGGAAGTTATGTTATATGTTGATTTTGTAATACTAAACCGCTGGTAGAATTTGTGATTGCGTAACAACCACAGGATATTGAAGCAGAAGGTGTTTTGAACTAAGTTAAGGAGTGCGTTCGGACAAATTTATTTCGTCCAGTTAATTGCCTCCCTTACCCGATCTGACTTCAGGGGGGAACTTGTAGTGGACTTAAAATTAAGGGAAATTTTTTTTCTCCTAAACTTTTTGCAATAATTGTTTTGTTTCCACTGTAGCAACTTAATTTTGTTAGTGATTAATCTTAACTACCATTTATTTGGCATAGTCGCTTGTATTTAGAGCCTTTAGAGCCATTAATAGCAGCGATAGTTAGATAACTATTTAGGAGGAGGTATCCCAGTTAAAATATATCATCTATTTGTTTGTATTTTCTCGTAAGTGGTAAGGAACCAGTGTATCTTTTTTTTTTTACTTCCTTCTCGATTAACACTCAGTCAGTTCTTTACAATGGCAGAGAGGGCAAAGCTTAGGCAGATGCTCAGACAGGAAGCAAAGGAAGAGGGATTACAGGGAGAAGAAGCGAAAGCGTTTGTCAACGAAGAACTTGACAGATGTGATGCGGAGCAGAAGGAAAAAGCAGCCGAAGCTAAAGAGCAGAAGAAGATGGATGAAGAAATGGAAATCCGTAGGGCTAACGAAAGAGAGAAGGAGAGACAGCATGAAGAAAGAGAGAAGGAGAGACAGCATGAGGAAAGAGAAAATGAGCAACGATGACAGCACGAGTTGGCGCTTAAAGCTCTAGAAGTCCAAAGTCGTAATGCTGCCTCTACCTCCAGAAATGGAGAGCCTTCTCCTCATTCTTCTTTAACTGATCAAACTAACCCTTAATCTCCTCAACTCAACGCTATGTCATTTGCTCTAGAATCTTTCCCTTGTCCTAATGAAAAGATTAACAACTGGCTAGAAAAATTTGAGAAAATGGCAACTCTGTACGGTTTAGAGAGGTCGCGTTGGTGTATGAAGCTTTCCCAAGCTTTGAAAAGTAATGCCTACGATGTGTATGCAAAACTGGAAAGCAGCCAACAAGAAAACTACAACGTGTTGAAGAAAGCTTTGCTTGAACGGTTTGAAATGAACGTTCGCAAATTTTTGCAACTGTTTCGCAACAGCAGGAAGGAGAATTCTGAAACTTTTCAGCAGTTCTCGTCTCGTCTGAAGGGGTACTTGACAAAGTGTCTCGAGCTTTCACAGCTCGCCTCTACCTATGAAGGGCTTGAGGAGTTCGTTATATGCGAACAGATAAAGAACACTTTGTCTGTTGACACCCGGAGGTTTTTAGCTGAGCAGGGTGCAGAAAAGCTTGAAGACATTTTGGAAAAGTCTGAGCGATATCATAATGCGCTGGCCGAACTGCCGGCCACAAAACGTAAACCGACAGAAGAGCCTTTTCGAAAGAATAATCTAGACCAATCTTCTCATGCTTCTCACCAAAATAACCAGAGAGAAACTGGACCCCAAAACCCCCCTCCTGAAAAGTCTAAGTTCTACAAAAACAAGTACCCCAACAACAAACAGTCTGATCGACCCAACCATCCTACATGGCAGCGCGGCCACAAAGGACAAGGTGACAAAGGGAAAACCCCTGAGCACGGGACATATGATCAGAGCGAGCACACCGAGCCTAAACGCAACGGATGCTTGCTAACAGTCTCGCAAGGTAGAATTAATGTCAATGATTCTCAACCTAAAAAGGGGAGACCCTCAACGCGAGGTACTGTTATATTGAACGGTTCTTCAACTCTTTGTTTATTTGACACGGGGCTTTCTTATGATTGCATTGTCGCCAGGCACATGGTCAAACCCGGTCAAGAGACAGGAGAAACCGTCCAACTTTGTGGAGTTTCTAAGAGTGATGCACTTACAGCGCTTCCCATCGCATTGGTTGAGATCCACTCTGATTTTGTCAGAGGTGTGATCAAAGCGGCTGTTATGGAGCCCCATCTACCCAGTCATACTTGGCGGTAGATATGTGTTTATTGGGAAACCGGAAGAGCCAATTGTGGCAGCAGCGACTACAAGAGGGCAAATCAAGAAGGAACCGGAGCCTGCGTCAAATTTGTTACCTAAGGAACTTAAAGAGGCGCAACAAAAGGACCCTACTTTGGCACCCTGCTTTAGGAAACTGCCCATGGCTAAGGATGCCAGACAACACGGGGACATTTTTTCTAAAGATGGCGTACTTTATCGCAGAACGGGCAAGCCTGAATAAGGTTACAACCAGCTCCTAGTACCGAAACAGTACAGAAGCCAAATCTTAGAAATGGGGCACTCTCTTCCCTTTAGCGGGCATATGGGACAGAACACCACAAACCAACGTATATCGACTCACTATTGGTGGCCAGAAATGAATACTGATATTATCAGGTATGTGAAATCCTGCGCCCAGTGCCAACGTGTGCCACCCAAGCAACGGACACCCCCATTCTCTCTGGGTGAAATGCCAATAATGGTAACAACATTTGAACGGGTAGTGATCGACATTTTAGGCCTCTTGGAAAGGACTAAAAGAAGAAATAGGTTCGTCCTGACCTTAGTCGACACATGCACTTTATGGGCAGAAGCTATACCGCTTACATGCGCGGATGCCAAGCATGTCGCAGAAGCCCTCGTGCAGATTTTTACTCTGTTGGGATTCCCTCAAGTGTTGATGGATAACGGATCTCCATACCGAAACCTGTTAATGGATGAGAATATGATCTTGAGGGACCAGCACATCTACATAAAGCCATATAATCCGGCCGGAAGTGGGTTAGTAGATGGTGTCAACGGAAACCTCCACATGATGTTAAGTAAACTGGGACAAGTGAAACCTGAAGATTGGGATTTTTGTGTACCTGCAGCTTTATTTGCTTACAGGGAAGCCTCAAATACTTCCACAGGATTTACCCCAGCGACTCTTTTATTCGGCAGACCTATTAAGGGGCCGCTTGAAGCCTTACTTCAGTCGCTGACAGCCCAGAAGGCTGATGAGACAGTTGTCTCAGCCAGTAAATATGTGTCGTATTTAAAGGATAGGTTAAAACTAGGATGGGACCTAGCAACGACCAACTTTAAGCGAGCACGCGCAAAGCACGCTAACCGATACAGGAAAGTCGCGAAAGAGAGAGAACTACAACCAGGGGAGACAGTTTTGTTGTTACTGCCAACCGGAAGCAACAAACTACGCATCGGGTGGCAAGGGCCGTTTACCGTCCTTAAAAAGATTTCAAAGGCTAACTACCAGATCTCTATTAATGGAAAGGAGAAGGTCTTTCATGTAAATCTGATAAAGAAATACGTGGAAAGACCAGTGCCAACCTCCGAACATCTCCTGGCGATCGCCAAAATAGACGAAGATGACAACAGTTGCAGCGAAATTCCACTGCAAACACACGGAATCTTTCAAAAATGTCAAAAGCGGCGACACTCTTTCAAGAGCACACGGAAGACATTGCAGAGAAAGAAAACTTTGGGAGCAGTCATGAGTAAGAATTGGACAGAGACGGAGGGGGGAGACGATAGTGTAGATAACAGGCACCCATAAGCTACTGATATCGGAAATTTATTTCCATATAGCAGACATGTAATGGTTTCATATCTTAAAGGGGGGACGTCTGTGGCAGAGAGATTTATGATTAATAAATTTCAGATATCTATTCTGTATTCTACACTTGTCTTTTCCTTTAATTTCGCTCATTTACCTTTCTTACGCTCTTTTACTTTTCTTTTTGCATACGCTCGATTGTTAAGATAAAACTCTCCCATTCGTACCTTTGTCATTTTCCTTTCTAATATTTAGCAACGCATTTTATTGCTGTTAAGCTAAGTTCTTTGATGAGACCGAATCGTGTTAATTCGTTCTCGACAGGGATAAGAAGTAAGACGATTGTCTATCACTTTTCTCTAATCTGCTCGCCTATAAGTTAATTATTCACGATGTAAGATGTGAGATGAAAGACGAGCGTGCGTGTATTTCGTTTATGACCAGAGTCTGCAGGCAGAAATCGTGAAAGATGTTGCAACAGAGAAAGGTGGCAACGTATTGTTCGATCAACGGGAAACAAGATGAGCAATTTTATTGCCTCCCTTGTTAACCAGCTCGCTAGAAAAGTAACTAAAACATGGTGAGCATAGCCAGATCAAAGACTTTGCTAGCCCGATTTTAAGCAGTCTGTGCGCTGCCAGATGGCGAGACAGAGCGGCATGGGTGCGAAGAATTCGTTCATTTGTAGAATGAGATAGGAAATGTGTAAATCCGGACGAAGGTGCTACATATGGTAAACGAGTCTGGTGCTCGGATTTTAGACGTAATATTTTTCCTCTGATTTCAGAGAGATATAAACTCGGGAAATCTAACTTTAATTCATTCAGTACTCCTCAGAAGACAGCTTCCTTCGTTCTGAATACCCTGTAGAATGAAGTTCTTAGTTTCTCGACATAGCCGAGTTCTAGACTACATGTATAAAGGATAGTTCTCAGTTTCGCGGTGATAGCCTGTAGTTCTGTTTTGGAGGTAAATAACATTGATAGTATTTGTGAGTGATTTAAGTGGTAAATCGACTATTATATCTTCACTAGATTTATGTGTAGAGTGATTAAATAAAAGTCAGTTAATTTTCTCTAAGTTCATTGTGTTACAGTGGATAGCAAAATAAATTACCATTTCTAGCTAAAACTCATACAGCTATAAATAAATTTAATTAAATTGCTAGTAACCAGTCCGAGAATATTTTAACTAACTAGTAAACGCAATGATTCATCATTGAGTATTGACGAAATCTATTTATATATATTTCTAATTCATGATGATTGATTTTTTTCAATGACTAGAATTTATTTCACGGAAGTTTAAACGATGAGACAAGCGCTAAGCTTATAGTCTCTAACTTAAAGTTAATAACCGAAGTGAATATTATATTTTACGCGTGGGTAGGATAGGATGTGTGTATAATATTGTGGTTAAGTATTTTGTACTTTTCTCTTCCTTATACAGTTTTGGGTCAGCCCAACCTCTACCAGCGGTTTTGTTTCAGTATATGAGAAAAACATAGAAGAAACATTTTGTAATTTAAATAAGTGAGTTTCCAAGTTACAACCTGTCTGACACGGTGTTTGCATCCACAAAGAGACAGAGTACTCATCTCACTAACTTTAAAACTAAATGCAATAACTGGGCCTATCGAGCCAGATTATAATTATTCCCAACAATCTCATTGTACATTCAGCCCCTGTGGCGAGAGAAATTACAACCAATAACATTTCCGACGTTTTTTTTAAACTAATTGTGGTGTGACCAAGAATTTTACATTTGAAAGTAGTTACAAACCTGCCACTAAGTAGTGGAAACCTCGTGATTCTGACACTGTGACTCCGTTTAACATTGCTTACCTAAGCTGATTCAAGTCACCTTACTAGTAATCTGAAAATATAGCTGTAAAGCGAATGCTCCCCGGAACATCGGAAGAAACCTGTATCTGCAGAGCTGGGATTCGCTTTATCCAAAGAATACAGATTCACTGTAGAGAAGTGTCCTGAAGTTTGTGCCAGAAGGCGAAAAAACAGCACGTGTGTAGGTAAGAATGTATGTCAGGGGCCTCTGCTGAATGAACAGAGAGAAAGCAGAACGAGTGATTCTTTCATTTTATATTCATGCACCCACTTTGAAATTTCTTTATGCAATTTGTGTTGCAAATGCTGATTTCCTCTTAGGATAGATTAATATATCAACTCTGTTCTTAAACTATAGAGGATAAATCTTAGACCATAGCGTATAAATCTGTGACTCTTTGGGGGCTATAACTTCTCTTCTAACGGGATCGTGAGCTAAACAGAGGAGAAAAGGATTACACCTATGGGTCTATTATTCTTTTTAGTAATTCTTTAACCTATGTATATTTATATGTGATTGATATTCAAATTTATGGTGTGGGTACATTGTCTTATGATAATAAAATTTACATAAACTTATACCAGTGTGTCAGTCAGCTTGTCCCAAATATCTATATTCCATTGTTATAGTTTTCACGTCTGTGCGTCTAACTGTCGTCACTTATGTGGGTGTGTATGTGAGTGGTATATATATATATATATATATATATATATATATATATATATATATATATATATATATATATATATATATATATATATATATATATATATTCTAATAGACTGTCTGATTCCTCTAGATCTGTTGTAGAAGATAGGCTGACAGAGAGAAGATTCTAGATTTCAGGGACAGACTCTATTAATTTCTACCATCTCACTCGTGAAAATCTATATCTATTATTATCTCCCACAGAGCAATGACCTATTCTATTTCTATTCAGAAGGGACCAATCTATATCTTAATTCCCCTATCAAAATCTACGACAAATGCGGGCTCGTTTTTTTTCCGGGAATTGAACTCAAATCCTGACCAAGTCGTCAGAATTTCTCGTCTAACGGGATTTTGAACTTAGAATAGGAAGACGAGATGGCAAATATCAGCTCGTCTACAGGATTAATATTCTTTATTCTGATATAGAGTAAGAGTGTGATGTCTCGTGAGTTTTAATATCTTTAAAAATAACTATCCCCTAGACTAACAATCTGTGTATGGGCTTTCTGACCACACTAATAGTAAATTTTTTTCCACAGCATTATTGAGTATTATACATTTGATTTACAGGTTGATTTTGTCGGAAGTTATGTTATATGTTGATTTTGTAATACTGTAGCGAAATTTGGTTCCTCTTGCTTTGTTGTGGAAAAATGTGTAACGCGACACACACACACACAGCGCAAGGACAGCGCGGCGGTCTTGCTTTGAAGTTTGAAGACGGCGCAAAAATGTGAAATATGTTTAAGCCAGAAGGTACTGAAGAATGAGGAAATAACTAATATAGGAATGTATGGCGGACTTTCAAAGTTTTCATTTACAGGAAATTAAATTTCTAACTACAAGAAAACGCCTGGTTGGAATAATATTAAATAAAAATAACTCAACAACGGAGATAGACTAGGAATTATATCCAAAAGGATATTATTCAAATATCGATATTTTTAAAGATAATTAATATTTTTCACCTTCATCACATCTGCTAAAAGTTAGCTAATAATCTTTCAAAATTTATTATAACTACATACCTAAACGGATTTAAATATAAACTGGATATAATGAAAGCCTCATATGGGGAAAATGAAAGTATACCTAGGAAGGAAGGAAGGATATAAGTGTGTAGTGAACAGAAGACAAAAACAAGTACAGGAAACGCACAGATCGCCTCAAATCGCCTCAAACCAGGAGATGAAACGAAAATCTTTTGGGACTTTTAGAGGTGCTTTCTCGTACGGGCGAGAGACTGAAATATAAGGACAGAACGGCGCGTTGAAAATCACACACACCAAATCCAGAAGCCAAAGTGAGAAACTGGAAGACAGCATCTGCAAGAAAAGTTCTATTTTCACGCTGCATGCAGAGCAGATTAAATTCAGCCAAAACAGTCTCACCGTGAGCTTATAAATCCTAAGAGGGTATGTAAGTTTATTAAAGATATATGTATGACTAATATCATTTTATTTCAGATGTTATTTACGATTTGATTGTATCAGACATGATAAAAAGGGAATGACGCTAACCAGAGATAACCTTCACCGGCATTGTCAGGAAGCATAACCATTAATTGGTTAGCCAAATATATCATGGCTAGTTCTTGCCTGGAAGCTTACGACATACCAGCAAGTACATAAGTGACTTGACATCCGTAAGTGGAGGGCAAAGGTTATATCGTACCCATGTATCACATTGCTCTGTGGGAGATAATAATAGATATAGATTTTCACGAGTGAGATGGTAGAAATTAATAGAGTCTGTCCCTGAAATCTAGAATCTTCTCTCTGTCAGCCTATCTTCTACAACAGATCTAGAGGAATCAGACAGTCTATTAGAATATATATATATATATATATATATATATATATATATATATATATATATATATATATATATATATATATATTTATATATATATATATATATATATATATATATATATATATATATATATATATATATATATATATATATATATATATATATATATATATATATATATATATACCACTCACATACACACCCACATAAGTGACGACAGTTAGACGCACAGACGTGAAAACTATAACAATGGAATATAGATATTTGGGACAAGCTGACTGACACACTGGTATAAGTTTATGTAAATTTTATTATCATAAGACAATGTACCCACACCATAAATTTGAATATCAATCACATATAAATATACATAGGTTAAAGAATTGTAAGAGTTATCTACCCTTCCAAGATGGAGGTGAAATTCGTTTCTCACCTTAACACCAGAGTATCTAGTGGTGTAGACATTTTCCTATAACTGACCTCGAAACCCTCGAATCGGTCGGTTGGATCGGAGGGTTGATCAGTGAGCTAACAATTCACTATCGTAAAACAAGCTATTGTTACCGAAACAGAACCAGGCTCGACAGTAAACATGACTCACTCTAATATCTTGGGGGCTAAGGAGATTTCTAAAATTGGATACTGGAATGTAAGAACTATGTATCAAGACGGAAAATTGGAAGAAGTAATTAAAGAAATGGATAATTATAAGTTGGACTTATTGGGTGTCAGCGAGTGTAGATAGACGGGGAAGGGCATAAAATATATTTCAGAAGAAAAAAAGCAAATTATATACTCTGGTAGTAATGATAATCGTCACACAGAGGGAGTAGCCATCCTAATGACACAGAAAGCAGCAGCATCGCTTATCAGCTGGGTACCTATCAATGAGAGGCTAATATTAGCTAGATTTCAGACACGATTTTTCAAGCTCTCAATTGTACAATGTTATGCACCAACTAACGACACTCTTGATACCACAAAAGATGACTTCTATGAAGCACTTCTAAGTACCATCAACACAATACCCAAGCATGACATAATAGCAGTCATGGGTGATTTTAACGCCAAAGTAGGTGACAACAACGATGGAGTACAAAGATATCTCGGTACTCATGGCATAGGCTGTATGAATCAAAATGGCGAAAGACTTCTAGAACTTTGTGAAATATCAAACCTCGTTGTGGCAGACACCATCTTTCCACATAAGAATATCCACAAGATAACATGGAATTCACCTGATGGCAGAACTAAGAACCAGATAGATCACTTCTGCATAAGCGCTAAATTTCGCTCATCAGTTCAAGACGTCAGAGCATACAGAGGTGCAGAGATCGGAAGCGATCATAACCTCTGCATAGCTAAACTGAGAATTAAACTGAAGAAGTTATACCAACCGAATAAAAATAGAAGAATAGATGTACACAGACTGCAATCAAATGATATAAAGAAGGAATATAATGTCAAAATGAACAACTATTTCGATGCTTTAGGCAAAATTGACAACGATATCACCACCAAGACAATCGATACTAAATGGGAACAACTGAGAACAGCAATGACAGAAGCAGCTGTAGCGACCACCGGATACCTAGTACATAAAAAGAAAAAATGGATGAGAGAAGATACTTGGGATAAAATACAAGAAAGGAAAACAGCAAAACTTAAACTACTAGCGGCAAGTACACATAATGCAGTTGAATCTTGCAAACTAACTTATAACTTGTTAAATAAAGAAGTGAAGACAAAAACTCGAAGAGATAAAAGACAGTTCATCAATGAACTGGCCGTAGAAGCTGAAAATGCTGCAAGAACTGGTAATAGTAGGTGCCTTTATCAAATTACAAAACAACTATGTCACCAGCCTACTGCTATGGAAACACCTGTTAAAGGTAAATTAGGGAATTCAATACCAACAGAAAAAGAACAAATGAAGAGATGGGCTGAGCACTTCATGGAGGTGCTAAACAGACCACCACCAACAGTAACACCTGATTTTAATAATGAAACACCCACAACCACCTTGCCAATAACTTGCGATGAATTCACGCTGGACGAGATCAAACAAGCCGTTAAAAGATTAAAAAATTCTAAAGCTGCTGGAGTTGACGAAATTTCAGGGGAAATGATTAAAGCAGTTAATGACAACAACCTCTTGAGAATTTTAGATATTATAAATGAAGTATGGAGAGAAGAACAACCACCACAACAATGGAAAGACAGTATTATTGTAAAGTTACCGAAGAAAGGTGATCTATCAGACTGTAATAACTGGCGTGGTATATCTCTATTATCAGTACCTGGAAAATTATTATGTTGCATGATGTTAGAAAGACTTAAATTGCATGCTGACGAAAAGATCAGAGAAGAACAAGCGGGTTTCAGGCCGAAACGATCATGTATTGATCAAATATTCACACTAAGAACAATTATAGAAGAATCAGTGGAAAGGCAATCGCCACTTATTATCACCTTCGTCGATTTTCAAAAAGCCTTTGATAGTCTACACCGCCCATCATTGTGGAAGATACTAACAATCTATGGTTTTCCAACAAAATATGTGAATATAATCAAAGCGCTATATGACAATGCAAGATGTTGTGTTAGAACAAATAAAGGGAATACAGAATGGTTTACAGTAGAAACAGGGGTGAAACAAGGCTGTATTATGTCACCACTACTTTTTGGAATAGCTATTGATTGGGTTATGAGAAACTATACCCACAATGAACAATTGGGTATAAAATGGACAAATGGAAAATTCCTGGGGGACCTGGATTTCGCAGATGATGTAGCATTCTTAAGTTCAACACCAAGACAATCCCAAGAAGCAATAAATAATTTGTGTCATCTCTCGGTTAAAATAGGTCTCCAAATAAATGCCTCTAAAACTAAAGCTATGAACTTTTCTAACGAGACCTTTGATATCATCTTGAACGGGGAAAAACTACAGAAAGTTGAAAATTTCAATTATTTAGGCAGTAAAATGACTCAGGATGGTGACACAACAAGAGAAATCCATACTAGAATTGCTTTGGCAGCTAGCGCCTTCAATAGATTATCTAACATTTGGAAATTACGATCATTGAATATACATACCAAGCTTCGTCTGTTTAATTCAAATGTTATCTCAGTGTTAACATACGGCTGTGAGAGTTGGAAAATAACAAAATCTTTGGAGAACAAGCTGAATACATTCGAGAACAAATGTCTTAGAAAACTCATGAACATCAGTTGGAAAGAATTCAAGACTAATCGACAAATAAGAGAAGACTCTAGGCAGAAATATGTCTCCGACTATATAAGGAAAAGACGATGGTCATATATTGGTCATGTCCTACGAATGCAAAACAACAGAATACCACTACAGGCGCTCACTTGGGTTCCTGAGGGTAAGAGGAAAAAAGGAAGACCAAAAGAAACACTCAGAAGAACAATAATAAGAGAAGGAAGAACGTTGGGCCTAAATAATGTGCAAGAGCTAAGAGGAGTGGCGTCACAACGAACAACCTGGAGAGCACTGGTTTCTGCCTTATGCGCCGTGTTTGGCGCTTAAATAATTTATTATTATTATGTATCATAACATTGATTTATTCATGTATTTTGTTACTTCTGCACAGTATACATTATCTTATCATGCTATCTCTGTAACATACTACCATGATTCATTCATTTATATACAAACACTGAAGACATGGTCGCATCATGAACAGCATTGGGTGGCGAGATTGTTGGAACACCATGGCCACCTATTACCTTTTGTTCCAGGTTTTTATGATCAAGTTTTATGATCATTGTTGATCGAGTAACCAAAAGACTTGAAGACCGTTGATCCTGCTAACTGAAGCCTAGAGGTCAACCAATCTTCAACACCTTAGTCCCCCGTAGTTATAGGGCGGGCTGAAGGAAATTCTTCCTGATCATTAGTGTGT
The DNA here is from genome assembly GCA_024509875.1 of Oreohelix idahoensis. Classification (NCBI taxonomy): domain Eukaryota; kingdom Metazoa; phylum Mollusca; class Gastropoda; order Stylommatophora; family Oreohelicidae; genus Oreohelix; species Oreohelix idahoensis. The sequence goes on from JAMPIV010016300.1 coordinate 76,555, forward strand.
CTCAGGAACCTCGAACAATATCAGATGAGTGTTATGTGTATCCATCCAACAAATCCTGTGAGCAGTTTCTAAAACGACTGTCTAATGATGACAACTAGATAGCCAGAATTATCAAAGAGATACTGTGACAAACGTTTGTGTAATTTCAGTGGAAGATAAATACAAGACTTTTTCTATTATTTATTTAATTTGTAACTATAAATAATCATTCATTTTACCATCTTCCAGCACACATTTCTCATTACAAGAATATATAGATGTACATAATAAATTATGAAATTGTACTCATTTGACTTGGTAAATTTTTAACTGTTAAATTTTGAGTTACTGTTTTTAATTTAATTATATTATCACATAGGGTTATTATAGCGAAAGTGGCAACGTATACTTCTGAAGTCTAAATCTATTGTCCAGCTCAGAGTATTCACAGCCGTAACTCACTTGTGATACCAGTGTACTTCTCGGGCACTGGAACTGCAAACTTTCTGGAGAGAGATTCTACTTCTGCTCTACCACTATTATCTTACTAGAAAAACCTTTCGCTACAAATACTAAACCGCTGGTAGAATTTGTGATTGCGTAACAACCACAGGCTTTGAAGCAGAAGGTGTTTTGAACTAAGTTAAGGAGTGCGTTCGGACAAATTTATTTCGTCCAGTTAATTGCCTCCCTTACCCGATCTGACTTCAAGGAGGAACTTGTAGTGGACTTAAAATTAAGGGAAATTTTTTTTCTCCTAAACTTTTTGCAATAATTGTTTTGTTTCCACTGTAGCAACTTAATTTTGTTAGTGATTAATCTTAACTACCATTTATTTGGCATAGTCGCTTGCATTTAGAGCCTTTAGAGCCATTAATAGCAGCGATAGTTAGATAACTATTTAGGAGGAGGTATCCCAGTTAAAATATATCATCTATTTGTTTGTATTTTCTCGTAAGTGGTAAGGAACCAGTGTATCTTTTTTTCTTACTTCCTTCTCGATTAACACTCAGTCAGTTCTTTACAATGGCAGAGGGGGCAAAGCTTAGGCAGATGCTCAGACAGGAAGCAAAGGAAGAGGGATTACAGGGAGAAGAAGCGAAAGCGTTTGTCAACGAAGAACTTGACAGATGTGATGCGGAGCAGAAGGAAAAAGCAGCCGAAGCTAAAGAGCAGAAGAAGATGGGTGAAGAAATGGAAATCCGTAAGGCTAACGAAAGAGAGAAGGAGAGACAGCATGAAGAAAGAGAGAAGGAGAGACAGCATGAGAAGGAGAGGGAGAAGAGACAGCTGAGGAAAGAGAAAATGAGCAACGATGACAGCACGAGTTGGCGCTTAAAGCTCTAGAAGTCCAAAGTCGTAATGCTGCCTCTACCTCCAGAAATGGAGAGCCTTCTCCTCATTCTTCTTTAACTGATCACTCTAACCCTTAATCTCCTCAATTCAACGCTATGTCTTTTGCTCGAGAATCTTTCCCTTGTCCTAATGAAAAGATTAACACATGGCTAGAAAAATTTGAGAAAATGGCAACTCTGTACGGTTTAGAGAGGTCGCGTTGGTGTATAAAGCTTTCCCAGACTTTGAAAAGTACTGCCTACGATGTGTATGCAAAACTGGAAAGCAGCCAACAAGAAAACTACGACGTGTTGAAGAAAGCTTTGCTTGAACGGTTTGAAATGAACGTTCGCAAATTTTTGCAACTGTTTCGCAACAGCAGGAAGGAGAATTCTGAAACTTTTCAGCAGTGTTGTCTCCTCTGAAGGGGTCCTTGACAAAGTGTCTCGAGCTTTCACAGCTCGCCTCTACCTATGAAGGGCTTGAGGAGTTCGTTATATGCGAACAGATAAAGAACACTTTGTCTGTTGACACCCGGAGATTTTTAGCTGAGCAGGGTGCAGAAAAGCTTGAAGACATTTTGGAAAAGTCTGAGCGATATCATAATACGCTGGCCGAACTGCCGGCCACAAAACGTAAACCGACAGAAGAGCCTTTTCGAAAGAATAATCTAGACCAATCTTCTCATGCTTCTCACCAAAATAACCACAGAGAAACTGGACCCCAAAACCCCCCTCCTGAAAAGTCTAAGTTCTACAAAAACAAGTACCCCAACAACAAACAGTCTGATCCATCCAACCGTCCTACATGGCAGCGCGGCCAGAAAGGACAAGGTGACAAAGGGAAAACCCCTGAGCATTGGACATATGATCAGAGCGAGCACACCGAGCCTAAACGCAACGGATGCTTGCTAACAGTCTCGCTTGGTAGAATTAATGTCAATGATTCTCAACCTGAAAAGGGGAGACCCTCAACGCGAGGTACTGTTATATTGAACGATTCTTCAACTTTTTGTTTATTTGACAAGGGGCTTTCTTATGATTGTATTGTCGCCAGGCACCTGGTCAAACCCGGTCAAGAGACAGGAGAAAAAGTCCAACTTTGTGGAGTTTCAAAGAGTGATGCACCTACAGCGCTTCCCATCGCATTGGTTGAGATCCACTCTGATTTTGTCAGAGGCGTGATCAAAGCGGCTGTTATGGAGCCCCATCTACCCAGTCATACTTGGCGGTAGATATGTGTTTATTGGGAAACCGGAAGAGCCAATTGTGGCAGCAGCAACTACAAGAGGGCAAACCAAGAAGGAACTGGAGCCTGCGCCAAATTTGTTACCTTACTTACTTACTTAGTCGTTCCCCTTCTACCGTGAGGTGTAGAGGTTTGGAGGAGAGAGCGCCAGACTATCCTATCGGCTGTCTTCCTCCTGGCCTGGTTCCATTCTAGTCCTCGGTCCTTCAAAGATTTTCTAATGTTGTCCTCCCAGCGGACTCTGGGTCGTCCTGGGGGTCTGGATCCTTGGCTCTTTGTTTCCCATGCTTGTCGTGGTAGCCGATCTTCTCCCATTCTGCAGACATGGCCTAACCATCTTAGTTGGGACTGTTCTACTTGGGTCTGCAGGGGGTGGGATTTAAGGCCTTGACGTATCGTCTGGTTGCGTACCATGTCTCTTCTTGTTACTTCAACCACCTTCCTCAGTTACCTCATTTCTGAGGTTTGGATCTGGCTTTTGTGGGTTGTAGTCATTGCCCATGACTCGCATCCATATGTCAAGACTGGGACATAGGTGGAGCGGTATACAGCCATCTTCGTTTTCTTACCAACCTCTCTCTTGCTGAGGAATCCTCGATTTATGGCCTGAAAAAGTCTTCCAGCTGCTGCCGTTCGAGTGGCCAACTCCTCTCTGATGCCTCCCTTTCGGTCAATAATAGCTCCGAGGTATTTAAAGTGGTCTACCTGCTCCAGGACCTGTTCTCCCAGCTTAATCTGATGTCTTCTTTCTTCTCGTGATATCACCATGGATTTTGTTTTAGAGCTGCTTATGACCATCCCTCTCTTCTCCAGCTCTTCCTTCCAGACTTGCAGGTTGAATTGGAGATGTGCCTCTGATTTAGCAATCAGGGAAACATCATCAGCAAATGCCAGCTCCGAAATACAGACCTGTCTCATCTTCCAGTACCCCACTGAATACTTTCTTGTTCTCTCCTTACATGCCTTAATGACATCGTCCATGAGGAGTATGAAAAGGTAAGGTGACAGGATATCACCTTGTCTTACACCAGTGGTGGTCCTGAACTCTTCTGACTTATGGTTTGCTGTCCTCACATAATTTCTGCAAGACTTGTAGAAACTCTGTATAGCATGAATCAGAGGTGCTGGAATGTTCTTCCTTGCCAAACAATCCCAAAGTTTGCTCCAGGGGACCCTGTCAAACGCCTTTTCCAGATCTATGAAACAAAGATGGATCTCACTCTTATACTCAAGGGCCTTTTCACTCAGCTGTCTGAGTGTGAAGATTAGGTCTTGAGTACTTCGGTTCGCTCGGAATCCGCACTGGACCTCATCCCGTTGTGGCTCAGCTAGGCGTCGGAGTCTCTGCTCTAGGATTCTAGAGTAGATTTTACCAGGGACACTGAGAAGGGATATGCCTCTATGGTTTCCACACTGTCGAGTGTCAACCTTTTTGAAAATTGGTGTTATGATGGCAATCTCCCAATCCTTTGGTATGGTCTTGTTGTACCACGCTGCCTGTAGAACCCTTAAGAGTAATAGGTCGCCTGATGCTCCCATGTACTTAACCATTTCTGGTGTTATACCATCATGCCCTGCTGCTTTGCCCATCTTGATTTTCTCCAGTGCTGCCTTCAGTTCTTCCATCTTTATGTCATCTTCACCATCATTGGTTTTCTCTTCTGTGCTAGTGGTTATCATTTCTGATGCTTCCCCATGCTCACCATCCAGGAGTTCTGAGAAATATTCTTTCCATCTTTCCATTACTTCCTTCGGGGCAGTAAGCAATTTGCCTTGCTTGTCCTTTATAATTTGAGAGGGCATTGTTTTTCCTTTCTCATGTTCTTTAGGGTCTTATAGAACAATTTCTGGTTTTCTTGTGCATCTTTTTCTAGCTTTTCTCCAAATTCTTCCCAGGACTTCTGTTTTGCTGCTAGCACTTTGTTCTTTGCTTCTGTTCTGAGTGTCATTTATTCTCTATATTTTTCCATCTGTCCTGTTGTGTTTTTAGCTCCTAAGTATTGTTTCCATGCCATTTTCATCTCTTATTTTCTCTTTGACCTCCTCTGTCCACCACGGTGTCCTCTTTCTCTTGTTTCCAAGTCGGACTTCACCGCATGCTTCTGCTGCAGCTGTCTTTATGATATCCTTGAATTTATTCCAGAGGTTTTCCAAGTCATCATGTCGTTCTTCTGTGTTGCTCACCGCTGCAGCATTTTTTTTTCTTACGCCCGCTAATACTCGAGGCGAAATCTCAGGTTATTATTAATGTCTAACCTGACATTGATTTTACGTGAATATCCCTTTTTGTCTTGTACAGAGACAGGTGTCCCTCGCCATTCAGGCAGATACTCGCCGATTTCGGAGGTACCCATTAGAGCTGGGTCGGCTTAGGAGCCGCCAATCCCTGGTAGACGACACCCTTTCAAATGTCCTTGCCAGGTCTCGAGTTAATCCAGTCCAATTCCCGGGCGACGAAAAATCCTCAAATGCCGTCGCCCGGGTTTGATCCTGGATCACCCGGTCGTCAGAGCGGTGTGGTAACCACTACGCTAGCGCGGCTCCCGCTGCAGCAATAAGCCCCTGATATCTGGTCTTAATTTCTGGCTCTTTCAGCTTGTAGGTCCTAATGCTCATTTCTCCCGCTCGTTTACTTGGTTTCTTGCGTGATGTTGAGCAGTTCCTAGGCTGAGCAACTCTTTCAGTTGTTCTTTTGATTGTAAGCAGGTAGTGATCACTTCCAATCTCTGGCCCCCTCCAGACTTTAGCATCCCGGACATATTTGAATGAGCTTCTCCTAACAATGGCATAGTCGATCACTGACTTCTCATTCTTGGTTGGTTCACATCTAGTGTATGCATGTATGCGCTTATGGGGGAACTTTTTGTTTGTGATAATCAGATTTTGCTCACTGCAGAATCTAAGGAGTCGCCTTTCATTGTCATTGAGAGTATCTTATCCATATCTTCCGATATGTCCACCCCATCTAGCATGGTCATTTCCAACTCTGGCATTAAAATCTCCGAGCATGATAACTTCATCTAGGCAGTCATCCACTGTCCTTTGAAGCAGCTCGAAGAATTCCTCCTTGACCTCTGCTCTCTCATCCTCATTTGGCCCATACACTATGACCAGGTTGACTATGGTTTCTCCTTCTTTTAGTTTTACAACCATAATGCGCTCCGAGACAAAGTTCCATCCCTTGATACTATCTTTCTGGTTTTTGGCAACAATGCAACCCACGCCCCCTTTAGCTCTTTCAGATGTGGGTACACCACTGTATAACATCGTGTTGCCATCGAGATCCATGACTCCTTGTCCCTTTTTCTTTATTTCGATAATAGCCAGGATTTCTAATTTTGCTTTCCTCATCTCTTCCATTAGCTCCTCTTCTTTCCCATTTATACTTCTTGTGTTCCAAGTTCCATAAGTCGTAGTTCGTAGTCCGTTCCAGTTCGTCGCCTTTAGAATCAGTCCGGTTTTCTCTCTTATAGTGCTCGTAATCATAGTTTAAAGCATACAGGTGATTGGCCTGTTGTGCCTTTGCATGGTGGAGGGGCTGCCTCCTTACGGCCTTCATGCAGGCCGCCCTCCTCCTTTTTCATCCGGGCTTGGGACCGGCATAGGCGGAGATAAATTTGTTACCTAAATAACTTAAAGAGGCGCAACAAAAGGACCCTACTTTGGCACCCTGCTTTAGGAAACTTCCCATGGCTAAGGACCCCAGACAACGCGGGGACATTTTTTCTAAAGATGGCGTACTTTATCGCAAAACGGGCAAAGCCTGAACAAGGTTACAACCAGCTCCTAGTACCGAAACAGTACAGAAGCCAAATCTTAGAAATGGGGCACTCTCTTCCCTTTAGCGGGCATATGGGACAGAACGTCACAAACCAACGTATATCGACTCACTATTGGTGGCCAGAAATGAATACTGATATTATCAGGTATGTGAAATCCTGCGCCCAGTGCCAACGTGTGCCACCCAAGCAACGGACACCCCCATTCTCTCTGGGTGAAATGCCAATAATGGGAACACCATTTGAACGGGTAGTGATCGACATTTTAAGCCTCTTGGAAAGGACTAAAAGAAGAAATAGGTTCGTCCTGACCTTAGTCGACACATGCACTTTATGGGCAGAAGCTATACCGCTTACATGCGCGGATGCCAAGCATGTCGCAGAAGCCCTCGTGCAGATTTTTACTCGGTTGGGATTCCCTCAAGTGTTGATGGATAACGGATCTCCATACCGAAACCTGTTAATGGATGAGAATATGATCTTGAGGGACCAGCACATCTACATAAAGCCATATAATCCGGCCGGAAGTGGGTTAGTAGATGGTGTCAACGGAAACCTCCACATGATGTTAAGTAAACTGGGACAAGTGAAACCTGAAGATTGGGATTTTTGTGTACCTGCAGCTTTATTTGCTTACAGGGAAGCCTCAAATACTTCCACAGGATTTACCCCAGCGACTCTTTTATTCGGCAGACCTATTAAGGGGCCGCTTGAAGCCTTACTTCAGTCGCTGACAGCCCAGAAGGCTGATGAGACAGTTGTCTCAGCCAGTAAATATGTGTCGTATTTAAAGGATAGGTTAAAACTAGGATGGGACCTAGCAACGACCAACTTTAAGCGAGCACGCGCAAAGCACGCTAACCGATACAGGAAAGTCGCGAAAGAGAGAGAACTACAACCAGGGGAGAAAGTTTTGTTGTTACTGCCAACCGGAAGCAACAAACTACGCATCGGGTGGCAAGGGCCATTTACCGTCCTTAAAAAGATTTCAAAGGCTAACTACCAGATCTCTATTAAAGGAAAGGAGAAGGTCTTTCATGTAAATCTGATAAAGAAATACGTGGAAAGACCAGTGCCAACCTCCGAACATCTCCTGGCGATCGCCAAAATGGACGAAGATGACGATAGTTGCAGGGAAATTCCACTGCAAACACACGGAATCTTTCAAAAATGTCAAAAGCGGCGACACTCTTTCAAGAGCGTACGGAAGACATTGCAGAGAAAGAAAACTTTGGGAGCAGTCATGAGTAAGAGTTGGACAGAGACGGAGATGGGAGACGATAGTGTAGATAACAGGCACCGATAAGCTACTGATATCGGAAATTTATTTCCATATAGTAGACATATAATGGTTCCATATCTTAAAGGGGGGACGTCTGTGGCAGAGAGATTTATTATTAATACATTTCAGATATCTATTCTGTATTCTACACTTGTCTTTTCCTTTAATTCCGCTCATTTACCTTTCTTACGCTCTTTTACCTTTCTTTTTGCATACGCTCGATTGTTAAGATAAAACTCTCCCATTCGTACCTTTGTCATTTTCCTTTCTAATATTCAGCAACGAATTTATTGCTGTTAAGCTAAGTTCTTTGATGAGACCAAATCGTGTTAATTCGTTCTCGACAGGGATAAGAAGTAAGACGATCGTCTATAACTTTTCTCTAATCTGCTCGCCTATAAGTTAATTATTCACGATGTAAGATGTGAGATGAAAGACGAGCGTGCGTGTATTTCGTTTATGACCAGAGTCTGCAGGCAGAAATCGTGTAAGATGTTGCAACAGAGAAAGGTGGCAACGTATTTTTTTATCAAGGGGAAGCAAGATGAGCAATTTTATTGCCTCCCTTGTTAACCAGCTCGCTAGAAAAGTAATTAAAACATGGTGAGCATAGCCAGATCAAAGACTTTGCTAGCACGATTTTAAGCAGTCTGTGCGCTGCGAGATGGCGAGACAGAGCGGCATGGGTGCGAAGAATTCGTTCATTTGTAGAATGAGATAGGAAATGTGTAAATCCGGACGAAGGTGCTACATATGGCAAACGAGTCTGGTGTTCGGATTTTAGACGTAATATTTTTCCTTTGATTTCAGAGAGATATATACTCGGGAAATCTAACTTTAATTCATTCAGTACTCCTCAGAAGACAGCTTCCTTCGTTCTGAATACCTTGTAGAATGAAGTTCTTAGTTTCTCGACATAGCCGAGTTCTAGACTACCTGTATAAAGGATAGTTCTCAGTTTCGCAGTGATAGCCTGTAGTTCTGTTTTGGAGGTAAATAATATTGATAGTATTTGTGAGTGATTTAAGTGGTAAATCGCCTATTATATCTTCACTAGATTTATGTGCAGAGTGATTAAATGAAAGTAAGTTAATTTTCTCTAAGTTCATTGTGTTACAGTGGATAGCAAAATAAATTACTATTTCTAGCTAAAACTCATACAGCTATAAATAAATTTAATTAAATTGCTAGTAACCAGTCCGAGAATATTTTAACTAACTAGTAAACGCAATGATTCATCATTGAGTATTGACGAAATACATTTATATATATTTCTAATTCATGATGATTGATTTTTTTCAATGACTAGAATTTATTTCACGGAAGTTTAAACGATGAGACAAGCGCTAAGCTTATAGTCTCTAACTTAAAGTTAATAACCGAAGTGAATATTATATTTTACGCGTGGGTAGGATAGGATGTGTGTATAATATTGTGGTTAAGTATTTTGTACTTTTCTCTTCCTTATACAGTTCTGGGTCAGCCCAACCTCTACCAGCGGTTTTGTTTCAGTATATAAGAAAAACATAGAAGAAACATTTTGTAATTTAAATAAGTGAATTTCCAAGTTACAACCTGTCTGACATGGTGTTTGCATCCAGAAAGAGACAGAGTACTCATCTCACTAACTTTAAAACTAAATGCAATAACTGGGCCTATCGAGCCAGATTATAATTATTCCCAACAATCTCATTGTACATTCAGCCCCTGTGCCGAGAGAAATTACAACCAATAACATTTCCGACGTTTTTTTTAAACTAATTGTGGTGTGACCAAGAATTTTACATTTGAAAGTAGTTACAAACTTGCCACTAAGTAGTGGAAACCTCGTGATTCTAACACTGTGACTCCGTTTAACATTGCTTACCTAAGCTGATTCAAGTGACATTACTTCTTCTTCTTTGATCCGTAGCCGCCGATTGTCAAAGCAGTCTGTGGCCATTACGCCTAGTGGCGTCTTGTAGGGCAACAACAAATTGATTCCACTTTGCTCGGTCGGCGGCCATCCTTCGTACCTTACTAGTAATCTGAAAATATAGCTGTAAAGCGAATGCTCTCCGGAACATCGGAAGAAACCTGTATCTGCAGAGCTGGGATTCACTTTATCCAAAGAATACAGATTCACTGTAGAGAAGTGTCCTGAAGTTTGCGCCAGAAGGCGAAAAAACAGCACGTGTGTAGGTAAGAATGTATGTCAGGGGCCTCTGCTGAATGAACAGAGAGAAAGCAGAACGAGTGATTCTTCCATTTTATATTCATGCACCCACTTTGAAATTTCTTTATGCAATTTGTGTTGCAAATGCTGATTTCCTCTTAGGATAGATTAATATATCAACTCTGTTCTTAAACTATAGAGGATAAATCTTAGACCATAGCGTATAAATCTGTGACTCTTTGAGGGCTATAACTTCTCTTCTAACGGGAGTAGTATAGTATGTTGTTCACGGTTAGGATCGTGGTGGCACGTTGTGGTGGCGCGTGACTTTTATATAAGGAAAGGTGGTGGTGACACGTGCCTTTTTATATAAGGAAATGTGGTGGCGCGGTCTGGTGGCATGTGACTTTTATATAAGGAAAATGTGGTGGCGCATTGTGGTGGCGCATGCCTTTTTATATAGTAAAATACTCCGCAACAGTTAGACTATATTTATATTACAACAGGTAGACATATATTTAGACATATATACATAGGTAACAAAGAATTTAATTAATAAATTTTATTTTTCAAATAACATTATTGGAGCACATATTGGCATTGTACAATATTTATATGAGTAGGTTGTTATGTGTTGTGTATTTATACATATTACATATATACATACAATATATATAAAAAATATAAAAAATCGATAATGACGGGGGAAAAATCGATAATGTTGGATTAGTACGTTACTAAGGGGGTTTTTGAAGCGAGGGGAGTCTTTTTGTGCTGGCGAGGGTGACGACGCATGGGTGTATTGTGGTGTAGCGGGCGGGTGTAGGTTAGGGGGATTTTTGTGTGATGTTGTATTGTGCCGTTGGTGTATTTGTTTAAGGCGGATGTGCCAGCAGCGAAAGGTGGGGGTGAGGTGTTAGAGACTTTACTAGGGCCAGCATCTAAAGGTGGGAGTGAAGTGTTATAGACTATACCAGGTCTAGCATCAAGAGGTGGGAGTGAAGTGTTAGAGACTTGGCTATACTAGAACAAGCATTGCGAGGTGGGAGTGAAGTGTTAGAGACGTCACTATACCAGGTCCAGCATCGAGTGGTGGGAGTGAAGTGTTAGAGACTTGACTATACCAGGGCCAGCATCGAGAGGTGGGAGTGAAGTGTTAGAGACTTGAGTATACCAGGTCTAACATCTAGAGGTGGGAGTGAAGTGTTAGAGACTATAGTAGGACCAGCAGCGAGAGGTGGGAGTGAAGTGTTAGAGACGTGACTATAATAGGACCAGCAGCTAGAGGTGGGAGTAAAGTTTTAAGACCTGACTATACCAGGTCTAGCACCGAGAGGCGGGAGTGAAGTTTTAGAGACCTGACTATAATAGGACCAGCAGCTAGAGGTGGGAGTGACGTGTTAGAGTTCGAGAGGTGGGAGTGAAAGAGACGTGTCACTATACTAGGGCCAGCGCCTAGAGGTGGGAGGGCAGTGTTAGAGATTTGACTATACCTACACTTTTATACATATATACATACAATATATGTAAAAATATAAAAAAGCGATAATGGCGGAAAATATAAAAAAATCGATAATGGCGGGCTAGTAGGTTACTAAGGGTTTTTCTAAGTGAGAGTGTGGGGGTTATTGATTTTGACTGGCTGGGGTGATGACTCATAGATGGTTGAGGTGTAGCGCTGGAGTAAGACAATCTAAAAACGGTGGGGTGTAGGTGTACAATATATATTTTACAACAAATATTAATACATATACACACGATATTTATACATACCATATTTAGACAGCATAGATAACAAAAAATTTCTTAATTATAATAAATGTATTTAATTTTTTTTTAAATAAGACGAAATATCAAGCTAAAGCACAAGTCTCAGCCGCTTTGTAGGTTTCTTCTTCTTCGGTGTTAGATTAGGGACATCGGCCAGGTGGTTGTCTGAGGTGGGAGCTGACGTACAATGGTTGGTGTTAGGAAACCAACTCGGTTCTGGGGATATTGGTTGATAACAACTGGAGTTGATGTAGTCGTCAAACGTGTTACTGGTATAAGTAGTAGGACAGGTATCCGTGTTTGGTGACTGTAGATTGGTGCAACAGATCTCTGCACGTGCGGTACCAGCCCGATGACGGTCGAACACCTCCTGCAGTATTGCCCAACCTACAGTAATGAACGGAGTAGCATATGGCAACAACCCACTTCTGTCAACGAAAAACTGTTTGGAGATGTCGTGAACCTTGGGTTGACTACTGCCTTTATTAGAGTCATAAATGTGGAAGTCTGAAGGCGAACGAGGAAGAAGAAGGAAGAAGAAGAAGAAGAAATAGTTTTGTTAAGCCATTATTTCTATAATATTGTGTTTTCTTAAGGTTCCCCCCTTAAACAGTAACTCAAAAGCGTTCAATTCTTTTTTTAAATATAACTATTTATAACATAATTGCATAAAAATAAGGTACAACTACAAAGACACAAAATTTGATAAAAATTCATACATATTTTCTATTACAGCATAACATTTATTGATTTCGGATGTGCCGTCCGATACAAAAATTATCCGTATTTTGTAACACAGCCCTCTGTTTTTGTGGCTCTAGTGAGGTCCTCTTGTTGAGGTCATGGTAAAGTCTTTAGTCTCATTGTTGTATGGGCGGTTCGCTTTATTGTCTTTCATTGTCTCGCCTACTTACTTAGTCGTTCCCCTTCTACCGTGAGGTGTAGAGGTTTGGAAGAGAGAGCGCCAGACTATCCTATCGGCTGTCTTCCTCCTGACCTGGTTCCATTCTAGTCCTCGGTCCTTCAAAAATTGTCTTATGTTGTCCTTCCAGCGGACTCTGGGTCGTCTTGGGGGTCTGGATCCCTGTCTTTTTTTTCCCCATGCTTATCGTGGTAGCCGATCTTCTCCCTTTCTGCAGACATGGCCAAACCATCTTAGTTGGGACTGTTCTACTTGGGTCTGCAGGGGGTGGGATATTCGGCCTTGACGTATCGTTTGGTTGCGGACCATGTCTCTTCTTGTTACTTCAACCACCTTCCTCAGATACCTCATTTCTGAGGTTTGAGTTTGGCTTTTGTGGGTTGTAGTCATTGCCCATGACTCGCATCCATATGTCAAGACTGGGACATAGGTGGAGCGGTATACAGCCATCTTCGTTTTCTTACCAACCTCTCTCTTGCTGAGGAATCCTCGATTTATGGCCTGAAAAAGTCTCCCAGCTGCTGTCTCGCCACGTAGAATTATTTGCAAACTACGTTCGTAACCTTCAGGGTACTTACCATTTTCAAGTGCCAGACATGTTTTAATTTGTCCGGCGTCTGACCTAACGATTACTGTTAAGGATAGATTTGAGATGCAGATAAAATAGTGTGACATGTTACTACACGCTAGCACATTTCCATTTTTATGTGAGGAATTGTGTTAGCCTGTAGTCAAACTACGGTTTGCACGAAGCGTCCACCCGTGGTGAGCGATGCGTTCACCCGTGTTGAGCGACGGTCAACTAGTGACGTTTCGGTCACATGTCGTGGGGTTCAGTGTGTAAATTAATTGGGCTTCCGTCTTTGTGTTTGCGTCCAAGAGGGATGTAATTTTTCGAGCTCCGGGATAATGGAGCGTGATATGAATATATCCATTGTGGCATTATTGATTTTTATGAGGCCGCCACGTTATGTGTAAGATGGTTCACGAACTTATCTAGAAGTTCATATCAGAATTTACTACAAGTGTAACTTTGAGATATGAGGCAACTAATATTTGGTTTGCCCTGATTTCTTCTGTCGCATTACTTTGGTTTTCGTGGATTGCCCGAACCTTTAGTACAACGGCCAGGATTGAGTGGAGATGAGAGTAGTGCATCATTATTATATTATATGCCACGTAAAGATATCTAACGTTTGAAACTTATTGACGGACGAGGGATAATCTACTACGCTTATCCATTGCTATGTACTTTTGATGTGTTGATGGATACTATTGTGAAGTGACTTTATGTATTAAATGTCAACCATGTTTTCCCGTGGACCTGTTCACCTACCGGCTTTGTTATGTGTACTGACCATAATGTCCTGAATGAACACCTGCTATCATTCGCGTATACATGCATGATCCTCTAATATATTCCACCGTAACACCATATAATTTGGTGGGTCTGTATGGTTTTGGATCAATACTTTCATCAGGGCATGGTTTTCAAATTCACATAAGCAAGTTTACCTTCGTACTTTGCAAATCTACAGCTGCCATTTAATCTGTATATTCGATCGTCACCTCTGTTTAGCGTGGTATTGTAAACACACCACCTCATGAACTCAGTCATTGCCAGCGGGTCCAGTTGGATAACGAACTTTGCCACTGCGCATATCCAATGTTCCAGTTTCAATGTCCTATTGTTCGCTGTAACGTTCAAGATTACAATTTCAAGCCAACCAGTTTCCAAGTTTATTTCGTGTTCCAGTCTACATCACAACGTTTATAAGATTCTTTCAAGTTTCAAGTCCTGCCACGGCGATGTCAAGTTATTTTGTACCAAGTCAACACAACGTTTCAAGATCTACACAGTTCATGATGCCCATCTGATTGAGACCGTGTACTATTTACATTTTATCCGTGCTTCACTTGTATTGAGGGACATCGTTTTCCAGTGTTGACACCTTTTTCCGGACTTGCATCTGATCGGATTACGATAAGATAAGTTCCTGTTAATACACTCTTGTATCTTTGCCGTGGTGTAAGCGTTTTTGTTACATCTGTGTTATTCGTTTTCTTGTTCTATGTCTTTGTACAAATCTGTTGTTAGCGACACATATCATTGTAAAAATGACCGCTGAGCAGATATTTCTATAGGTTTTGCTTACATTTCTCAAGCAGTGAAATTTCCGGCCTGAGTTTACTCACCGACGAGGTTCACTGCCTGTTTAGTGTGACCTAATTTGTTAGGTGTGCTGCCCCGTCTTTTTAGTTGTCAGTTTTTGTAGAGTGTTGGTTTTGTTTTCTTCTCCTTAGTTGACAACCATTCTATTCGTAATGCTAGTCTAACCTTCTATCACTTGTTTACATTTATATATATGGTTACAGGTCCTGTCCTGTTTTTTGTTTTGTTTTAAGCAGTAAGTCTGTTCTATTTGTTATTTCTCCTTAGTTTCCCATTTGCATTCTTTTTCGTTTACGTTCTGCTATTATTACATTGTCTTGATCACTTGTACTTGTATTTTTGTTTAGTTCCATCAATTCTATTCTTGTACATTACATTTTTTCTCCTCTCTTTCTCGTTTCCCTCGTATCTTTACTACTGTTGATCTGTCATACTATACTATTTTGTTATTGATTAGTAATATTAAGAATCTATTTGCATTGATAATATTGCAAAGCACAAAGTTAGTGAATTGGTATTGACGGACTAACCGAGATACATTTATTGCATAATATATAATATTGATAGTAAGATACTGAAGAAGTAAATAATGGAGTATCAGGAATTTATTACTATGGGCCAAGAATATGGTTACAAAGCGAAGGAATTAATGGACTTTGTCAAAGCGGAATTCAATGCCAAAGAAAATCAAGAAGCCCTTGAAAATAAAAGACAAAGAGATGCACGGTATGAGGAGCGAGAGCTCAGAAAAGCAGCGATACTTGCAGAAGAGAACAAAAGGATTGCAGAACAGCAGGTAGAGGAGAAAAAGTTGCAACAAGCTGCTGAAGCAGCAAAACTTGCACATGAAGAAAAAATGGCGACTTTACGTATTGAAGAACAAAAAGTGCAACATCAGAGTAGACAAAATGATGACTCTGAACATAGAGGTTCCTCTAGCAACCACGATAGCGGGTTTGTTAAATTTCGTTTGCCTGTGTTTAAGCCAGAAATAGACGACATTTCGTCCTTCTTACAACGCTATGAAAATGTTTGTGAAGAAAATAATCTTGATAGGTCTCATTGGTGTACAAGATTAATGGATTTAATGACTGGTGAATCCTTAACGGCTCTGTGCCAATTGGACGGGCCGAATAGACGCAATTATGATAATGCTAAAATATTATTATTAAAACTTTATCAGTTAGACGCGGAAGGTTATCGTATGAAGTTCAAACATATGATTCCTGAAACTGGTAAAGATTTTACACAGTTTGTAGCTGCAACTCGACTAACATTTAATAGATGGATACAACTTTCCGGCATTGAAGAGAATTATGAGGGCCTTAAGGACTTGTTATTGCGAGACAAAGTCTTGTCTTCTGTAAGCAGACCACTGCGAGAATATCTACAGGAAAGGAAGCCGTCGAGTTTGAGTTCAATGGAGGAATTATGTAGGCAATATTGTAATGCACATCCGGGAGTTTGTGTCAGGAACAACCATATTAAGGAAGCTTTACCTGTTGCCGCAGCTAAAACTTGGAACCACAACAATTATAGACAAAGATCCCACAGTTTTGATGGGAATTTCAAACCAAGTAAATTCAATAACTCACAACCATATAGAGGTAGACAACCATATAGGAACTATTCACCTCAAAACAGAGGTAATTTCCAACAAAACTCAGGAGAGAGAAGGAAGGATAATTTTGGTAACTATAATAAGAATTGGAATAACTGGGAACCCAATAACCAAAATTTCTCACATCGTAATAGGTCCCAAGACTATAGAAATCAAGGAAACAACAATAGAAACCAAGGAAATAATGACAGGAGTCAAAATAACTCTTTTTACAATCAGAGACATAGATCACGCTCTAGAAAAAATGCATATTCGAACTACCATGCCAACTCAGCACACACTGCTGCTACACCTGAGAACGTGCAGGACAACAATGTTGTTAATCATTCAGCTTCATGTTGTTCGTTTGGCTTTGATACTGCTTCACAGTGTCCAGATTACCAAACTCTATTTCAGTCTAATGTGACTTCCTTGTTAAAATGTGGTCATCCGCTCCCAGCAGTTACTGCTTCATCAGCACATGATGGCACAGGGGTACTACAGCTTCATAGAGGCTTATTGAATGGCACTCAAGTTACAGTACTCCGTGATTCTGAATGCACGACTGTCGGAGTGAGACAGTCATTAGTACATCCGTCTCATGCAACGGGTGACTTTGTTAAATGTGTAACTTTTGGGGGGACAGTGGAATTTTATCCCACAGCCGTGATGGATATTCATTCACCACTTTTTACAGGCAAGGTTAAAGTGTGTTTGTTAAGAAGTCCAATAGCGGATGTCACACTTGGCCGGATACACGGCAGCAATGATTGCTCACCCGAACAAATTGATCAATGGGAACGTCAAAATTTATCAACTGCAGCTGCAGTTACTACGCGTGCCCAGGCCAAGGCACCAAAGGAAAATTATGATACCGATCCTGAAACTCAGGACAATTTTCACGTTCACTCTGATATAGACAAACAATCCTTTATCAAGTTTCAAAGAGAAGACAACTCTTTGAAGAAATTCTTTAGATTAGTTAAAGATAATGATTACGTTGAAGATAGTTTGTCACCAAAACAGTGGTACACACTTAAAAATGATGTATTGGTTAAGAATTTTAAAGATTCATCTTTAATCAGACATCAGGTAATGGTTCCCCAAAAACTTCGTCTGTACATTTTACAACATGCACATGATTCTCACTGTGCTGGCCATATGGGCTACTCTAGGACGCGTTCCCGAGTTTTGTCCTCTTTCTTTTGGCCGGGAATTTCCAGAGACACCTCCATATATTGTCGCTCTTGCGTTATTTGTCAAGAGGTAAAATCAAAAGGAGCCTATCATACGGCCCCAATTCAGGCGTGTGATATACCTGTACGCCCCTTTGAGAAAATGGCCGTTGATATTATCGGTCCTTTACCTGTTATGTCCGCTAGGGGACACAGGTATGTGCTCACATGTATCGACATGTGCACTCGATGGCCCGAGGCCATTCCTCTTAAGAACATCACCACTAATGACGTTGCTGATGCCCTCTTCTTGATTTTTTCTAGACTTGGTTTCCCCCGAAAACTTCTTTCAGATCGAGGTACCCAATTTGTATCTGACACTATGACTGGACGTTAAAGCAGTTATTAGGAAAGGTTACAGTGAAATATCCTCAAGATTGGGACAGGGTTCTACCCGCTGTACTGTTCGCATACCGTGAGGTAGCAAATGAACAGACCGGTTTCTCGCCTTTTGAGCTTGTGTTTGGAGCTCAACCTCGAGGTCCCATGTCACTTATTAAGGACCTACTCATAGACTCAGAGATGACTCAGGACATCCAGTCATCGTATGTATACGTCGTTAACCTCCGGCGTAACATTATAGATGCCTGCCAACTGGCTGCAGCTTCTTCAGAGGCTGCTAAAGCAAGATCACGCCAGTTCCAAAATCGTAATAGACGATTACGTCAACTATTACCTGGCGATGAAGCTTTTGTATTGCTTCCAAGGAAAGAAAATAGACTTTTAATTGCTTGGAAAGGCCCATATAAAGTGTTGTCACGCATTTCTGATGTTGACTACATCTTAGATATAAAAGGGAAAAGGAAGATCTTTCACATAAACATGCTTAAATAATTCCACACTAGACCGGAACATCTTCAAGCCATCTTTCAAGCAGTTGATGAGCACCCTAGGCCTGCTACTCACTACTCGGCGCTATCGGTAATTCAGGAGGAAGAATCCTCTTTTCCGGATATTCCCATGAACTTACCTGTCTTTCCTCTTCAATCGACTGAGACATGGAAGGATGTCGCTATTTGTCCAGCTTTGTCTTCTGAACAACATTCCCAAGTCTCTAATCTTCTAAAATCTTTTCCAGATGTCCTCACAGACATCCCAGGTCGTACAACAGTTATTTCGCATGACATCGTCCTTACAGATGATCGACCAATTCGTCTACGCCCCTATCCTGTCCCTATTCACTACCAGCACCAGGTTGAAGAAGAATTAAATCAAATGCTTAATTTAGGAATTATAGAACCTTCCAATGCCCCTTACTCATCACCTATGGTCATCGTTCGTAAGAAAGACAAAAATATCAGATTGTGTGTAGATTACCGGAAGCTGAATAACATCACAGTCTTCGATGCTGAACCCTTACCCCTACTTGAAAATCTTTTGTCTCGTCTCGCCAAGTCTCTTTTCTTTACTAAAATTGACCTTACCAAGGGATACTGGCAAGTTCCCTTGACTGACAGAGCTAAACCACTCACTGCCTTTGCTACACAACAGGGTCTTTATCAGTGGAACGTAATGCCATTCGGACTTATGAACGCCCCGGCAACGTTTGTCCGTATGATGAGAAAAATTCTCTCTCATCGGTCCGATATAATCACATATATAGACGACATCTGTCTATTCAGTTCCACTTGGGAGGAGCACTTCTTAGGTTTACATTCTCTTCTGGACACTTTACGTCTCCATCACCTAACAGCAAAGTCCTCAATGATCTTTATTGCCTTTGAGGAAATTTCATTCTTGGGACATAAGGTGGGTCACGGTTTTCTTCAGACCGTGCCACAGCATGTTTCCAAAATCCTAAAATTATCTGTGCCCACTACTAAGAAGCACGTTCGTAGTCTTCTCGGCTTGATTCAGTATTATAGTAAATTTATACCGAACTTGTCTTCAATCACTGCAGACCTCTCTGCCTTGCTTAAAAAAGGCTTACCGAACCACGTGCACTGGACACCAGAGTGCCAGGCTGCGTTAAATTATGTTCAAAATATTTTTTCTGTACCACCTATTTTGAGGTTACCAGATACAAATCTGACTTATTATCTCCGCACAGATGCTAGTTCAAAAGGTATCGGCGCATCACTGATGCAAGAGTTCGAGGGAAGATTACATCCAACCCTCTACATATCCAGAAAGCTCAATGATGCAGAAAGGAAGTACCCAGTTATAGAAAGGGAGCTGCTTGCTGTTATCTGGGCGGTAGTCAAGCTGGAGCGATATTTGTTGGGCGCCCCTTTCATCATACAGTCGGACCAGAAATCTCTTTCCTCATTGAAGAAGGCGAATCACAAGAACCCAAAGCTAGCCCGGTTCGCCATCCTGCTTCAACCTTTTCAGTATGAAATCGAGGCAATACCAGGGTCTGCAAATGTGGTCGCAGATGCTTTATCGAGATGCCCACAGCTCGAACCTGAAAATTCATATTCATTTAGTTAATTGACTTTAAATTATACATGTGTGAAGCCATAGTGTTTACCCACTAGTAGTCATTATGACAATGGGCGATGAGTACATGAACACTAAGTTGATTTCCAAATCATTCATATTAACATTTCTGATTTAAACGACTTTGAGATAATCATTATTCACTTTAACCAGTGGCACATTGAACAGTGTTATACTACTTACAGACATGAACAATTTCCAACTAAAACATCATGTTATTATTCTGGAAGGCACATTCACATTAATTAAGATTGCTATATTAATACCGTACCAGAAATCTACTCCTAACACGGATAGTTTGGAGTATGATTGTATTATTGCAAATTTGTTTTGGACATTACTTGTCTTGCCAACGTACAAAGGTACTGAGAGCAGAATAATTAAGTAATGTAATAATTGTGTTAATTAGTTATCCTTGCGTTCTTGTACTATTTTTTTTTCTCTCTTCTTTCTCTTTTTGTGAGATATTCATGTACTTTAGTTACATTAATTTCATATCGCATTGTTTCATATCTTACTTGATTCATATCATGCGTGAATTGCGTTTAAGCTTAATTTAGGATTTTTGACAGCATTGTTACTTGGAGATATAACCTAAATAATTTTTTTTAAATTATTATTCATGCATTTTTGAATTTTTTATTTGGATTTTTTAATTTTATTTATTTTATATATCTCATACCATTTTCATATATGCATGCTATTTTTTGATATGGTTATTGTAAACTCACATGATCATACATTTATGTATTCTTTTGTTACATCATTGGAATATCGACGGTATATGACTTGTTACTTATTGACATATGACTGTTTATGGCTGATGACAAATTCATCTAGCATGTTATGTAATGATAAGTTACATTATGCAGACTGACTGCGACTAGATTATTTTCGATATGGCTCAATATTTGTGATATGATAAATTTTGGCTGAGATTTCCGCATAGGAAATATTTGAATTGGGAAAAAAAAAACAAATAAATTTGGTTTTTTTACACCGCGAAGGGGGTGATATGTTAAGGATAGATTTGAGATGCAGATAAAATAGTGTGACATGTTACTACACGCTAGCACATTTCCATTTTTATGTGAGGAATTGTGTTAGCCTGTAGTCAAACTACGGTTTGCACGAAGCGTCCACCCGTGGTGAGCGATGCGTTCACCCGTGTTGAGCGACGGTCAACTAGTGACGTTTCGGTCACATGTCGTGGGGTTCAGTGTGTAAATTAATTGGGCTTCCGTCTTTGTGTTTGCGTCCAAGAGGGATGTAATTTTTCGAGCTCCGGGATAGTGGAGCGTGATATGAATATATCCATTGTGGCATTATTGATTTTTATGAGGCCGCCACGTTATGTGTAAGATGGTTCACGAACTTATCTAGAAGTTCATATCAGAATTTACTACAAGTGTAACTTTGAGATATGAGGCAACTAATATTTGGTTTGCCCTGATTTCTTCTGTCGCATTACTTTGGTTTTCGTGGATTGCCCGAACCTTTAGTACAACGGCCAGGATTGAGTGGAGATGAGAGTAGTGCATCATTATTATATTATATGCCACGTAAAGATGTCTAACGTTTGAAACTTATTGACGGACGAGGGATAATCTACTACGCTTATCCATTGCTATGTACTTTTGATGTGTTGATGGATACTATTGTGAAGTGACTTTATGTATTAAATGTCAACCATGTTTTCCCGTGGACCTGTTCACCTACCGGCTTTGTTATGTGTACTGACCATAATGTCCTGAATGAACACCTGCTATCATTCGCGTATACATGCATGATCCTCTAATATATTCCACCGTAACAATTACCTACATTTAAGTCCAATGGGGTGGGATGGGGGGATACTAGAGCGGGTGATATGAAATGAAGGTTTTCAAAGCCACAAGGGAAAGGTGTTCGCCCCGTGGCCACTCCCTTGTTTCCGCCAATATGACAACATGATCTAGTGTTAAGAATAAACTTCTTTTGCGCATTGGTCTCTTTCAGGACATCCTCATTTCTATTTTTAGCTACCCACTGCATTTTTAATAGGTTTCTATAAAACCTATTTCTGTATCCTGCGGTGCTTCTCCTACTTGTTTAGTAATAGTCCATGACTCATTTCCGTGTGTCAGGATTGGTTCTATGTAACACGGAAGAACTCTGTTTCTGACTTCTGCTGACAAAGAACCGTTGCATAAAATACTTGTAATTTGATAGGATGTTGCTTTTGGCCTCAGCTTTTATACTTCTCACTTCTGAGATACATCTTTCATTCGATATTATTAACGTGCCCAGGTATTTGAATCTAATGACCTGTTTTAAAACTGTTACATTTACTTTGATAGTGCATTCTGGGGAAGCCATTTTCTTTGAGATAACCATTACTTCGGTCTTTTTGCTATTAAGGCTGAGGCCTTTATTTTCACTTTATGTCACTATTGTATCAACTATTTCCTGTAGCTCCTTTTCACTTTTTGCTATAAATACTGTGGCATCAGCGTACCTCAAGTTATTTATATTATGTCCACCTGCTAATATTCCTGCCATGTCCTCTAGGATTCTCATTATATTTTCACTGTACGGACAATTCAGCTAACTAGGAGGATGAAGCTGCCGATCACACCAAGTGGCAAACAACAGTTATAATAACTTTCACCATTCCTCACCCCTTTCCCTTATTTTAGATTTTATATTATCACTTCTCTGTTTGATTTTCACTTGATGTTTGAACTGGTGTGAAGACTTAAATATATTGTCATCGTAAACATTGTATATAGAATTGGATTATTGTGTTGTGTTATACTAACCAGTTTCTAATCAAGTCTTTGACAGAAGTAGTAAGTTCATATTACTTTCGTCATATGTGTGAAGTCTTACTTAAAATATTACATTATCTGAATATAAAGTACTGGTAAGATGGGACATTGACAACTAGTATTTCATTTAAAACTCTTGATTTAAGTTTAGTTCAACTTATTAATCGTAATGACAGCAGATCTTACATAATATCACATCAAAGAGCTAATTTTAGACATATCTCTAGATGGGTCAAGGATGTCATTAGAGACTGGAATTAATCTCGGAAGATGTAAATATATAGCATTATATATATATATATATAAGGGAGGTAATTGTTTTGCAAGGGAAATAACGAAGATGTAAGTAATAATAATATTTAAGTGTTATGCTTGTTTTAATGAGGAAAAAACAGCATTTTATTTTAAAGATATACTAAACCACACTAAGCAATATTAGATTTTTATAATAATGGTCCTTTATTATGTGTTTGTATTTGTAGATGTACTTGTGCTTTATAAGAGCGATAAAGTTACATACTAGACTGCTTACATGGGCAGTCGGTATTTGTTAAAAACGTGTATCTCTTTATGTAATGAATGAGATTTTCTATCGGATGACTCAGTTCTAAGCAATAAGTAACTACTCACAGGCACATAGTGCCGTCAACACTATCAAAACTGGTTGGGTGCGTTCACAGTGTAAATAGACATAGGTGTGTTGTTCGTCCATCACGGGTGATGAAGACCACTCTGTTCATCCAATTATTTAGGAATATGTTAGGTTAGTCTATGGGTACGAAGGTGACTGATGAGCCCGATGCGGGCCTGGAAAGATCTCGGACAGTGTGGGCAGGGAATGTTTGCTTCATGTGAAGGTTTTATTACACGGTCCTTTCTAGCTAGTCTCCGCTGTTCCGCTGCTGCTCTTCTGGATGATTCGCATGCCGCTGCACCTTTACGAAGAGATGTGCGCCAAGCAGTTCGGTCTTGCGCAGCAGCTTCCCATGTGTCTGGGTTTATGGCAAAGGTTTTCAATGACGTCTTTAACGTGTCTTTGAAGCGCTTCTTTTGGCCACCATGGGAGCGTTTACACTTCTGTATCTCACCATAAAAGAGTATCTTTGGCAGTCGATGGTCTAGCATGCGGACTACATGACCTGCCCAGCGAATCTGTGACTGCATCAGAATAGTATCAATACTAGGGATACCAGCTCTGTCAAGAACGGCGGTATCCGGGATCTTGTCTTGCCATTTGATGTTCATTATCTTCCTGAGACAGACTGTATAGACATAGGTGTACTAAGCGTACAGTAGAGCTAAGGTTAATGAGAATTTTTCAGAAGGTAATATTTGAAAGCTAAATTTTGTAAGGGATTATAAAATGTACATGAAAGAGGTAGACATGAGTGACCAACTTATTTACAAGTACATTCCTTAGAGAAATACCAATAAATATAGGAAAACTTTGATTTCACTTTCTGGATATTGCTAAGGTAAGTGTTTATTTTTTATTTCAAGAAGTCAGAAAAATGAAACACCCAAATTTAGAAGAAATAAAACGCCCAGCGAGACATAGCCAGCTAGATTTTATAGAAGAGCTAATCAGGGAATTTGGAAACATAGGTGTGTATAATGATGCGCCACTTACTTCAAAGCCACCAGTGTGTTTTTTCTCACTATGCCATGGACCCCGAGTTTTTTCGTATAGGAAAATCTCCAGGATTGGCACATGGAATGTTCGCATTCTAAGTGAACAAGGGAAAACTGCACAGGTAGCAGCAGAAATGAAATTACAGGATTGATATCCTGGGTCTCTGCGAGATACGGTGGAAGGGCATAGAGAGGAGGAGATTGATCACAGGAGAAATGGCGTTGTCCTCGGGACATGAGGAGGAAAGAGCCCACCACAGTGAAGTGGTGGCTCTAATGTTGTCTAGGGAAGCACAGAAGGCAAATAGAATGGAAAGCAATGGGACCCCTGTATTACTTTTTATATTTTCCTCTTTATTCTATAGCGGGCAGGAAAAGGGGAATTC
Organism: Oreohelix idahoensis; assembly: GCA_024509875.1. Classification (NCBI taxonomy): domain Eukaryota; kingdom Metazoa; phylum Mollusca; class Gastropoda; order Stylommatophora; family Oreohelicidae; genus Oreohelix; species Oreohelix idahoensis. The sequence continues at coordinate 101,303 of JAMPIV010016300.1, forward strand.
CCTTAGTGCTTGCTTATAAAAAGTCCTTCTTCTCATGTCCAGCAGCAACATAGTTGCGTGAAGGTTTTGGAACAAATCGGTTGTTATATTCACGTAAAAGGGTAAAAGCACAACTTCTTCCAATAAAAAATATTAAAACTACGTCTACATGAGCTTGTTGTTGTTTGTAACAAGACTACAAAACATCCACATAGATAACAACGTTCTGATGAGTTCACTTTTGGACAGTGTACCTATATCTAAACTTTCATGAAATACACAAAAAATCTCATGTTATTGCTTAAGAATACACAATATTATAGAAATAATGGCTTAACAAAACTATTTAAAACACTACAGATAACCATCTCCACTTAAAATACCAGCACCCAAAAAAAAATTTTTCACAGCGACAACGCGGCAACTATCGATTAGTATTTCGACTAATCAGACCCTGGCTAGCGCGCATCATGTTTGGACACGTTTCAAAACCAGATTAAAATAGTTTTCCTTCATATAAATAGACACTTGGGAGACCAACGCCCAGGCACTCACGTTAATACTTTACTGAAGCGGTGTCGTGATAACGACAGACACTCCCAAGCACAACGCATTAAAGATGACTTCCACTGTTCCCACCAACTGGGTCTACATCAAAAGAATTGATGAAATGCTTGTACCGTTGGAGAGCGGGCTGAAGGCCGCGTCTGTAAGTGTTTACCGAGGTCAACCTTTACTACACGTGTGAAAATACTTTGGTGAATCATATCTAAAGTTTCCTACCAAAACCGGCATTACGTTAATTCGCCCTGAGTTTGAAAATTTGTTGGCTTTACAGGGCGAAATCCTCGCCGAATTGGACCGACTACAGTCACCAAACACGGATACCTTTCCTACTACTTGTACCAGTAACACGTTTGACGACTACATCAACTCCAGTTGTTGTCAACCAATATCCCCAGAACCGAGTTGGTTTCCTAACACCAACCCTTGTACGTCAGCTCCCACCACAGACAATCACCTGGCCGATGTCTCTAATCTAACACCACAGAAGAAGAAACTTACAAAACGGCTGAGACTTGTGCTTTAGCTTGACATTTTGTCTTATTTTAAAAGAATTAAATATATTTATTACAATTAAGAAAATCTTTGTTATCTATGCCGTCTAAATATGGTATGTATAAATATCGTGTGTATACGTATTAATATCTGTTGTAAAATATATATTGTATAAATATTGTATAAAAAGACAACACAACACAATGCCGAATCATACACAATACAACAGCACACAAAAACGCACACCCACCAGTTACACCACACCACACAACAATTAAAATACCTACACACAAAATTACCAGACAAGACCAAAACCAATTCCACCTACACCCCACCGTTTTTACATTGTCTTACTCCAGCGCTACACCTCAACACATCTATGAGTCATCACCCCAGCCAGTCAAAATCAATAACCCCCACACTCTCACTTAGAAAAACCCTTAGTAACCTACTAGCCCGCCATTATCGATTTTTAAATATTTTCCGCCATTATCGCTATTTTTACGTATATTGTATGTATATATGTATAAAAGTGTAGGTATAGTCAAATCTCTAACACTGCCCTCCCACCTCTAGGCGCTGGCCCTAGTATAGTGACACGTCTCTTTCACTCCCACCTCTCGAACTCTAACACGTAACGTCCACCTCTAGATGCTGGTCCTATTATAGTCAGGTCTCTAACACTTCACTCCCACCTCTAGCTGCTGGTCCTAGTATAGTCACGTCTTTAACACTTCACTCCCACCTCTCGCTGCTGGTCCTAGTATAGTCTCTAACACTTCACTCTCACCTCTAGATGTTAGACCTGGTATAGTCAAGTCTCTAACACTTCACTCCCACCACTCAATGCTGGACCTGGTATATTGACGTCTCTAACATTTCACTCACACCTCGCAATGCCTGGTCTAGTATAGCTAAGTCTCTAACACTTCACTCCCACCTCTCGATGCTGGTTCTAGTAAAGTCTCTAACACTTCACTCCCACCTCTAGATGCTGGCCCTAGTAAAGTCTCTAACACTTCACTCCCACCTCTCGCTGCTGGCACATCCACCTTAAACAAACACACCAACGGCACGATACAACATCACATAACAATCCCCCGTAACCTACACCTGCCCGCTACACCACAATACACCCATGCGTCTTCACCCTCGCCAGCACAAAAAGACTCCCCTCGCTTCAAAAAACCCCTTAGTAACCTACTACTCACCATTATCGATTTTTATATTTTCCGTCATTATCGATTTTTATCTTTTTTATATATTGTATGTATATATGTAAAAACAAACACACCAACACACATAACAAAACAATACCACAACACACAAAAATCCCCCCTAATCTACAACCGCCAGCTACACCCCAACATGCACCGTCACCCCCGCGAGCACAAAAAGACTCCACTCGCTTCAAAAACCCCCCTTAGTAACCTACTTATCCAACCTTATCGATTTTTTAAATTATCCGTCATTATCGATTTTATATATATATATATATATATATATATATATATATATATATATATATATATATATATATATATATATATATATATATATATATATATATATATATATAATTTTTATATATATACGGTGCATGTTGGGGTGTAGCTGGCGGTTGTAGATTAGGGGGGATTTTTGTGTGTTGTGGTATTGTTTTGTTATGTGTGTTGGTGTGTTTGTTTTTACATATATACATACAATATATAAAAAAGATAAAAATCGATAATGACGGAAAATATAAAAATCGATATATATATATCGTAACACAACAACGCACTACCGGCACAATAAAACAACACACACAAATCCCCCCTAACCGACAACCAACAGCTATAGCCCAACATTCATCGTCACCCCCGCTAGCACAAAAAGACTCCACTCACTTCAAAAACCCCCTTAGTAACCTACTAATCCAACATTATCGATTTTTTTCCCGTCATTATCGATTTTTTATATGTTTTATATATATTTTATGTATATATGTGATATGTATAAATACACAACACATAACAACCTACTCATATAAATATTGTACAATGCCAATATGTGCTCCTATAATGTTATTTGAAAAATAAAATTTATTTACTAAATTCTTTGTTACCTGTGTATATATGTCTAAATATATGTCTACCTGTTGTAATATAAATATAGTCTAACTGTTGTCATATAAATATCATCTACCTGTTGTAACATAAATATTGTCTAATTGTTGTAATATATGTATAACTATTTTGTCTAAACAACAACACACAACAACCTACACACAATAAATAAACGCCCGCCATTATTGAACTTATATATTACTATATAAAAAGACAGCTCCACCACCACAGTTGAGCGGAGTATTTTACTATATAAAAAGACACGTGCCACCACAATGCGCCACCACATTTTCCTTATATAAAAGTCAGGCACCACCACACCACGCCACCACATTTCCTTATATAAAAAGGCACACGCCACCACCACCTTTCCTTATATAAAAGTCACGTGCCACCACAACGCGCCGCCACAATCCTAACCGTAAGCAACATACGATACTACTAACGGGATCGGGAGCTAAACAGAGGGGGAAAGGATTACACCTATGGGTCTATTATTCTTTTTAGTAATTCTTTAACCTATGTATATTTATATGTGATTGATATTCAAAT
>JAMPIV010016300.1:110000-129402 GCA_024509875.1 Oreohelix idahoensis
TCATAACTGGTGGGAACATGATGGTGATGATGATGATGATGAACAGTTTTCCCCGTCTTTCATAACTGGTGGGAACATGATGATGATGATGATGATGATGAACAGTTTTCCCTGTCTTTCATAACTGGTGAGAACATGATGATGATGATGATGATGATGAACAGTTTTCCCTGTCTTTCATAACTGGTGGGTACATGATGATGATAATGAACAGTTTTTCCTGTCTTTCTTAACTGGTGGGAGCAAGGTGATGATGATGATGTACATTTTTCCCTGTCTTTCATAACTGGTGGGAACATGCTGATGATGATGATGAACAGTGTTCCCTGTCTTTCATAAATGGTGGGAACATGATGATGATGAACAGTCTTCCCATTCTTTCACAACTAGTGGGAATATGATGAACAGTTTTCCCCTTTCTTTCACAGCTGGTAGGAACATGATGATGATGAACAGTTTTCCCTGTCTTTCATAACTGCTGGGAACATCATGATGATGATGATGATGAACAGTTTTCCCTGTCTTTCATAACTGGCGGGAACATGATGATGATGTTGAACAGTTTTTCCTGTCTTTCATAACTGGTGGGAACATGATGATGATGAACAGTTTTCCCTGTCTTTCATAACTGGTGAGAACATGATGATGATGATGATGATGATGAACCGTTTTCCCTGTCTTTCATAACTGGTGGGAACATGATGATGATAATGAACAGTTTTTCCTGTCTTTCTTAACTGGTGGGAACATGATGATGATGATGATGATGAACAGTTTTCCCTTTCTTTCATAACTATTGGGAACATGATGATGATGGTGATGAACAGTTTTCCCTTTCTTTCATAACTAGTGCTAACATGATGATGATGATGGTGATGAACAGTTTTCCCTGTCTGTCACAAATGGTGGTGTTAGTCACAGTATTTGCTGTTGCGCCAGGCGTGTTCCCATTGCACGCGTCAGACCATGTTTTCTAAGGACTTCTTCTTTAACATGGCCTAATCATCTGTTACCACGATACCATGACTTCTAGTTATTCTTATAGTCATCTGCTGAACCTCTTCTTCTTTGTTTCGTTCTCAGTTCTTATGGAAGACATGAGATATCTGAGGAAGGTGGTTGAAGTATCAAGAATAGACATAGTCCACAATCAGACAATACGTTATGACCCCAAAACGCAGCCTCTGCAGACCCAGAGTGATGGTTTGGCCATGTCGGCAGAATAGAAGAAGATCGGTTACCACGACAAATATGGGCAACTAAGAGCCAGGGATCCAGACCTCCAAGACGACCCAGACTCCGCTGGGAGGACAACATTAGACAATCTCTGAAGAACCGAGAACTAGAATGGAACAAGGCCAGGAGGAAAACAGCCGATAGAATAGTATGGCGTCCTCTCTGGCAAACCTCTACACCCTAGGGTATAAAAAGATCGACCAAGTAAGTAAGTTCATATGGAGCATACAGCTACTATTGCAGCTGATCGTCTTGCAGGAAGCTTACATCAAAGCATTCGTATATGCTCTTGTAGCGGTGGCTTCTGTAGGAATTTTTTTCCCATGATGCTGTTGCCAGCTCCAAACACACCCTGTTTTTAGTCGCCTCTTACGACATGCCTAAGCAACAGTAGTCTTCTTCTATTTCAATTACCCTGGAAGTTGCAGAACATGACCCGCCTTGTAATATTATCAACTGGTTATCGCTGTTGTGTCCTACTATCTAACCCCAGTTTTCTCCACATACCCTGTAGTGATCTTGTCATCTCGTTTCAGCCCATTTATTCTGAGCAAGCAACCATTTTGGAAAGTCTGCAACTTTCCGGTTATTGTTTTTGTTATTGTCCATGTTTCATGAGCCGCGGTAGCACAGTGGTTAGTGCGCTGGCATCCCAGTTCGGTGGTCCATGGTTCGATCTCCCAGTTGAGGTGGGATTGTTTAGACCACAAACGACTCCGAGGTCGACCCAGCCATAGGAATTGGGTACCAGAGCAACTCTGGGAAAGGTTAAAGTGGCCGGCGTGATGCTGACCACATCACCCCTAATATGCCGGTGGTCAAGAAAATAAGGGCCTAACACCATATTCCAATATGCCTCAATGGACATGTAACCGGATCCTTTACCTCTCCTGCCATGGCTCAGAGCCTTACATCCTTTATATTTGATATGACGAATCTTATTTTGGTGTTGGACTTTATTTCTTTTGACTTTTAAACATTTCCTAATGCAATGACAGCCCCTTAGGTCAGTCCTTTTGTATGACTGAAAAATTGAGAACAACAAAAACAACAACCGAAAAGCTACAGATTTTCATAAATGGATGATTGCACAGAATAGAACGATTAAAGTGGTCTGACAAGTTGAATAATGGGGAGCTAGTGTCACGAACTATACAAGTTCCAGTAGAACAAGGAATGAGAAGAAGACGTTGGAGACGGATTGGACACACATTGAGAAAACCTGTTGATAGCATTACAAGGCAGTCCTTGTTCTGGAATCCCCAAGGGAAGAGATTACAAAGAACACACGAAAAACGAGATCTGAAGGCAGACATGAAATTGATTAAGAAGATATGGAAAGACCTTGAGCTGATGAAAATTTGGACAGGAAAACTTGGACAGGAAAACTTGGACAGGAAAACTTGGACAGGAAAACTTGGACAGGAAAACTTGAACAGGAAAACTTGGCATACGTTTTTTAAAGGTGTATGCTCCTTTGGGAGTTGAAAGGTGAAAGAAGTACAGCTCTATGCCAATACAGTAAGGATTCGGGTTATGGCGGTCTCTCATAACGGCAACTCGCCCGTTGAAGGAGCCCATAAGACCCGTTATAGTTTTTTTAATTTTGATGAAATTTCAATGACCTTAATTTTCAACTACTGTTGCGGTATCCGTTCGTTACTTACGAATAAGGAAAACTAACTCTGACGTTAATGACAGACGTTCTCCGGTCGTCAATGACGCCAAGGCTGAGGAAAGTGTAATTATTTTGAGTCAGCAAGTGCTCTCGATTACCGTTGCATAGCGTAGGGTAGAGATACCATATTAATACAATATTAACCCATTTTTGTTGCAAAACTTTGAACTGTTTGTATTTCGCAATCTATTGTATTTTACTACATAATAATAGCCCTTTCAGTCATAACTATGGGGATGCGCCCCTGAGATGGCAGCCATCAGCTGCTTATTTTCCTGGTGTTCCTTTTGACGTTTTCCCTGTCCTCTGCTTGCTGTGAGAGCTTCTTTTTGCCCCATCTGAGGTGGCACCGCCACTTTACTACATGGTTATTTTTAATAAGCTTTAGCTAAATAAATAAATGAACAGGCACTCGCAGGAAACAAAATAACCACCGGACTATTCTGTATTTGCCCCATTCTTAATAATTTACTAGACACGGTATTACGGTATTTGTTGTGTGTAATCTGGCCTTTACTGGTTATAGGAGAACTACAGAAGTGATTGCGTCTATAAATAGTCTGTGTCGTTCGTCGGGCCTTCGTGAATTACCCAGAGGGTTCGTGCTAATGACCCCTGTCCACGAAGCACTATTTTTGTGGTGCCTTGTTGGCAGGGTGGATAGTCACGATTCACTCCCGTAGCGAGGCGGTGTTGCTGTTCGGATGATCATGGGTTCGAGTCCCGGTAAGCCTTTTACTTCTGTTGTTTTTCTGTTGTCTAGTTTTCTAATTCTTTATTTCCTGCCAGTCCCTGCTATTACCTGTGTATGCGCGTTTCTTTATTTAATGTTCTGCGGCCTCACGGTTCTTTCTTTATTTATTAATAAGCTTTAGGCATAGTTCAGTAAAACTAATTTATAAAAGCATTATTTTGTAATGTTTTATTAACGAACATATACTCACATTTAATGCACGTGCAAAGTCCGGCTTACGTACAATAACGGGTCATGAACGACTTAACGAACGGAACTGGTGTGTAACCCGAGACCGTACTGTATATAACCCGAGACCTTACTGTAATATAACCTGAAACCTTTCTGTAATATAACCCGAGACCTTTCTGTAACATAACCTGAGACCTTTCTGTAATATAACCCCGGATCTTACTTTAATATAACCCCAGACTTTACTGTAACATAACCCGAGACCTTACTGTAATATAACCCGAGACCTTTATGTAATACTTGTATAACCCGAGACTTTACTGTAACATAACCCCATACCTTACTGTAATGTAACCCCAGACCTTACTGTAATATATCCCGAATAGCTGCTTCGAGAAATCACGCATATTTTGTAAAGTGCGTCGCAATTTAAAAACAAAAAAGGTGTTGGAAATCTCTATGATACCTTTTCTATTCGACACTTTTCTCTCTCTTTTGCTGTCCATTATCTTCTGTCTTCACCATCCTCTAATAAAGTATGCGTCTTATCAAATTATGTCGCTATATTGACCCACATGACACACACAACTGCGATTTCTTGAGGTTGTTACTAAAGCAACAACTGCAAAAATTCGTCTTCCCTCAGAAATGCGAACCATCACAACAATTTGTCAATGTTATAATGTGCTTCAATAGTGTCCCGCCAGCAATCAGTAGCCAATGGGTTTGTTTTGTGCATTGTTGTCATGCCTCCTTACTTCAACTGTTATCCTTTCTCATCACGTGACATGTCGCCAGCGATGAGTCCTTCAGTTTTGCTCGCATACCTTCACATTCTGGACGGTCTTCGCCAATGGCAAAACGGCGTAAGTGAGTCTTCAGTGTTTAACTAGTGCACACTTTCTCGGGAGAGCAAAAATAGGTCTCCTGTGGAAGGAAGTGGGTACTGAGAACTTCTGAAGACAGGCCGACACCTACCCTGAAGACAGGCCGATACCTACCCTGAAGACAGTAAATTTAAAGGTAGTTCCATAATAATAAACTACCGTAGGAGAATCGTTGTTCTGAAATACCCAGGGTGAGAGAGGTTGAAGACAACAAAACTCATAGTGAAGAGAACTGAAAGGAATGAGGAGAACATAGAAATACCTTGAGATAATGACACAGGACAGGTAAACTTGGCAGACGTTTCTTGAAGAATAATGCTCCTTGGGGTGATAATGATAATGAATATTAATCACAAGAACGCAGTTCAACCAGTCGAGTTTATAATCAATATACGCCTACAAGAACTTCATATACCATTATAATTTTCCCTTGAATATGGCATAGCTGGCTGTCTTGATTTCAGAGAAAGAAGGGCGGACGTATTTCATTTATTTAACCAACCAAAAGTAATTAACCACTGCATTTAAATAAAAAGGCAGTAATTCCTATGTTAAAATCCTTTTACAAGATGAATGTACGGTCGCAGGAGTAGGAAAAAAAAAAAGGATCATGGAGGGTTTTGGAACATTCATCGACCGGGGTGAGTGTTTTTACATGCACCCCCATACAGCATTTCTAAACGCTAGAGCTAAAGTCAACTGGAAAATTAAGTATGATTTGTGAATAAAATTACAGATATATTTTATTTAGTTATTACTTACATAACAAAAACACGATAACAATAAAGCAATGATGTTAGCAATATATCACACTTTGGCTTCAGTGTTTATTTGTAAAAGATTTCCATTGCGTGCTTTGGACGTGATGAATTGTGTCACAGAGGAAGAAAAGTCGAGTTTCTTGAAGGAAAAAATACACTTTTCTCGCCAGCTCCGGCGCCATGTTGCCTTTAGTGCCCAGGGCAGTGGACCCACTTGCCCTAATGCCGGCTCTGCACACAATCAACACCTTTGGGATAGAGCGAGCAATGGAATACATAGCTTCATGTTCCTATTGGGTCCTGGACTATGCCAAGAAAGGTTATAACAAATTTGAAATAAAACGGAACTCAGTAGGATTCACAGATACGGAAAGAAAGCCTGAACATTTACGAATGACGTGGCACTTTTGTCAACTGTGGTGAAAAACTCTAATCCACATATATAAATTAGAAAATAAATGTAAAGCCTAACGAAGTAATTCAATAGAAAGAAAGAAGAATGGTGAAAGATCAGTGCTTTCACAATAGCGTACGCCTGTGTTGTAGAACGCCATAATGGCTGAACAAGAAAACCCCTTTTTCTGCTCCGTCTGCATAAACTACACGCGTGTCTAAAAATAAAACGGGTACTGTGTTTCTTAGAAAACCTTGAGATACGCAAACTGCATAATGACCTAGATATAATACTAGCATTAATGTCATTATATACACTACGTTAACCTAAAAGACAGACGGGCTTAGAAGAGAGAGAGAGATGCACGGAGGAACGCAGGCAATACTACCACGTCGTCTCGCGATTAAAAAGTGAACGCCAATCCCATGCGAAAGGCATGAAGACCTGATTTTTTTCAAATAAACAGTGATAAAAAACACTACCAATACGAGGTTAGGTTTTGAAAACAGGTTTAAAATCTTATTGGGAAACCTGACATTAGTCTGACAGTACAGAAGACATCCTATGATAAAGAAGTGAACGGGTGGTAAAAAAACAAATACACGACTATCCTAGAATAATACATATTTTGAACGAAGCCACTTAGCCTCATTAAACTTATATATTTGTGTGCCTTAGGACTTGCTGACAAAGAATATGTTATGTGTTACGCAAATAGGCTTGTAATTAACAAATTATAGGCAAAATCCTATAGTGGGGGTGTCTGACAGCACAAGATCATATTTGCTCATAATGGCATGTTTGAAAAACACTGCTTTATGGGAAATGAGGCCAACAAGTTAGATACGTTTTGATTGGCTGTAATAATATGTAAGGCGAAACCTTATTAGTCGAACTACAAATACTATTATGGTGGTTAATGGCAACATGTAGGATGGGTACAAATTTTTCAAAGGCTTTTGTAAACATGGTCTCATTGGTTAGAACGTTTGGTATAGTCAAATAGAAGCGTCAGTTCAGGGCCAGTTTTGAAAATACATTTTGTGAGAAGCAAGTGCGTCGAGAGCAAGCTAATATTTTTCTAAATAAAAGCCTGGGATAAGGCAGATCGAAATTGTGCCAAAATTCATCGCCAGTCAACGTTACTTGTGTATATTTCCATGAATTGTGGTAAGCTAGACATATTTCATATATATATATATATCATTTCATATTCAATTTTCATATTATATATATATATATATATATATATATATATATATATATATATATATATATATATATATATATATATATATATATATATACATATATATATATATATATATATATGAAAATTGAATATGAAATGATAAATTGTGTCTGTATGTGTGTGGTTCAGTAGCAAACAGAAGGCAAAGCCTAGATATTGCTCCACCATGTAAAAGCTTGCCAGAGAGGAGTATAACTGCATAGGCATATATGGGATTGCCAAATAGTAACATGACACCTATTCTATTGTATAGAAGGAATTAATGCTGGAATTGCAGAGGCGTTGTAACCATTAGGGAGAGGAATACTGGTGTATATTGTCACATGAGAAGCTAGCAGTTGGCCTACAGCGCTGAACTCTGTGTTTGTAATGTCCTGTACTTCAGTGTGGAAATAGATTATATATATTAGTTCTGAAGAAGGAGGTACAACCTTCTTATTTCAGGGACCGTGGTACTAAAGTATTAGAGCAGCACCTGGTCTGAGTTTTGCTGGATCCAGAGGGCTGGCAGCAGACTCCTTGTCCAAGATATCGACCAGTGGTGTATTTCAAGATAACTGAGAAGCAAGCGAGCAGAGGAGACAGTTTTCCTGCCGCCGACACCTAAGTTAAGGATTCGTCAGCCAGAGCAGCTCACCCTTGTATAACCCACCCTAAAATTGACTGTAATATTAAATCAAGAGGGACAGTTATTGTTACAAATAAAAGAAACTGTGATCCCTTCAATATCATTTCCACCAGTAACAAACACATGAAGTCGTGATGACAAACAACAACCTAGCTTTAAAAGCCAGTATTACCTCATAATACTACATCACAGCCCTACACACATATTGTAATAATATTAAATGTCAGGACAAAGATCCTTTGTATAAATTTTGTACATACACATTGTGTTTACATTTGATTGTGATTCCTGATTCACTCTGTAGTTGGATCAGGATATCTATTATTGAAAGAAATTAATACATAATTTAAAAGTTAACACTTGACTTACTTAAGCTAGTCTTCTAGAGTGTTATATGTATGTGCTTGTCATAGTGTTGTAAAGTGTTGTGAATCTTAATTAAAGTGTTTATCTGTCTGTTGGTTGTTGTGAACTTACACTTCATCATTATCATAACCCTAGACATTCAACGTAGCCATCACAATATTCCAGAATAAGTCTGATTGAGGTCTAAATGTGGTAGCAAAGTAAGGTCATCTGTAACACACCACACTTATTAGATACAGGTACCTTCACGGCTGATCTCAGTCAGTACACTAAGTCCCCTATAACTATTTATATAATCCCAACTTACCACATATATTGGGGTCCTGTCTGGGATTTTGAATCTTCTCCTATTACATATATTGAGGGTAATTTACTTCTGGGAATTATCCAAATTTAAAAGGTATTCTTGAGTGGAAAATAAATAAGGTTAAGCTCTCAGTGCTTGTGGTTGTCCTTAGTTTAATTAGTCATAGATAAAATTGTTTAGTCAAACATTGTATACATTTGCCTGTTAGAAAATGGCGGACCTGGCAAAGTTTCGATCTGCTGCTATGCAGGCTGCTAAAGAGTTGGGAATGGACGGGCAGGTTATGATTGCCTATGTCACTACTGAATGTGACAAATTTATTGAACGTGAAGAAAGAAAATTTGAAGCAGAAAGAAAATTAGAATCTGAAAGATTAGAAAAAGAGCTGAAAGAAAGTTAGAGGCTGAAAAAGAAATTAAGAGGTTGCAAATTGAGGCTGACAAAGGGGCTAAGGCATTGGAGGCAGAAAAAGAGATTAAAAGACTCGAGTATGAAGAGAAGAAGCTGCAGGCAGAAAGAGAAGAAAGGAAACAGGCTGCTGAAAGGGAAGAACAAAGATTGACGGCCGAAAGGGAAGCAGCAAAGGAGGAGAAAAGATTACAAAGGGAGCACGAGTTACGACTAAGGGAGTTGGAATTTCAAGGCCATGCTCCTGAAAATGGTGCCAGTCCCTTTACCTCCGATGCCACTGCTAGTCAGGGAGCCTCAACCTCAGCTATGAGTTTTCATGTAGATCATTTTGTTGAGAAAGACGATGATATTGAGAGCTATCTAAATAGATATGAACTATTAGCTACCACGTATGGGTTAGAGAGAGAAAGGTGGAGCTTAAAGTTATCACAAGGGCTTCGTGGTACAGCTTATGACGTTTTTGCCAAAATGAGCAGAGAGGATCAAGACAATTATGACATGTTAAAGCAGGCTCTGTTGCTAAGATATGAAAAGAATGGAGAATTTTATAGAAAAAAATTTAGGAATGCTAAACTACTGTCAGGTGAGACATATCACCAGTTCTCTGCACGGTTAGAGACATACTTGGAGAAATGGACTTCTCTGGGGAAAACCCAAGATCTTAAGGAAATGATCCTTATAGAACAACTAAGAGAGTCCATGGCTCCAGACCTGAGAAAGTTTCTTATGGAACAAGGTGCAGAGAGGCTGGGTGAGTTACTAAATGTTGCTGAAAGGTATCAGGCAGCTCAAGCAAAGGTAACAGGTAATAAAAAGAAACAGGTAGACAATTTTAAGGCACCACAAAACTTTAATAAGTTTGATCATAGAGAGCATAACAAAGGTAAGCACCAGTTTGATAGGCCACGGTATGAAAATAAAAATAAAACCCCACAATTCGATGAAAGGAAATTTGATGAAAGAAAATCTTTCAACCAAGGAAGGAAGTGGTGTAAAAAGTGTAAAATGAACAATCATACCACTGAAAATTGTAGGAATAAAACTCCTAATTTTGCTGCTATGAAATCTGGGAAGAAGGGAACAAAGGTCAAACCTGAGGAACTACAGGAACCGTACCACCCACAAGTGTGTGAAGATGTAATCTGTAATGGAGTCACCATAAGGTGCCTATATAATACAGGTTTAGATTATGATTCAGTTGTGAGTTCTCACCTGGTGCAAGCAGATCAATACACCACAGAAACAGTGGAGATTCAAGCTGCAACCAAGGAAGTAGCGACCATGACACTCCCTATCGCTAAGATACATGTGAAAACGCGATATGTGGAGGGAATAATCAAAGCAGCAGTGATAAATGAGCCAATCTACCCTCTGATATTGGGGTGTAGATATGTCTTCCTGGGGAATCTCAAGAGACCTGTGATACTGGCAACGGTGCAGACCAGATCACAGTCTAAAATGGAGGAGGATAATCCAATAAATACTCATCCAGATGAGATGAGGAAGGCACAGGCGGAGGACAAAACAGTCAAGCCGTGTTTCAAGAAGTTGCCTAAATGTCATACACCTCCAGGCAAGGGAGAATTTTATATGAAGAACAAGTTGATTTATAGGAAGGCTGGATCTGAATCCAATGGTCACGGACAGCTGGTCCTTCCCACTTCATATAGGACTAAAGTGTTGGAACTAGGGCATGCGATTCCCTTCAGTGGTCATATGGGGATCAGCGCAACAGGACAGCGTATAGCTTGTCACTATTTCTGGTCAGGGATAACTGAAGATATCAAAAGATATGTAAAATCCTGTCCAGAGTGCCAACGAGTAGCACCTAAGCATTGGACTGCACCAGCAACTCTAGGGGAAATGCCCATAGTGGGAACACCCTTTGAGAGAGTTGCCGTGGACATTGTGAGACCTCTCACTCGAACCAAGAGGAGAAACAGCTACATTCTGACTCTGGTGGACACCTGTTCTATGTGGGGAGAGGCGGTAGCCCTGTCATCCATTGACTCTAAACATGTGGCGGAGGCATTACTCACAATTTTCACAAGGTTAGGCTTTCCCAACCAAATCTTGACTGATAATGGCTCTCAGTTCAAGGGGAAACTAACAGAAGAAGTTTTCAGGATCTTTCAGGCCAAACACTTCCATTGTAGCCTGTACCATCCCCAAGGAAACGGCCAAGTGGAAAGATTTAATGGTACGTTGATGTCGATCCTGAGAAAGTTGGCACATGAAAAACCAGATACATGGGACCAGTACCTTCACGCCGCCCTCTTTGCTTATCGGGAGGTACCCCATAGTTCAACCGGTATGGCCCCGGCAACATTATTATTTGGAAGGCCAATAAAAGGTCCACTCGAAGCTTTGTTAAGAACGTGGACTGATGAAAAGGCAGAGGAAAATATTACATCATCATACCAATATGTGAATGAGCTGACCACTCGTTTAAAAACTGGCTGGAAACTTGCCAATGAAAATTTGAGACAAGCCAGTGTCGTGAAATATTCTAATCCACATATATAAATTATCAGGTAAATATAAAGCCTAACAAATACATTTAATAACGAAAAGAAAAATGGTAAAAGAACAGTGCTGTCACAATGACTGTACTCGAAATCCCCCTTGTTTTCTGCTTCGTCTGCAAATTGTAACGCTTTCACGTTGATAGTAAAAGCCTACTATATTATTACCCGCTTTCTTCAATGAAACGTGTACTAAACTTGAGATACGCAAGCTGAACAATGACCTAAATTTAATATTTCATTCATCCCATACACAGCGTAACTAAAAGACAGATAAAGCAGGATAGAGAGAAGGGAGAGGCAGAAAGCCGAACACGTGCAACACTAAACACGCGTCGCGCGATACACAATTGCTGCCATCACGCGTGTAAGGCCACATGCACTAACTTTTTTTCAGACGGACAGTGATAAAAACACTAACCTTCCCAGAGTTAGGTTTTTAAAAACCTGGAAAACGCTTATTAGAAAAGATAACATTAGATGGGTTTACGTTTGAAAACATTACAGTACCCAGACAGCACATCTTCGAAACAGGAGGTAGAAGAAATTGCATATTTTGAACGCAGCCACTGTGGTGAAGTGGGATGTTATAAATATTTATAGGGGACTTAGTGTACTGACTGAGATCAGCTGTGAAGGTATCTATATCTATTAAGAGTAGTGTATTATAGATAACCTTACTTGCTACCACATATCTATATATCTCAGTCAGAATTATTCTGCAATAGTGTGATGACTACGTTATGTGTCTAGGGTATGTGTAGGATGAAGTGTAAGTCAAAACAACAACAGACAGATAAACAATTTAATTTATTCCACTATACTTGACAACACTGGGACACTCACATACATATAACACTCTAAAGGATATCTTAAGGAGTCACTGATAACTTTTCAAATAACAATATGTATTCATTGCTGATATGAATGAATATGTGTCCTGATTCAATTACAAAGGAACCAGGAATCACAATCAATTTTCATTACAAGTTATGTACAGAATGGATTAATATGAATATTGTAGTGACATATATTATTAAAAATATCCTATGTGTGTCAGTTGTGTAGTAGTAAAATGAGGTAATACTGGTTTTGTTTTGTTCAAGCTCTGTTGGTATTTGTCATCATGACTTCAATAGTTTGTCTTAAGGAAACTAGTATTGGAGATGTTCTCAGTTCCTGATATTAATACAATTAAATCCCCCTCTGAATGTTATTTTTATAAAGTCATTTCAAGATGAGGGGACATAATGTTGAGCTCAGCTGGCCAAATCAGCTTATCTTGAGTAATGGCGGCAGGAAAGGACTCCTCTGCTCGAATTCTCCTCTGGGCTCTGGAGACACCTCACTGATAGCTAAATGGACCAAGGAGTATGCTGTCCGACTCTGGATTCAGCAAAGCTCTGACCAGGTGCAGCTCAATACCATCAAGACCACGGTCCCACAATTTCATGGAAATAAACACAGATACGTTGATTAGCAATGAATTCTGGCACAATTACTGGCACAAATTCCCATCTGCTTATGTTCCAGGCTTTTATTTTAGCAAAAATGTGAGCTGGCTTCAACGCACTGTCGCTTTATCAAGCTTATTTGCACTAGTGGTCTCGAACTAACGCTCCTAAGTGAGTATATCAGCAAGTCTAGCCAATGAGGCCACGTTTCGACAAGTGTTTGAAAAAATGTTACCTTTCTACGTCTCCCTAACAACCAAGATAGTATTTATAGCCCGACCAATCGTGGTTAGTTTTCATTTGTTGCGCTCCAATCAATTTGGAGTTTACATGGTAGGCTATTTATGTAACGTAAGGTTTTTTTCAAACACGTTATAAAAAAATTTTATGAGCAGAAATGATTTCATGCTGTCAGGCATCCCCAATATTTTATTTTGGTTATAACTTGTTAATTCCTAGACTATTTGCGTAACGTTTTACATATTCTTTGTCAGCAAACCCTAAGGAACCCAAATATCCAAATTTAAAAGAGCTACGTGGCTGCGTTCAAAATATGCAATTTTAGGATACCTCCTGTTTTTTAGATGTGCTGTCCTGGGTACTGTATGTTTTCAGGATTTCCATAAACCCATAGAATGTCATCTTTTCCTAATAAGCGTTTTTCAGATTTTAAAACCTAACTCTGGGAAGGGTAGTGTATTTTATCACTGTTCGTCTGAAAAAAAATTAGTGCATGTAGTCTTACACGCGTGATGGCAGCATTTGTGTATCGCGCGACGCGTGTTGCATGCGTTCCTGATTTTCAGCCCTCCCTTCTCTCTTTATCCTTTAGTCCATCTGTTCGTTCGTTTTGGTAACGCAGTATAATTAATGTTAGGATTAATTTAGGTCATTACGCAGTCTGCCTCTCAATGTTTTTCCAAGAAATACAGCACACGTTTCATTGAAGAAAGCGGGTCATAATACAGTAAGCTTTTACTATCAACGTGAAAGCGTTACAATTTGCAGACGAAGCAGAAAACAAGGGGGATTTCGAGTACCTTCTTTGTGACAGCACTGTTATTTACCATTGCTCTTTTCTTTATTAATTTTACTTGTTAGGCTTCATATTTACCTAATAATTTATATATGTGGATTAGAATATTCCACGACACCTCCCCTCTTAAAACAGACATTATATGTCAGTCCTTTATTCTATATTCACATAGAGAAATTTATTATTAGTTCTGGGGTTTACGGTGATTCTCATCACACGGATGGCGGCTTAAAAAATCCGCTCCCAAATTTGTTTTTCCAGATATATACTCAATGCTAAAATTATATGGAGCCAAAAGTAAAGACCATCGGAGTAACCTGGAGTTCTCATGCCTAGCCTGTGCTAGAAACGATAACGGTTTGTGGTCTGTTTGCAACTTAAATGCCTTCCCATATAGATAAATATTGAATTTCTTTATCGCCCATATTACTGCAAGACATTCTTTTTCGCTAGTTGAGTAGTTGATTTCAGCTTTATTCAACTTTCTGCTAGCATATGCCACTGGGCTTAATTCTCCATCCAAGGCATCTGATTTCTGTAGTAGAGTTGCACCTAACCCAATATTACTTGCATCCGTCCTTACTATGAATTCTTGACTTAAGTCAGGTAATTTCAAAATGGGTTTACTTGTGAGCTTTTCCTTCAATTCTTGGTAAGTCATTTCACATTGTGGTGTCCATGTAATGCGATCTGGATGTCCTTTACGTGTCAATTCAGTTAACGGTGCACATATGGAATTAAAGTTTTTGATATACTTCTGGTAGAAACCACATAATGAGACAAAGGATCTCACGTCCTTCTTGGTTTGTGGTCTCGGGGCTTTCTGTAGTTTCTCTAAATTCTTTGGGTCAGGGGTCATGTTTCCCTGATAAACTGTGTGTCCCAAAAATTCCAATTCTTTACATCCAACGCAACATTTGGTTGGTCGGGCTGTTAAATTTGCCTCCCTAAGTCGATCAAACAGCATGTTCAGAGAGTCAATGTGTTCCTCAAATGTTTCTGTTGCTATAAGGATATCATCCATAAAATTTGTTATACAGGGATTATTCAGAGGATCCAATAATTTTCTCATCATTCTAGAGAAGACACTAGGCGCATTCTTCAATCCAAATGGCAATCTATTAAACTCATAGTGTCCTTCTGAG
This sequence comes from Oreohelix idahoensis, assembly GCA_024509875.1. Lineage (NCBI taxonomy): Eukaryota > Metazoa > Mollusca > Gastropoda > Stylommatophora > Oreohelicidae > Oreohelix > Oreohelix idahoensis. The sequence continues at coordinate 125,006 of JAMPIV010016300.1, forward strand.
GTACTAAAAGCTAGGTATGGTCTAACCTCAGGCTTTACTGGAATCTGATAGTATCCTTTACTCAGATCCACTTTTGAGAAATATTTAGCTTTATTTAGTCTGGCAAACAGCTGATTTGTATCCGGCAATGGATCCACCTGTCCTTCTGTAATAGCATTCAGTCTCCTGTAATCTATACAGAGTCTATGTTCTCCAGAGGGCTTCCTTAAGAGTACAACACCGGAACTATACGAAGACGCACTGTGCGAAATAATTCCTTCCTTCAATAGATAGTCTATCTCTTCCTTCAAAGCTTTCTCCTTAGCAAACGGAATCGAATATGGTTTCATACAGACAGGTGTGGAGTCTATTAGTTTCATATCATATTCCAATAGGTTTGTATGCCCTGGTCGGTCTGTTAACACCTCTGCATGATTATTTAGAACCTGTTGCACTCTCTCTTTCTGAGTTTTCGTTAAATGTGTACTGATTTTCACCTGTGCTGCTGTCTCACAGGGGTGTAATGGATATTCAAATGATGAAAGTGGTTCCTTTTTCATCTCCATGGCGATGGACAAGGTCAACAAGTGTGTCTCTTCCTGATGTTCTCTTTCCAAATATTTCTTCAGGAGATTCACATGATAGATTTTTTCTTTCCCCTTCTTATCTATCTTATAATTTGTTCTAGATACCTTCTCTAAAACTGTATATGGACCCTGCCATCCAATTTGTAACTTATTCTGACTCCCGGGCAAAAGAAGCAGTACTTTCTCTCCCACAGCCAAATTTCTGTCTTTCGCCTTCCTGTTATAATAGGCAGCATGTTTCTTCCTGGCTTGTTTCAAATTTTCATTGGCAAGTTTCCAGCCAGTTTTCAACCGAGTGGTCAGCTCATTCACATATTGGTATGAAGATGTAATGTTTTCCTCTGCCTTTTCATCAGTCCACGTTCTTAACAAAGCTTCAAGTGGACCTTTTATTGGCCTTCCAAACAATAATGTTGCCGGGGCCATACCGGTTGAACTATGGGGTACCTCCCGATAAGCAAAGAGGGCGGCGTGCAGGTACTGGTCCCATGTATCTGGTTTTTCGTGTGCCAACTTTCTCAGGATCGACATCAATGTGCCGTTAAATCTTTCCACTTGGCCGTTCCCTTGGGGATGATACACACTACAATGGAAGTGTTTGGCCTGGAAGATCCTGAAAACTTCTTCAGTTAGTTTCCCCTTGAACTGAGAGCCATTATCAGTCAAGATTTGATTGGGAAAGCCTAACCTTGTGAAAATTGTGAGCAATGCCTCTGCCACATGTTTTGAATCAATCGATGACAGGGCTACTGCCTCTCCCCACATAGAACAAGTGTCCACCAGAGTCAGAATGTAGCTGTTCCTTCTCTTGGTTCGGGTGAGAGGTCCCACAAGATCCACGGCAACTCTCTCAAAGGGTGTTCCCACTATGGGCATTTCCCCCAGAGTTGCTGGTGCAGTCCAATGTTTAGGTGCTACTCGTTGGCACTCTGGACAGGATTTTACATATCGTTTGATATCTTCAGTTATTCCTGGCCAGAAATAGTGACAAGCTATTCGCTGTCCTGTTGCGCTGATTCCCATATGACCACTGAAGGGAATCGCATGCCCTAGTTCCAACACTTTAGTCCTATATGAAGTGGGAAGGACCAGCTGTCCGTGACCATTGGATTCAGATCCAGCCTTCCTATATATCAGTTTGTTCTTCATATAAAACTCTCCCTTGCCTGGAGGTGTATGAGATTTGGGCAACTTCTTGAAACATGGCTTGAGTGTTTTGTCCTCAGCCTGTGCCTTCCTCATCTCATCTGGGTGAGTATTTATGGGATTATCCTCCTCCTTCTTTGACTGTGATCTGGTCTGCACTGTTGCCAATATCACAGGTCTCTTGGGATTCCCCAAGAAGACATATCTACACCCCAATATTAGAGGGTAGATTGGCTCATTTATCACTGCTGCTTTTATGATTCCTTCCACATATCGCGTTTTCACTTTTATTCGGGCGACGGGAAGTGTCATGGTAGCTACATCCTTGGTTGCAGTTTGAATCTCCACTGTTTCCGTGGTGTATTGATCGGCCTGCACCAGGTGAGAACTCACAACGGAATCGTAATCTAAACCGGTATCATATAAACATCTTATAGTGACACCATTACAGATGACATCTTCACACACTGGGGGGTGGTATGGTTCCTGTAATTCTTCAGGTTTGCCCTTCTTTTCCTTTTTCCCCGATGTCATAGCAGCAAAATGAGGAGGTTTCCTTCTACAATGGTCAGTGTCATGATTGTTCATCTTACAATTTTTACACCACCTTTTTCCTTGGTTGAAAGATTTTCTTTCATCATATTTCCTTTCATCGAATTGTGGGGTTTTATTTTTATTTTCATACCGTGGCCTATCAAATTGGTGCTTACCTTTATTTTGATCCTTAGGATCAAATTTATTAAAGTTCTGTGGTGCCCTAAAGTTATCCACTTGTTTCTTTTTATTACCTGTTACCTCTGCTTGAGCTGCTTGATACCTTTCAGCAACATTTAGCAACTCATCCAGCCTCTCTGCACCTTGTTCCATGAGAAACTTTCTCAGGTCTGGAGCCATGGACTCTCTTAATTGCTCTATAAGGACCATTTCCTTAAGATCTTGGGTTTTCCCCAGAGAAGTCCATTTCTCCAAGTATGTCTCTATTCGTGCAGAGAACTGGTGATAGGTTTCACCTGACAGTAGTTTAGCATTCCTAAATTTTTTCCTATAAAATTCTGCATTCTTTTCATACCTTAACAAAAGAGCCTGCTTTAGCATGTCATAATTTTCCTGATCACCTCTGCTCATTTTTGCAAAAACTTCATAAGCTGCCCCACGAAGTCCCTGAGATAACTTTAAGCTCCACCTTTCTCTCTCTAACCCATACGTGGTAGCTAATAGTTCATATCTATTTATATAGCTCTCAATATCATCGTCTTTCTCAACAAAATGATCTAAATGAAAGTTCATAGCTGAGGTTGAGGCTCCCTGAGTAACCGTAGCATCAGAGGCAAAGGGACTGGCACCATTTTCAGGAGCATGGCCTTGAAACTCAAACTCCCTTAGTCGTAATTCATGTTCCCTTTGTAATCTTTTCTCCTCCTTTTCTGCTTCCCTCTCTGCAGCTAATTTCTTGTCTTCCCTTTCTGCAGCTAATTTCTTCTCTTCCCTTTCTGCAGCCAATCTTCTGTCTTCTCTTTCTGCCTCCAATTTCTTAGCCTCAGCCTCAATCTGCAACCTCTTAGTCTCAGCCTCAGCTTGCAACCTCTTAGTCTCAGCCTCTAACTTTCTTTCGGCCTCTTTTTCTAATCTTCTTTCTTCGCGTTCAATAAATTTGTCACATTCCGTAGTGACACAGGCAACCATAACTTGCCCATCTAATCCTAACTCTTTTGCAGTCTGTACAGCAGCAGATCGAAACTTGGCCAGGTCCGCCATTGTCTATCAGGTAAATTTCTACAATGTCTAACCAACAATTCAAATTCTAAATATATATAATGGACAACACAGGCACCGTGAGCTCAACCTTATTTAATTCCACCCAAGGATACCTTTTAATTCTTATATTCCCTGAAGTGAATTACCCCCAATATTTTTAATAGGGAAAGATTCAAAATCCCAAGAGCGAGACCCCAATATATGTGGTGAAGTGGGATGTTATAAATATTTATAGGGGACTTAGTGTACTGACTGAGATCAGCTGTGAAGGTATCTATATCTATTAAGAGTAGTGTATTATAGATAACTTTACTTGCTACCACATATCTATATATCTCAGTCAGAATTATTCTGCAATAGTGTGATGACTACGTTATGTGTCTAGGGTATGTGTAGGATGAAGTGTAAGTCAAAACAACAACAGACAGATAAACAATTTAATTTATTCCACTATACTTGACAACACTGGGACACTCACATACATATAACACTCTAAAGGATATCTTAAGGAGTCACTGATAACTTTTCAAATAACAATATGTATTCATTGCTGATATGAATGAATATGTGTCCTGATTCAATTACAAAGGAACCAGGAATCACAATCAATTTTCATTACAAGTTATGTACAGAATGGATTAATCTGAATATTGTAGTGACATATATTATTAAAAATATCCTATGTGTGTCAGTTGTGTAGTAGTAAAATGAGGTAATACTGGTTTTGTTTTGTTCAAGCTCTGTTGGTATTTGTCATCATGACTTCAATAGTTTGTCTTAAGGAAACTAGTATTGGAGATGTTCTCAGTTCCTGATATTAATACAATTAAATTCCCCTCTGAATGTTATTTTTACAAAGTCATTTCAAGATGAGGGGACATAATGTTGAGCTCAGCTGGCCAAATCAGCTTATCTTGCGTGATGGCGGCA
>JAMPIV010016301.1:0-34166 GCA_024509875.1 Oreohelix idahoensis
ACACCACACACCATTTTTTTTTTTTTTTTTTTTTGTTTGTTGCTTTTAAAAAAAAAAAAACGGGAAAAAAAAACGGGAATTTATAAATAAAATTAAAAAAAAAAACGAAACGCCAATTACCGTGTAACTATTTTTTTGTTTATTTTTCTTTGTTCCTTTCTCCTTTTTCTTCTTTTCCCCCCTTTTTGTGTTAACCTATAGTTTTTTTACTTTTTTTCTTCGGTTTTGGGGTGAGTTATGTTGTTTAAAAAAAAAAAAAAAAAAAAAAACGACGTCCAGACCCCCCGTCCGCCTCTAGCTCCCCCCCCATTCTAACTACACTCGTCTTCTCTCGACACCTGCCACCTCCTCCTGCACGTCACTGATGCCAATCACCACACTGGCATTGAACTATTCCAACAAACCACATTCTGTATGTGCAGCGGACTTAATCCATTCGCCCGCGTCAGGCGAAACTATGTCTTCCTAGTAATTGAAAGGTGTCCTAGTTCTGTTACAGTTGTCTAAACCTAAACCGAAATGGGCCTCAGTGTTATGGCTCACAATTGTGGAGCGTCATGAACCCTTCAGACTTCTTTGTAAATAGATGTTCAAAGGCCCAGACCTGGCAGCCTAAAACTTATTCAGTCTATCCGATTTTTCCTGATTGTTTTGCATGTTGGGAATGTTCTTAGTAGTATTAACAATCGATGCGATTTATCTACCCCGCAGATCATCTTGCAATATCCAGATCTTCCCAAATGTAGAGCGCGAATGAGGTGGCGATTTCCCATCATATTCATCTGTGCGCTCTATCTCCGGCGTTCTAGTTGTGCCCCCGTAATGGCGGCATAGCGAACCAGTTCCTATGACTGTTAAAAATAGAGTGGTTGTACAAGGGCATCCCTGTCGTTACTCCTGTTCTTCACCTGCACAAGGGGTTAGGTTGCTGTCGGGGGATGGGGCGGGGGGGCGCGGACACCTGCACGGGATAAAGGGTTGAGGGGTATTAGAGTGCTTTTTATTGATTGACACAATTGGCTGCGTGGGGAATGTCCATTAGGCCCTCAGTATGGTTCGAAGAAACTGTCCCCTAATGTGATGAGCTGGTCAAAAGCGCGGTTGTCAAAATCAACGAATTAAAGTAAAGCGAGTGAGCTTTTGCCACATGCTGATACAACTGCTCTACTAAATGTCCAGAAGTGAATAATAGATCTACACAATCTCCCTGTTTCTTTTCTAAATCCGGCTTATTCTTTTCTCACACACTGATCCTAACTGTCTTTGAAATATATCTCTGTACAACATTTTGACTTATTATCTTTAAAATTGTTATAAATATTTGATCTGTTTTTGCGACCTACCATTTTGCTTATTAAACGCCAATTACCGTGGTAACTATTTCCCTTTGACCATAGTTACGGTTTTGGTGAGTTATGTAGGATTAAAAAATGAGTTAGATCGTGTGATTGATCATAATTGTAATAATTATTTCCTTGATAATTTTCTAAATGATATTATAATTTTTATTGAAAATTATATGGCATATTAGATTGTCTCCAGTTTTGTTTGTGATGGAGAACCACCACGAAATTGTTTTCCCGTTGAAAAGAAATTAAAATTTCTTATAAATCTCACCTATTGCGTATTTTTTTGAGATACCTAAACGGGTAGCAAAAGGTGGACATGTAGTCCTGGCTACTGTAAAGATGATACGCAACAAGCGGTAAATAACTAAGCAAGATAAATGTTTTATTGAACACATTTTATCGCGCAACGAATGCGCACAACGCCTATTTGTTGGCAATCGATTTTGCCGTGGCGTGTTTGTTACTAAGACCGATGTCGCAGGGGTCTTTTAAAGAATGAACGAGCGGGCGCTGCTGTGAGCGAAGTGCAGAACAGATGGGTCTGCTTATTCAAGTTCCTGTTGTAGAATTCTTATGCAGATAGTCTTCAATATCGGCCTTCATGTCGAAGCATATTGCCGTAAGACTTAGCAGTAAGACAATATTTTTCCAATTTATGTATAATATTTTTATAGGAAGTTTTAAGCCTCGAACGTAATCTAGTCGGTACATGTTTTTATGGTCTTCGTTTACCATACATGTTACTAAAATGGATTTTTTCGAAGAAAATGAAGTATTAGGATACAGCCCAGCAGGCAGATAGAGCAGGGGGGAGAGGAGCGTGCCCAATTCCACAGTGCTACAAAGGAATATATTTAATGTGAATAAATATGTTTATTCCGTTTCTTTGGAATACGGAGGTACAAAAATCATAGGTCAATCGAATTAAAGTCGTCAGAATTTGAATGCATTGTTTGTTTTAAAGCCTCAACAAGGATATGGCCGATGTTACGGACTCTGATTGTCCATGAGGCCATTTTAATGAAGGTATTTTCTGCAACTTATTATATGCCATAAATATGAAATGTTGTGAACTGCCCTTGAAGGGTGTCCCGATTTACCAAGAACATTTGTATAAGGCAAAGCTGTTCTGCTATATTGAATATGATAAACATTTGAAGGGGATCTTATCTTCATGATGATCAACTATTTTGATGCCCTACATAATTAATATATCTATAAAACAATTATGTATGACCCCTGTGCATATTGTAGTCTTGTATTGATGTGACTGTCCGAAATAAATTGTGTTGATACTGTACTCAAACCATCGAGTTCAAACATACTTTCAATTGACCGCTGTTTGGAGTTGACATTGCCTGTTTGCATTCAACGTTACCTCACTGGAATTTCACCCACGACAATTCGCGTAACCAGTCCCACCAGAGCAAGTTTTTAGTCTACCACCATAGATCAATATACTTACACTAAGACTATAACAGTCTTGGTAGCCAGTAAAGTAGACTATAACAGCTGGTGTGCCAACTTTCAAGGAGCGATTTGAGATTCCTGGAAGATATCGGATTGAAAATTTTCAAGGTTCTTTCCAAGGGCGACATCATCCACGATAACGGTTTTTTTTCAGGTAAACCGTCAACGCTGAACTCCAGTATCAAAATCAACGTGGAATATCATCAAAATTCTTTCTTTAATCAATATCATTATGGCTCAATGATACAGACGCCCGATTGCCAAATTCGACAATTCTGTCAAGGCTTGGAAATTTTTTCTGATAAAAAGATAAGTAAAAACGTTGTATTTGCATCTCACCGTTTTACGTTTAGGCTGAGCCCTATGAATATGTCCATTTTGATATTATTTGTATTGCATGTTCTATGTTTTAATGCTTCACGTGGGACGTTTGGTCTGGTGACTTTCGTTAGGAAACATCCCAGTTCATCCAGGGCCTACGTAAGCGTTCTGTAGGGGACACTTTTACAGACTTCCCGCATTGGAATGTTCCAACACGTAAGTGTTGAAGGATTTTAAGTCCACTGTGTTTGGTTCTCTGTGAACTAATAATTGTTTTAGCTGTTTTTTCGTCAGGTTTTCACTGTTGTTTTCGTAGTAATTTCTTATACTACCTTAATTTTTATGATGTATATTGTTTGTAACCAACGTCCATCTCATCTTGCTATCGTTCAGTTTTTTTTACACCATTTGTGTTTTTACCTTGTGCTGTCAATTGTCTTGTAACCTCTATTCGCAGCCTGTCATTGCAAGCTTTGCAATATTCTCTTTTAGTTTTCTACTTTTTTTAATTTGTGTTGATTCCTGCGAACGTTTTTTCAATTGTCCTTTGTTATCTTGTATCTGTCACTTTTATCTGCATTGTCTACTGCTAATGTATCCTTATAACATTTATTGCATAATTTTTCATTCATTGATTAGTTAACATAGTCAATAATTAACAAGTATTGGGTGCCGTTCTTTGGACATTAACGTATTGCACTGATAAGAGAGTGATAACTTTCTAATTTGTTTAAGTAAAACTTTTTTGAAGAAGAAAAAGTACATAGGAAACATTTTGTCATAATGGCAACTTTAGATTATTTTATTAAGCAAGCTAAAGTCCTTGGTGTACCTTCTGAAGAAAATAAGACAATTCGTAACTGTGTCGAATATGAACAAGGCTCAGAAGCTAGAAGCTTTAAAATTAAGAAGCGGAAGCAAAAAAAATTAGAAGCAGAAGACAGAAGACTCGGATGGGAAATGGAAAATAATAAAATTAGCAGCTGAGTAAAAATGAGAGAAAACTTCATTTTGGAAATAGAAAATAGAAAAATTAGCTGCGGCAGAAAATGAAAAAAGATTTCAGCTTGAGACCGCTGAAAATGAGAAAAGATTTCAGTTTAGCTGGCCGCTGAAAATGAAAATAGCAGACAGCATGAACAAAAAATTATGGCATTGGAACTAGAGAAAATTAGATTATCAAATGAGGGTAAATGTCACACAAAGATCAGGGGGGTTGGTCAAGCTTCAATCTAACAATGAAAATAATAGGTAAATTTTAACTTAAAATTGCCACCGATTTAATCCACCATCAGACGATGTGATTTTTTTTTTATCTAGATAGATTTCGATAAATATGCGAAGTGAATAAGATTGATAAATCCACAGTATTGCGCACATTTTGTCAACACGCTACTTACAGGCGAAGCAATGGCTGTCTATAATCTTGCAAAAACACTGATAAAAATAATTATGGATGTTATCATAGCTGCTTTACTTTGAAAAATTTCAACTTAATGAAGATGGTTATAGAAAAAATTTAAATTGATTTTACCTCATAGTGCTAAAGGAAATTTTGGTTGACTTCATTTCACTACATACGTCTTACATTTGACCGATGGGCTGAACTGTCAAAAATAGAACGCACATATGATGCACTGTGTATACTTATTACTGCGTGATAAGGTCTTTATCTTCAGTTAACCCACTATTTCTTCTTTATTATGCATGAACGTAAGCCTACTAACATGAAAGAAATGGAGCAAAATTGGGTAAAAAATTATTGTACTGCACATCCAGAACATGGAGTTAGCAATTCCCTTGTCAAAGCGGAATTGCCTGTTGCATTCGCCATGCAACAAAAAAAACCATTTCCGTCCATCGTTTTTCTTAGCAATGATAGGAACTTTTAGAAAGGGAAGATAACAAGAATTACCATTCTTTTCCCAAGGGAAATTCATTTTCGACATCAGTTTCTCGCACAAAATCAAATTGGGGGTCATTCTCAACAGGTCGTGGGATTTTAACAACAAATAATTACTGGAAAGTTAATCAAAGTGATAAATTTGCAAATCATAATTTTGCAAATCCAGAGTCGAATTTCAAATAATTACAGACATGAATTCCCCCAAACAAACAAATATGGTCTAAATGAACAATAGTCATAACAATAATTGGCGTGCTTAACCAAAAAGGTAACAAAAACAAAAACAATGATTATAGCATTTTATAGAAATAATAGGCAAAATCGAACTCGAAGTACGAAAGTAGAATCCGCATCAGCATAATACAAATCTCTGGCTCTGCAGGAGAACACAAGTTAATTTTTAGATCATGATAAAAAAGTTCATCCTCTTAATGGCATCATCTTGTTCTATCTTGATTTTTGAACAGGCATAAATTTTGCCATGAATGCACCACATTATTCCAATTCCAGGCCCAAGGTGATTACTTAACTACGCTGCGTTGCGGAAAATGTGTTGCCAAGACTTCCAGCTATTTCCTACGGCCATGTCCAGTCGTACAACACATTGACGGAACAGGATCTTCTTAAATTAACATTAGTGGTTTTGTAACGGATTTTGCTGCTTCTTGTCCTTTTTCGACTCAGGTTGTAGCACTATTTGGAGTCCTACATTTCGTTGATTCACCCGCTTCCTGGAACTGGCAAGACCGTGAAGTGTGTGGACCATTTGGAGGAACTGTGGAGAACTTTACCTACGGCTAATATTATTAAATACGACACCATTTATTTACATGAAAATACACGCATGTCTACTTCCTGCACCACTTAGTTACTTGAAAATAAAATCGGACGCATACATGGTATAAAAGAGTGTACCCCCACAGCAGACTTGCTATTCTGCTTGTGTAAAAAGCAACACTTTACATTCTGTGCGTATGCAGTAGCCACTAATGCCTAAATCCGTTATTACCAGTAACATTCAGGCTAACGTGATACTTTCAGCATATGTGTGTAAGAGCGTGGTAGTACTAAGGATACTATCCTTCTTCTTCCTTCTTCCTCGTTCGTCCTAAAAAAGGATGGGTGGTTGCGTTGTGTCTGTTTTTACGCCTAAGCTGTTGATATCTGCACCTTTCGGTCGATGACACATCAGACTTCTGCACGGGCATTTTTAGGACCGAGTTTGCCTTTCCCATCTTCGATCCACACTCGCTCAGCCAGACAGCAACTGCTGCAGACGTTTCCCCAGGACCACCACGTGGGAGTGTGGAGTGCGGTCATTTGACCAGCTCTGATTCGCTGTTCATGACTGCAGGCAGTCCAAGCTATGAGTCGCATGAACTGCGTTCACTCTATAGCATAGGAAAAGTATTATAGCATTATACTAATTTTGGTGCTCCCTTATTGAGCCCCTTTACGACATACTTCGCTTCAGCAACACGCTTAATTGTAATACATCTTTATATAACTATCCAGGAGAAGATTAATCTGGGGTTGGATGATATGCACACTACTTTGACACGTCAAACTGAATCTACATTCCAGTCAACGTGGATTCTGATTTCCTATCATTCACGAGAGACTTGGTGAGTTTTGTTAACACATGTAACTGATTTATTTCGTCGTACATTTGTGTTGTCTTGTAGAACTTATTTTAACTACATTTCTGGGCCGGTTAGCTCAGTATCTATCTGTCATGTGCTTTTTATTTGCATTCACTACTCTTCTTTAAATCTCGAACCCATACCCAGAATTCACACATCCTGGTTTGGGTATCTTATTATATTTCCTAATGTTTTCTTTGTCTTTGCACAGAAAATATAGAGCTATAACAGTAGTTTTCATGCCTTACAATTTCATACTATTACCTGACTGAATTTTCTCATCTCACGATACTGATACTAAACCATCTAAAGCATATTTGTTTTGATGAATATTTTCCGTGGATTGAACACATTGCTGTCCATCTTACGGACATAAAACTTAACGGTTAAACCTTCAAAGCATTCGTGGGTTTTTTTACGACATGTAATCATTTTAGTCACAAGGTATTGGTCCGGTATGTTACATACTGAGGAACAGTAATGTTTCAAAAATTCCCTTCCGAAATATTACAGCACAAGTAACAAAAAACAATTAAGGAGTTTTTGTTAGGTCCTAATACAATTCTATGGGAGATTCAATCCCTCATTTATCTACAATTACATGCACCTTTCCTACATTGTTAAGGAAGGTACGCAGCTAACGTGATTCGGTGGTCCGCAAGAAACATCAAAATCGGCGTTTGGAATACCGATAAGAATCATATTTTTCTAATGCACCTGTCTTAAGAATTACCTATGCATGCGACCTCCTTTCATTCTGCGCCTTTACGCGTCGAATTTTGGAATCGAACGTAATGCTCCCATGGATATACTCTGGTACCTTGCATCCTGTTTAAGGGGTGTATGTTATCCAGAAATTAACGTTTACCAGCAACCAAAGGTATTTTCGTCCTCCTCGACAAGGAGCTTCCTCTCTTTGGTTTGGTCAATTTACAAAACTACAAAGGTTTTTTATTAGGGAAGCGCACTTTATAGTAGAAACTGACAGAAAGCACTCGCTGCTGTCAATAACAGAGACGTAAAATCTTCTAATCACAAGATATGCGATTGCACTTGACAGCCGTTATTCACTTAACGATTCGTGCCATACCTGGATCAGAAAACGTACCTGTCCGACATTTTGTCTCGTTGTCCTCATGAAACAAGCGGAGCTCTACTACGCCCTACAGAGAGTGAAAGCCTCTACACAGTCATTTCCTAAATTGTAACTTTCTGCTCAAGGAACTGTGATGCATTTTATCATTAACTTTTACCCGCAAGTTTCGTATCTACATTGATTTTTCAAATTAAAATTGGAAATACAGTTTTTCCAGGATGATACACTGCAAGAACTGGAAATTATACAGCTTATGGAGGTGCTATTTAACATTTAAAAAGTTATAACATTGAATTTAAAATTAACGTTGTGAATATATTTAACAGTCTTCTAAATGTGACCATACGAGTTCGTGACTATCGTCGACAGTGAATTCAGTATTGGATTGATAAACCTTTTTTGCTTTAATTTATAGCAATAAAACTTAATTTTTTTATGATATTAATATTTAAATGTTTTTCATAGCAATATTATTAGTGGAAATGGGTCCGTTTACCGTTATTGATTTCTCTTAGAATATTTAGAATATTAGAGCACTTCGTAATTTAATAGTAAAACCCAACTAATATTTCTATGAAATTTTAGGAGTTGTCTAACTTCGCGTTAGGTGTTATTTTGCATTCTTTAACTTAAAACTATCATTTTGATCATTTCCACAGCTCATTAGTTGAATTCATTTATAAACATGTTTTGAAAGTTTCTTGTTGTTTTCACATTCTGTTTACTTTCATCACCCTTAGTACTTTTATTTTCTTTGTTGGTGTTCCACATTTTCCTCAAATTTGGTTAACACCAATAGTGGTTGAATATTTCCTTACATAGAATTTTGTTTATTTCAGTTGAATTCAATTTCATATCATCACCTTGTAAATTAATATTTAGTTTAGTATATATTATATAATAATAAATTTGTAGATGACAATGTTGATTTTCCTCGTGCCGCGGAAGATTTTACGTCAAAAAAAATTAATAAATTAATTTTTTTTTCTCGCTGGGGTAAGGTATCTGTTTGCGTATTTTTTGAGTTACCTTAACGTAACAAGAAGTGGACATGAGTTCTGGCTACTTTAAGACAATGGTTACGCAACCAGCAGTAAATAATAAGTAGATTAAAAGAATATTAAAATTAACGTGCACAAATGCGCACAAAAAACACGTATTTGGTGCAATGAGCTGCGTGGGCGTGTTTTGTACTGAGACATGACGTAGGGTCTTTTAAAGAATGATATAGGCGCTGCTGGAAAGTCAGAACAAGAGTCAGCTTATTCTAGTTCCTGTTGTAGTATTTCTTATGCAATGTCTCATTATGCTGCCTCATGCGAAGCTATTGCCGTGAAAGTACGTTAGCAGTAATTGCATATTTCAATTGATGTATATATTTATAAAGTTTAAGCCCGATCTTATCTAGTCGGTACATGTTTAATGGGGAGGGGATTTTTTTTTATTTTTTTTTAAATGGTTTCTTCGAGTTACCTATGACATTTACTGAATTGAGATTTTTTCTAAAGAAAATGAAGATAATAGAGAGTTCAGCCCCAGCAATATATGCAAGAACGTGCAATTCGTGCGATTGCACAAGGAATATTTTTATTGAATAATATTTAATTCCGTCCTGTGAACACGTATGGACTAAAATCAGAAGTCTCTCGAATTAAAGTCCGTCAGAATTTGAATTGCATTGTTTGTTTAAGCCTCAACAAGGAATATGCCAATGTTACGGACACTGATTGTCCCATGAGTGCATATTAATAAGGTAGTTTTCTGCAACCTTATTATATGCTCCAAAATTATGAAATGTTTGACTGCCCTTAGGGGTTGTCCGTTTACCAAGAACATTGGTATAACGCAAGCTGGTTCTGCGTATTAGAATATGACATTCTGAAGGGATCTTAATCTATATCGAATCAACTAGTCTAGATGCCTACTTAACAAATATATCTATTAACAATATTATGTCCCTGTACATAATTGTAGGTCTTGTAGTCATATTGTGGACTGTCGAAATAAATTGTGTTGAGTACCTGTACTCACCATAAGTTCAAACATACTTTCATTGACGCTGCTGATTTGACATTGCCTTTTTTGCATTCAACGTTTACCTCACTGTGGAATTTCACCCACACAATTCGCGTAACCATACACAGAGCAAGTAGTCTACCACCATAGATCATATACTTACACTAGACTATAACATTCCCTGGTAGCCAGTAAAGTAGATTATAACACTCCCGTTTTCTAAAAGTTTATATCTGGAACTGATAGGGATACGTACTTCAAAAGTGCTCAAGTTGTGTAGCATGGCCGAAGCAACGGGCAATTCCTTTCTAATCCGCGAATGGCTAATATACCATATAGGATGTGCGACAAAACTGTGTACAGATTTGTGAATCCATTCCTTCAAATTCATGGTTTTTCTTTTTCCGTTCATGTAAAATCGAAAGGATGGTTGCAATAACTTGATGACATTACTTTATATCACGTGAATATCAAATTCGACCAATAGCTTCTTAGAAATGCTTCTATCTTAGGCAATTGCAATCCCATCTAGCAAGTGTGAGACGTATTTTTTGGATTATAAAATATCAACGAAAAATCCTTTCCCCCCAGGTTTTCACAGGCAGTAAGGATTTTGAAACGCAAACGAAGAAAACGATAAACCCCTTCTTTCTCACCCTTCCTCGTTAAGCTGATATTTTTTAGTATAGGCAGCCCTGACGCGTTTATCGTAGTATCTTTCGAATAGTTTCCTCCATTTACTCATAATAGTTAAACGGTTCTCCTGGCCCTCCAAAAAATTATATTAAGCTTAGCACTCCATTGAGCTATATCCAACTTACGTGACTCACATACACTTTCGTAGCAATAACAAATAAGCAATGACACGTCCCCATCAACATTGGATTAGAATATAGGCAATTTAAATTTATCACTCCATATATTTTTTTACTGAAGGAATCCAGTAGTATTGGGAGTTACTGTTATTCCCATTTTTGACTGCATCTTAATTTTCTAATTCCTCCAAATTGAAAGGAAGCCATCATTTCCTTTTCGATGAGATGCTAATTGTTGGCATTTTTATGCTCTTCCATTCGATCCTTTTTTTACAGTTTGTAAATTGGCATTTCTTCAAGACGCCTAATTCTCAACTTCTTTAACAACTCATCAAGACGCCTTTTCTCATCTTTAAGCTTCCGTTTTCAGCTAATTCCTTGTTTTTGCTTTTGCCAATTGGCATATGTCAAAATTCCTTTTAAAATATTCTCCTTTGTAAGCCAAAAGCTTATCCCCTGCTCCGATAAAATATAATCCAAATTTTGTCGACATTTTAATCAATATTGATGACTTACTCAGTCAAAATATACAGTAAGAGTATTATAAATCTAAAATTAGCTATACTTTTAATTACCGAGATTTACGCCACAGTTCTATATCCAGGAGGAACTTGTAAACTATACATCTACAATAACATATATAATCACTGAAATAAGATGCAATAGTTAATAATTAGTTACATGAAATTAATTAATTCTTTAATTTATGTATGTTTATACTTAAGTCTTAAAATAAAGCAGTAGCATAGCGAGACCACACATGATTGAAGGCAACGAAAACAATAGCGACAAAAAGACAAGATAATAAAAGGAAACAAATAAAACGTTCGTAGAAATCGAACATACAAAATTAATACAAGCGAAATCAAGGAAGATGACAAACTATAGTAAAGCTGCAATGAATAAAGCTGTGGAATAAGATTACAGGACAATCAACAATACAAATGGTTAATAAAACATAAAGTGTTGTATACAAATAAACGATAGCCAGGGAAGATCAACAATTACAAACATAGTTAATTCTAAAAAATCCTAAGGTACGGAGATAGGAAAAAAATACAACGATATACAATGTAGATAAACGCCAAAACGTCACAAACTATCACAATTATAGGTTACAGAGAACCAATGCATGTGAGGACTGAAAAATCCTTCAGTCCTAACAACAAGCTGGAACTCCTTCCCACTGTGGTTAAGTCTGCAAAAAATGCCCCAGGTCCCATACACAACCACTCACAGAAGGCCCTGTAAGTGAATCTGGATGATTCCTTCCCTCGATGTCGCCAACCCCAAACAACCGCGTTGAAAAACATTGAACATATAACATAAAGCATGGAGGAGTTACATATCCCCCAAAAAAAGAAAGTTTCGACCATCACATACAACGGTGTGTGTACAGTGTAACATACATAAGACCACGANCNCTNATCTTNTTAAGAAANAAATATCCCCGCCCTTGCAAAGTTAGCGATACACTTCAATGATAGGACTCGGGTGATGCATGGATGGGTCTTACAGTCTTGTAGAAATCCAAAGTTGATGGCTGATTAAATTGAACTATATTGAGTCAGGATCCTTGAAGGTCAGCTGCGGGTGACCGTTAGGATACAAGACTTTTGTATTTTACGAAAAATTATGTATCGTAGCTGTCTTGAAGAAAAATTGGAATGCCACATCAGTTGATTTTGTAGTACATGTAACGGATAGTTATTGACTGTCGACACTTGATGAGGCGTATATTGAACCTTTTCCCCTGTAGACTGGGTGGGCCACCAGCTGATAACCGCCCGGTTTTTTAATTGTGTTTTGGTTAACACGGCGTGTCTTTATATGAGACTGTCAATATCTCTACTGACTTAAATTGGTCAGTCCTTGGTATCGGGCTTACAAGGATGGGCCGACAAATATAGAACGCGAATCATAAAACATCGTGGGCCGAAAAGGTGGGCCAAGGTTGAATACATAATTTGATCATTGATAACACAGCCCTATAACAACAACAAAAATTTTTTGGTGCCAAACATTTTATTCTTGATGTACATAAATGAGCCTGCTCAAATCCAAATTCAACATTTACAACTTGTCTGTAGCAGCTCTATTTAAATTTTTTAGATACAGACGTTGTTGTATTTTCATAATACAACTAGGTGACCCAAAAAAAAAAAAAAAAACAGGGCCCGCTGCGCGGCAAAAATAGTTGCGCGCGCGGGC
This sequence comes from Oreohelix idahoensis, assembly GCA_024509875.1. NCBI lineage: Eukaryota > Metazoa > Mollusca > Gastropoda > Stylommatophora > Oreohelicidae > Oreohelix > Oreohelix idahoensis. The sequence goes on from JAMPIV010016301.1 coordinate 12,828, forward strand.
CCGTTTTTTTTTGTGGTTCACCTTGTATTAATTGTGGCATCAATTTTCTTCAAGACAGCTACGATACATAATTTTCGTTACAAAGTCTGCCTAACGGTCACCCAAGCTGACCTTCAAGGATCCTGACTCAAATATGTTGTCAGCCATCAACTTTGGATTTCTACAAGACTGTAACGCCAATCCATGCAACACCCGAGTCCTATCATTGAAGTGTATCGCTAACTTTGCAAGGGCCGGGATATTTTTTCTTAAAAAAAGATAAGTGATCGTTGTCTTATATGTACACTGTACCACCGTTGTATGTGATGGTCGAACTTTCTTTTTTAAATATGTCCACCTCCATGCTTTATGTTATATGTTCAATGTTTAACGCGGGTTGTTTGGGTTGGCGACTCGAGAAGGAATCATCCCAGATTCACTACTGGGCCTTCGTGAGTGTTTGTTAGGGACCATTTTTGCAGACTTCCCACAGTGGAGAGTTCCAGCTTGTGTTAGCTGAAGGATTTTTCACTCCACTGCATTGGTTCTCTGTAACCTATAATTGTATAGTTGTGACGTGGCGTTATCTACATTGTTATCGTTATATTTTTTTTCTCTCCGTACCTTAGTTTATAATTAACTATGTTTGTAATTGTTGATCTTCCCTGGCTATCGCTTATTTGTATACACACTTTATGTTTATAACCATGTATTGTTGATTGTCCTGTAATCTTATTCACAGCTATCATTGCAGCTTTACTATAGTTGTCATCTTTATTTCGCTTGTATTAATTAGTTGATTTCTACGAACGTTTTTATTTGTTCCTTGTTATCTTGTCTTTGTCGCTATTGTTTTTCGTTGCCTTCATCATGTGTGTCTCGTATGCTACGCTAATTTAACTTAAGTATAACTACATAATTAAAGATTAATTAATAATAATAATTATAATATAGCATCTATTTCAGTGATTATATATTTATTGTATTACAAGTTCCCTGGACATAGAACTTGTAACTCGGTAATTAAGTAAGCAATTTGTTTAAATACCTTACTGTATATTTTGACTGAGTAAGTCACAATATTGATAAAAATGTCGACATTGGATTATTTTATCGAGCAGGGGAAAGCTTTTGGCTACAAAGGAGAAATTTTAAAAGAATTTGCTATGCCAATTGGCAAAAGCAAAACAAGAATTAGCTGAAAAGGAAGCTAAAGATGAGAAAAGGCGTCTTGAAGAGTAGTAAAAAGTTGAGAATAGGCGTCTTGAAGAAATGCAATTTGAAAAAGGGATGGAAGAGAAAAAATGCAACAATTAGCACATGAAAAGGAAATGATGCTCCTTCATTTGGAGGAATTAAAATTAAGAGGTCAAAATGGGAATAACAGTAACTCCAATACTACTGGATCTTCAGAAAAAAATAATGGTAGTGATAAATTTAAATTGCCTATATTCAATCCAAATTGTGATGACGTGTCATGCTATTTGTTATGCTACGAAAGTGTATGTGAGTCACGTAAGTTGGATAAAGCTCAATGGAGTGGTAAGCTAATATAATTTTTGGCGGGAGAACCTTTAACTATTATAGAGACAATGGAGGAAACTCTTCGAAAGAACTACGATAACGTCAGGGCTGCTATACTAAAAAAATATCAGCTTAACGAGGAAGGGTATCGTCTTCGTTTCAAATCCTTACTGCCTGAAACTGGAAAGGATTTCGCTGATTTTATATCCAAAATACGTCTCACACTTGATAGATGGATTGCACTGCCTAAGATAGAGCATTTCTAAGAAGCTATTGTCGATTTGATATTACGTGATAAAGTAATGTCATCAGTTAATGCAACACTCCTTTCGATCTTACATGAACGGAAACCTATGAATTTGAAGGAAATGGATCAAATCTGTACACAGTTTTGTACCGCACATCCTAATATGGTATATAGCCATTCGCGGATTAGAGAAGAATTGCCCGTTGCTTCGGCCATGCTACACAATGATCACTTTTGAAGTCGATCTCTCAGTCACGATATAAACTTTAGAACGGGAGTGTTATAATCTACTTTACTGGCTACCAAGACTGTTATAGTCTAGTGTAAGTATATTGATCTATGGTGGTAGACTCATTGGCATATCCTTGTTGAGGCTTTAAAACAAACAATGCATTCAAATTCTGACGACTTTAATTCGAGTGACCTCTGATTTTGTCCTACGTTTTGTTCCAACGGACGGAATAAATATTATTCACATAAAATATTCCTTGTGCACTGCGAATTTGCACGTACTTGCATATATTGCTGGCTGAATCCTAATACTTCATTTTTTCTTTGAAAAATCCATTTCAGTACATGTATGGTAACGAAGACCCATAAACATGTACCGACTAGATACGTTCGGGCTTAAACTTTTATAAATATATACATCAATTGAAATATGACTTACTGCTAAGTCTTTCGGCAATAGCTTCGCATGAAGGCCGCATAATGAGACATCAGCATAAGAATTCCTACAACAGGAACTTGAATAAGCAGACCTCTGTCTGACTTCCAGCAGCGCCTATATCATTCTTTAAAAGACCCTACGTCATCGTCTTCAGTAACAAACACGCCACGCAGCACATGCACCAAATATGTGCGCATTTGTGCACGATAAATTTAATATCTTTTATCTACTTATTATTTACGCTGGTGCGTACCATCTTAACAGTAGCCAGACTCATGTCCACTTTGTTACGTTAAGGTAACTCAAAAAATACGCAACAGTTTACCTTACCCCCGCGAGAAAAAAAAATTAATTCTATTAATTTTTTTTGACGTAAATCTCCGCGGAGAGGAAAATCAAATTGTCATCTACAAATTATATTAATATAAATATACTAAACTAAATATTAATTACAGGTGATGAATATGAAATTGAATTCAACTGAAATAAACAAAATTCAATGTAAGGAAATATTCAACCACTGTTAACCAATTTGAGGAAAATGTGGCACCAATAAAGAAAATAAAGTACTAAGGGTGATGAAAGTAAACAGAATGTGAAAACAACAAGAACTTCAAAACATGTCTATAAATGAATTCAACTAAATGAGCTGTGAATGCATCAAAATGATGAGTTATAAAGTAAAAGAATGCAAATAAACAACGCGAAGTTAGCAACACCCCTAAAATTTCCTAGAAATAATTAGTGGTACTAATTAAATACGAGTGCTAATATACAAAATATTCTAAGAGAAAATCAATAACGTAACGGACTTGCCATAATATCATTGCTATGAAACATTTTAAATATTAAACATAAAAAATTTAAGTTTAATTGCTATAAATTAAAGCAAAAGTTTTCAATCCAAACTGAATTCACTGTCGACGAAAGTCACGAACTCGTAATGTCACATTAGAAGACTGTTAATATATTCACAACGTTAATTTTTAAAATTCAATGTTATAACTTTTAAATGTTAAATGCACTCCATAAGCATGTATAATTTCCAGTTTTCTTGCAGTGTATCATCTGAAAACTGTATGTCCAAATTTTATTTGAAAATCAATGTAGATACGAAACTTGCGTAAACGTTAATGATAAAATGAATCACAGTTCCTTGAGCAGAAAGTTACAATTTAGGAACTGACTGTGTAGAGGCTTCACTCTCTGTAGGGCGTAGTAGCTCGCTTGTTTCATGAGGACAACGAGACAAAATGTCCGCCAGTACGTTTTCAGATCCAGGTATGGCACGAATCGTTAAGTGATACGGCTGCAAGGCAATCGCATATCTTGTAGATTTAGAAGATTTTACGTCTCTGTTATTGACAGCAGCGAGTGCTTTCTGTTCAGTTTCTACTATAAAGTGCGATCCTAATAAAAACCTTTGTAGTTTTGTAATTGACCAAACCAAAGCGAGGAGCTCCTTGTCGAGGACCGAATACTTTGGGTTCTGTAAACGTTAACTTTCTGGATACATACATAACAGGATGCAAGGTACCAGAGTATTCCTGGAGCATTACGCTTCCGATTCCAAAATTCGACGCGTCAAGGCGAAGAATGAAAGGAGGTCCGCATTAGGTAATCTTAAGACAGGTGCATTAGAAAAATATGATTTTATGGTATCCAACGCGATTTGATGTTCTTGCGACCACCGAATCACGTTAGCTGCGCCCTTCCTTAACAATGTAGAGAAAGGTGCAGTAATGCTAGATAAATGAGGAATGAATCTCCCATAGAATTGTATTAGACCTAACAAACTCCTTACTTGTTTTTTGTTATAGGTGCTGTAATATTTAGGATTTTTGAAACATTACTGTCCTCAGTATGTAAAATACCGTGACCAACACGGTGACCTAAAAATGATATGTCGTAAAAACCCACGAATGCTTTTGAAGGTTTACCCGTTAAGTTATATGACCGTAAGATGGACAGCAATGTGTTCAATCCACGAAAATATTCATCAAAACCAACATATGCTTTAGATGGTTTAGGTATCAGATCGTGAGATGAAGAAAATTCAGTCGGTAATAGTATGAATTGTACAGGCTGAACTACTGTTATAGCCTGTGTTCTGTGCAATGACAAAAGAAACATTAGAAATATAATACAGATACCAAACCAGGCATGTGTGAATCTGGATGGGTATCGAGATTTAAAAGAAGAGTAGTGAATGCAATAAAAAGCACATGACCAGCTAGATACTGAGCTAACCGGCCCAGAAATGTAGTTAAATAGTTCTACAAGAAACACAAATGTACGACGAAATAAATCAGTACATGTGGTAACAAACTCACAAGTCTGTGAATGATAGGAATCAGAATCCACGTGACTGAATGTAGATTCAGTTGACGTGTCAAAGGTAGTGTGCATATCATCCACCGCAGATTAATCTTCCTCCTGGATAGTATATAAAGAAGTATTACAATTAGCGTGTTGCTGAAGCGAAGTATGTCGTAAGGGGCTCAAAGGAGCACCAAAATTAGTATAATGTATAATACTATCCTATGCAATAGAGAACGCAGTCAGCGACTCATAGCTTGACTGCCTGCGTCAGGACCAGCGAATCAGAGCTGGTCAAGACCGCACTCCACCTCCACGTGGTGGTCCTGGAAACAGTCTGCAGCAGTGCAGTCTGGCTGAGCGAGTGTGGATCGAAATGGGAAGGCAAACTCGGTCCTAAAAATGCCGTGCAGAAGTCGGATGTGTCGACCGAAAGGTGCAGATATCACAGCTTAGGCGTAAACAGACACAACGCAACCACCATCCTTTTTAGGACGAACGAGGAAGGTGGAAGGAGAAGGCGGCTACCGAGAACTACACGCTCTTACCACATATGCTGAACGTATCACGTTAGCTGAATGTAACTGGTAATAAGATTTAGGCATAGTGGCAACTGCATACGCAGAATGTAAGTGTTGCTTTTCCCAAGCAGCAATCTGCTGTGGGGTACACTCTTTTATACCATGTATGCGACCGATTATCAAGTCACTAAGTGGTGCAGGAAGTAGACATGCGTGTATTTTCCCTGTAAAAAATGGTGTATTAATAATAATAGCCGTAGGAAAAGGCTCCCACAGTTTCCTCCAAATGTCACACACTTCACGGTCTTGCCAGTTTCCACAGGACGGGTGTATCAACGAATGTCGGACTCCAATAGTGCTACAACCTGAGTCGAAAAGGACAGAAGCAGCAAATCCGTTAACAAAACCATTATTTAATTTAAGAGATTATGTTCCGTCATGTGTTGTAGCTGACATGGCATTAGACATCGCCGGGAGACTTGGTAACACATGTCCGCAACGCAGCGTAGTGATCGCCTTGGGCTGGAATAATGTGGTGCATTCATGGCCAAATTTAGCCTGCTCAAAATAAAGAGAACAAGATGATGCGTTAAGAGGATGAACATTTTTATCCTGATCTAAAGTAACTTATGTCTCCTGCAGCGCAGAGTTTGTATGCTGATGCGATCTACCTATACTTTGAGATCGATTTTGACTATTATTTCTAAAACTGCTATAATCATTGGGTCTGTTACCATTTTGGTTAGCATGCCAATTATTGTTATGGCTATTGTTCATTTGACCATATTGTTTGTTTAGGGAATTATGTCTGTTATTATTGAAATTCAACCCGGATTTCCAATTATGATTGAAATTATCACTTTGATAATTTCCAGTATTATTTCTGTTAAAGTCCCTCGACATGTGAGAATGACCCCAATTTGGTTTTGCGGAGAACTGTGTCGAAATGATTTCCCTTGGAAAGAATGGTAATTCTTGTTATCTCCCTTTCTAAAGTTCCTATCATTGCTAAGAAAACGATGACGGAAATGGTTTTTTTTGTTGCATGGCGAATGCAACAGGCAATTCCGCTTTGACAAGGGAATTGCTAACCTCCATGTCTGGATGTGCAGTACAATAATTTTTACAATTTTTGCTCCATTTCTTTCATGTTAGTAGGCTTACGTTCATGCAATAAAGAAAGAAATAGTGGGTTAACTGAAGATAAGACCTTATCACGCAGTAATAAGTATACAAGTGCATCATATGTGCGTTCTATTTTTGACAGTTCAGCCCATCGGTCAAATGTAAGACGTATTAGTGAAATGAAGTCACCAAAATCCTTTGCACTATGAGGTAAAATCAATTTAAATTTTTTCTATAACCATCTTCATTAAGTTGAAATTTTTCAAGTAAAGCAGCTCTGATAACATCATAATTATTATTATCAGTAGTTTTTGCCAGATTATAGACAGCCATTGCTTCGCCTGTAAGTAGTGTTGACAAATGTGCGCAATACTGTGATTTATCAATCTTATTCACTTCGCATATTTATCGAAATCTATCTAGATAAAAAAAATCACATCGTCTGATGGTGGATTAAATCGTGGCAATTTTAAGTTAAAATTCCTATTATTTTCATTGTTAGATGAAGCTTGACCAACCTGATCTTTGTGAGCATTACCCTCATTTGATAATCTAATTTTCTCTAGTTCCAATGCCATAATTTTTTGTTCATGCTGTCTGCTATTTTCATTTTCAGCGGCCTCTAACTGAAATCTTTTCTCATTTTCAGCGGTCTCAAGCTGAAATCTTTTTTCATTTTCTGCCGCAGCTAATTTTCTATTTTCTATTTCCAATTGAAGTTTTCTCTCATTTTCCTCAGCTGCTAATTTTCTATTTTCCATTTCCATCCGAAGTCTTCTGTCTTCTGCTTCTAATTTTTTTGCTTCCGCTTCTAATTTTAAAGCTTCTAGCTTCTGAGCCTTGTCATATTCGACAGTTACGAATTGTCTTATTTCTTCAGAAGGTACACCAAGGACTTTAGCTTGCTTAATAAAATAATCTAAAGTTGCCATTATGACAAATGTTTCCTTGTACTTTTTCTTCTTCAAAAAGTTTTACTTAAACAAATTAGAAAGTTATCACTCTCTTATCAGTGCAATACGTTAATGTCCAAGAACGGCACCCAATACTTGTTAATTATTGACTATGTTACTAATCAATGAATGAAATTATGCAATAAATGTTATAAGGATACAATAGCAGTAGACAATGCAGATAAAAGTGACAGATACAAGATAACAAAGGACAATTGAAAACGTTCGCAGGAATCAACACAAATTAAAAAGTAGAACTAAAAAGAGAATATTGCAAAGCTTGCAATGACAGCTGCGAATAGAGGTTACAAGACAATTGACAGCACAAGGTAAAAACACAAATGGTGTAAAAAAACTGAACGATAGCAAGATTGAGATGGACGTCGGTTACAAACAATATATATCATAAAAATAAGGTACGTATAAGAAATTACTACAAAAACAACAGTAAAAAACTTGACGAAAGAGCTAACCAATTATAGTTCACAGAGAACCAAACACAGTGGACTTAAAATTATTCAACACCTACGTGTTGGAACATTCCACTGCGGGAAGTCTGTAAAAGTGTCCCTACAGAACGCTTACGTAGGCCCTGGATGAACTGGGATGTTTCCTAACGTAAGTCACCAGACCCATCCTCCCACGTGAAACATTAAAGAACATGCAATACAAATAATATCAAAGTGGATATATTCATAAGGGCTCAGCTAAACGTAAAACGGTGAGATGCACATACAGCGTTTTTACTTATCTTTTTATCAGAAAAAATTTCCAAGCCTTGACAGAATTGTCGAATTTGGCAATCGGGCGCTGTATCATTGAGCCATAATATATTGATTAAAGAAAGAATTTGATGATATTCCACGTTGATTTGATACTGGAGTTCAGCGTTGACGGTTAACCTTGAAAAAAAACCGTTATCGTGGATGATGTCGCCTTGAAAGAACCTTGAAAATTTCAACCGATATCTTCCAGGAATCTCAAATCGCTCCCTTGAAAGTTGGCCACCAGCTGTTATAGTCTACTTTACTGGCTACCAAGACTGTTATAGTCTAGTGTAAGTATATTGATCTATGGTGGTAGACTAACTTGCTCTGGTGGGACTGGTTACGCGAATTGTCGTGGGTGAAATTCCAGTGAGGTAACGTTGAATGCAAACAGGCAATGTCAACTCCAACAGCGTCAATGAAAGTATGTTTGAACTCATGGTTGAGTACAGTATCAACACAATTTATTTCGACAGTCACATCAACACAAGACTACAATATGCACAGGTCATACATATTGTTTCATAGATATATTAATTATGTAGGGCATCAAAATAGTTGATCATCATAAGATAAGATCCCTTCAAATGTTCATATTCAAATAGCAGAACAGCTTGCCTTATACAATGTTCTTGGTAACGGACAACCCTTCAAGGGCAGTCAAACATTTCATATTTATGGGCATATAATAAGTTGCAGAAAATACCTTCATTAAAATGGCCTCATGGACAATCAGAGTCCGTAACATCGGCATATCCTTGTTGAGGCTTTAAAACAAACAATGCATTCAAATTCTGACGACTTTAATTCGATTGACCTCTGATTTTGTCCTCCGTATTCCAAAGAACGGAATAAATATTATTCACATAAAATATTCCTTTGTGCACTGTGAATTGGCACGTACTTGCATATTTTGCTGGGCTGGATCCTAATACTTCATTTTCTTCGAAAAATCCATTTCAGTACATGTATGGTAACGAAGACCCATAAACATGTACCGACTAGATACGTTCGGGCTTAAACTTTATAAATATATACATAAATTGAAATATGACTTACTGCTAAGTCTTACGGCAATAGCTTCGCATGAAGGCCGCATAATGAGACATCAGCATAAGAATTCCTACAACAGGAACTTGAATAAGCAGACCTCTGTCTGACTTCCAGCAGCGCCTATATCATTCTTTAAAAGACCCCTGCGACATCGTCTTTAGTAACAAAAACACGCCACGCAACTCATGCACCAAATATGTGCGCATTCGTGCGCGATAAATTTAATAACTTTTATCTGCTTATTATTTACGCTGGTGCGTACCATCTTAACAGTAGCCAGACTCATGTCCACTTTGCTACCGTTTAGGTAACTCAAAAAATACGCAATAGGGAGATTATAAGAATTTTAATTCTTTCAACGGGAAACAATTTCGTGGTGGTTCTCCATCACAACAAAACTGGAGACAATCTAATATGCCATATAATTTCAATAAAAATAATTATAGAAATTATCAAGGAAATAATTATAACAATTATGATCAATCACGATCTAACTCATTTTTTAACCAACATAACTCACCAAACCGAAACTATGGTCAAAGGGAAAATAGTTACCACGGTAATTGGCGTTTAAAGCAAAATGGTGGTCGCAACAGATCAAATATTTATAACAATTTTAAAGATAATAGTCAAAATTATACAGAGAATTTCAAAGACAGTAGATCACAAACTGAGGAAAGAACAAGCAGGATTTAGAAAGAACAGGAGATGTGTAGATCATATATTCACTCTCAGGAACATTATAGAGCAGTGCTCAGAATGGCAAAGACAGCTTTACATTAATTTCGTTGATTTTGAAAAGGCTTTTGACAGCATACATAGGGACAGTTTATGGAAAATACTGAGGGCTTATGGAATTCCAAGCTGCATAGTGTCAATCATAAAAAGCCTCTATGCAAACTTTATGTGCAGTGTTGGGCAGAGCAACCTAACCTTTGAGGTGAAGACAGGAGTACGACAGGGATGCCCCTTATCAACCACTCTATTTTTAACAGTCATAGACTGGGTGATGCGCCAGACAACAGAGGGCAGTCCAAGAGGAATAAGATGGACTACATTTTCTACATTGGAAGATCTGGAATATGCAGATGACATTGCACTACTAGCACATTCCCATCAACACATCCAGGAAAAAACGGATAGACTTAATAAGTTTAGGCAGCAGGTGGGCTTGAACATCAATTTAAAGAAGTCTGAGGTCATGACGCTCAATGTGAGCAACCCTGAGCCCATATCGGTAAGGAATCAGCAACTGGTACAGACAGACACCTTCACATATCTAGGAAGCATAGTAACGCCAGACGGCGGGGCAGGCAAAGACATCAACATCAGAATGAATAAGGCAAGAACAGCCTTCTTTAGCCTACACAACATCTGGAAGTCCTCCCAATACAGCACAAAAACAAAATCAAGATTATATCAGAGCTGTGTGCTTTCTGTGCTTCTCTATGGTGCGGAATGCTGGAGAGTTACAGAGAAGGAAATGTCGAAATTGTCCTCTTTTCACACAACATGCCTAAGAAAAATTCACCGAATCTTTTGGCCGAATACCATCACTAACCAAGATCTGCTTACTCGTAGCAAGCAAGAGGACATGCACACTATCATAGCTGGCAGACGCTGGAACTGGGTTGGTCATGTCCTCAGAAGAGACCCCGATGCCATCACAAGAACAGCTATGCTTTGGACCCCTGAAGGAAAACGAAAAAGAGGCCGACCAAAAACAACCTGGCGGAGGACTGTGGAGGCTGAGATGCAAAGAATGAACCAGAGTTGGGGCACTTACGAAGGATGGCCACCGACCGAGCAAAGTGGAATCAATTTGTTGTTGCCCTACAAGACGCCACTAGGCGTGATGGCCACTGACTGCTTTGACGGTCGGCGGCTAAGGATCAAAGAAGAAGAAGTCAAAATAGATTCAGACGTAGAGACAGAAACTTATATGATATACAACATCGCCATGTTAATTCTGCTCAGCATGATCCACAAGTTAATTTAGATCATGATACAAATGTTAATGTTCATAATGCTTCCGCTTGTTCTCTAGATTTCGAGCAGGCTAAACTTTGTCATGAATGCACAACATTATTCCAGCCCAAGGCGATCACTACGTTGAGTTGCGGCCATGTCTTACCAAGCCTTCCTGCGATGTCTACCGCCTTGTCAGCAGCTACACACGACGGAAGAGGGTCTCTTACCTTACATAAAGTATTTGCCAATAATATCCCCGTGTCTATTTTATTTCACACAGGCTGCTCTACAGTCGCGATTAGATAATCCGTAGAACACCAGTAGGGAAAAGTGTTTAAATGTGTAACCTTTGGAGGTACAGTTGAGACATTTCCAACTGCGATCATACATGTAGATACATCATGTTTTACAGGTAAAATCCATGCGTGCATGCTGCCATCACCAATAGCCGATTTGATAATCGGGCATATGCACGGAGTATAGTACTGTACACTACAACAGGCTGCTATTTGGGAAAAGCAACATATGCACTCTGCTTATGCAGTTACCACTAGAGCACAGGCTCAGGATATATTACATTGCACCTACCATAACTTCTGACAATAATTATGATGATGATAATAGTAACTCTCCTATATCACGAGAGTCTTTTATTGAGTTACAACAGAATGACGCAACGCTAAAAATATTTTTTCTGTTGGCTCAGAATAATAGCACAATCAACGAAACAAACCTTAAACATTGTGTTATACTTAAAAACTTAGTTAGAATTGTACGTGATGCTACTTCATCCATACTTTCTCAAATTTTGGTACCCTCAAACATGAGAGCGCGTATTTTATGACATGCTCACGACTCCCAATGTGGGGTCATATGGTTTTTTCCCGCACTAAATCCAGGGTGCTGGCTTCATTTTATTGGCCAGGCATTCATAGAGATGTAACCATCTATTATCGTTCTTGCACCACATGTCAAGAGGTTATGGTACGTGGTCCGCGCCACGGAGCTCCTATTCAAGCTGCCGACCTTCCTATTCGACCTTTTGAAAAAATGGCTATTGATATTATTGGACCTTTACAACCTTCTGCTAGAGGACACAAATTAATTCTTACATGCATTGGCATGTGTACTCGCTGGCCTGAGGCTATACTATTTAAGAGCGTTTCATCTACTGATGTTACAGATGCGCTATGGTTGAGTTTTTCTCGTTTAGGTTTTTCCGAAGAACATTTTATCTGACCATTAGGCACAATTTGTATCTGAATGTATGTCTCAAGTAATGGCCATGCTAAACATCGACAGGTCTCTTAGTCGCATATATCACGCTTCGTCCAATGTGTTAATTGAGCGTCAGAACAGGACACATACACAGTTACTGGGTAAAATCACTGATGATCATCCTCAGGATTGGGACAGGGTCTTGCCCGCTACTCTTCTTCGCTTATCGCGAGGTGCAAAATGAAAACACAGGTTTTTCACATTTTGAACTTGTCTTCGGTGCACAACCTCGTGGTCCCATGTCACTACTTCACGACTTACTCACCGCCGATGATATTTCCGATGACACCCAATCTCTCGTATGAATATTTTGTCACTTTCAGACAGAAAATCATTGACGCATGTAGGTTTGGCTACTTCTTCAGAGTCCGCCAAAGAGAAGGCAAGACTCTTTATGAATAGATATCGACGTCTGCGTCAACTTTCTCCTGGTGATGATGCTTATGTTTTACTTCCTCGCAAAGACAATCGTCTACCTATTGCCTGGAAAGGTTCGTACAATATTGTGTCTAGAATATCGGATGTTGACTACATCGTTTAACATCGATGGTAAACACAAGACTTTTCACATAAATATGTTGAAAAGAATTTATGCCCGTCATGACTATCTTCAGCTGTTTTTCAGGCACCTGACGACCCCCCGCTTTGTCGTCATCATTATACCTCTTTGTCGGTTATTCAGGAGGAGGAGACACCTTTCTCTTATGTTACCCTTACCTGTTTCCAGTAATACCTTTACATTCAACAGAAAGTTGGCAAGATGAGTCTATCAGATCTGAACTTTCTGCAGAAAGACAACAGCAGATCTCTGCTCTCTTAGATTCGTATCAAGATGTCCTTACTGACATCCCCGGTCGTACTTCTGTCATCTATCATGTCCTTATACTAACTGATGACACGCCTATTCGTGTCCGCCCCTATCCCATTCCTCTCCACTTCCAAACTCAAGTAGAGAAGGAAATAGACGAGATGCTCCGATTGAATATCATCGAACCTTCTGCATCACCTTATTCTTCTTCGATTGTTATTGTAAGGAAGAAGGATAATAACATCCGTCCCTGTATCGATTATCGTAGGTTAAATAAAGTTTCAAAGTTTGATGCCGAACCACTCCCTCTCTTGGAGGATTTACTTACGAAACTTGCTAAATCAACCTTTTTCACTAAACTCGATTTATCAAAAGGCCATTGGCAAGTACCATTAACCGCTCGAGCTAAACCACTCACGGCTTTTTCTACCCCTCGAGGTCTATTCCAATGGAACTTTATGCCGTTTGGACTTGTTAATGATCCTGCTACTTTCGCTACTTTCGTACGCATGATGCGTCATATCTTATCTCAACACACTGATGTAATTGCATATCTAGATGATATTTGCCTTTTCAGTGACTGTTGGAATGATCATGTCCATGGATTATCTTCGTTGTTATTCACACTCCGTTCTCACAATCTCACGGCTAACCCGTCAAAAGCATATATAGGGTTTAGTGAGATATCTTTTTTGGGTCATCGTGTTGGTCATGGTTTCCTATATACTGAAGATAATATTATTTCAAAAATCTTAAAGATCACTATTCTTAGGACTAAGAAACAGGTTAGAAGTCTTTTAGGACTAATCCAATTTTATGGGCGATTCATCCTCCACTTGTCTACTGTCACCACACCTCTCTCTAATTTATTAAAAAAAGATTTACCTAACATAGTACGGTGGTCAAACGAGTTGTCAAGACCACCTTTAGGACTTTACATCATATCACTTTTTTTCATCTGCGCTTATTTTACGATCAAGGAAAGCTTACAGCGACGAAACTCATTTAGTCTGTAATGCCATGGAATTACTCGCAATGGTATGGTCACTGCCTCAAACTTCAATGGTTTCACTCGTCGGCACACATTTTTTTCCCGTTGAAACTGGATAAAAGGGCACTCACTGCGTCACCAAAACAGGGACCTGAAGTCTTCAAGATCCATTTGGTATTGGCCATATCTTTGCAGCCTTTTCAAATTCACGATTCGATCAATACCTGGATCATAGAATGTGCTTTTGCAGAATACTAGTCCCGCTGCCCCCAAGAACTACCGGGCAGTTACTGCCATACATGAGTGTGACACTCTGCACAGCTACTGGATCAATTGTAAATTATTTCATGTGAATATATGATCTTTTTATTTTAGAATTGACATGAACTATCTTACCAAACTGCCGTTAAAGTTAGCTTCTGTTTCCATGACAATACACTCCGTATTTGCAGTGTATGCTCATTTTCTGAACTGGATTCTGCCACATATTGCTTTTTAAAACGTCCACTCTTCGGCATTACACGATATTTAACCCACTGAAGCCCGAGAACTTTAAAAATGTAAATTAAATGTTATGCTTACAACGTGGATTTCGAGGCAGAAACGCTTTAATTCCGATATTCAAACGATGTTTTAATTACTTTTTTATTATTTTATTTTGGACATGCGTCCTAGATATAACCAAACTGAATTTGTGTCCTAGGATTGAGCGGAGCGCGCCTCGCCAATACTAAGCAGAAACACCTAATTAAAAAACAAGTAAACAGAATGCTTGGATATTTATAGAATGAAAGAAAGTTGGAATCTTTATAGGAACCATAGTAGACATGTAATATATTTTGGAATGAAAGAAAATAAAGAACCTGTAAGAAGTTTACTGGATCCATGAAACGAGTTTCGTGGTGAACGGGTCCCAAACATATACACAAAAAACAGGCACTAGATATGAAGGTTGTATCACCGTACTAGTTGGGGAATGTAAAAGCCTCATCATTTTTTAAAAATGACCTATGACAATCAGTGTTCATAGTTGTGGTGTTTTCCCAAATAACATGACCCCGCGGGCGCAATGGTCGTCAAAATGGTACGTTCTGACTACAGTAATGCTGTCCTTTGATATTTGTTGTGTGTGTTTATTGTGTTATACGCAGTATAAATGTTGTCCTTTGATATTTGGTCCTTTTGATATTTGTTGTTGTGTGTGTCTAGGGGGGGTAATGCTGTCCTTTGATATTTGTTTGTGTGTGTGTGTCTATACAGTAATGCTGACCTTTGATATTGATGTGTTGTGAACTGAAAGTGTCCTTTGATATGTATATACAGTAAATGCTGTCCTTTGATATTTGTTGTGTGTGGTCTATAATAAATGTGTCCTTTGATATTTGTGGTGTGTGTGTCTATACATTAATGCTGTCCTTTGATATTTTTTGTGTGTGTGTCTATAAGTAAATTTGTTGTTGTGTGTGTGTCTATACAGTAATGTGTTTTGATATTTGTTGTGTGTGTTTATACAGTAATTGTGTTTAGTTGGCTTTGATATTTGTTTGTGTGTGATTTTGTTGATAGAGTAATGCTGTCCTTTGAGTATTTGTGTGTGTGTGTTATACAGTGGTCCTTATATATTTGTGTGGTTGTGTTAGACAGTAATGCTGTCCTTTGATTTTTTGTTGTGTGTCTATACAGTAATGCTGTCCTTTGATATTTGTGTGTGTTGGTACAGTAATGCTGTCCTTTGATATTTTTGTTGTGTGTGTGTCTATACATGGTATTTGGATTTGATATTTGTTGTGGGGTGTGTGTAGTATGGTAATGCTGTCCTTTGATATTTGTTTGTGTGTGTGTTATACAGTAATGCTGTCCTTTGATATTTGTTGTTGTGTGTGTCTATAGGTGGTGTTGTCCTTTGTATTATTTGTTGTTTTTGTGTTGTTTATACAGTAATGATGTCCTTTGATATTTGTTGTTGTGTGTGTGTTTTGTTGTGTGGTTAGGTAATGTTGGGAATTTGTGGGTGGTGTTATAATGTTTGTGTGTGGTGTGTAGTATACAGTTATTTTAAGTTTTGATATTTGTTTGTGTGTGTGGTCTATTTGTAATGTTGTCCTTTGATATTTGTTGTGTTTGACAGTATGTGGATTTTGTGTGTGTCTATAAGTAATGCTGTCCTTTGTGTTTGTGTTGTCTATACAGTAATTGTCCCTTTGATATTTGTGTGTGTGTGTCTATACAGTAATGGGGTTTTTGTTTTTTGTGGGTGTGTTTTTGTGGTGGGGTTTAATGTTGTTTGTGTGTGTGTGGTTTTTACAGTAATGTTGAAATGGATATTTGTTGTGGTGTGTTGAGTATGTTTTGAGTAAATGTTTGTCCTTTGGTATTGTTTGGTGTGTTTGTTTGTATAGTATACAGTTGTTGCTGTTGGGGGGGTTTGAATGTTGGGGGTGTTTGTGTCTAAACAGTAATGCTGTCCTGGGATATTTTTGTTGTTTTGTGTGATTATTTTGTAGTAAAATGGTTTTGATATTTGGGGTGATTGTTGTTTGTGTAATTACATGTAATGTTGTCCTTTGTTTGTTGTGTGGTGTTTACAGTAATGGTCCTTTGATTTTTTGTGTTTATACAGTAATGGGGGGTTTTGATATTTGTTTTGTGTGTCTATGTTGTGTTTTTTTGTTTGGGTGTGTGTGTTCTTACAGTAATGTGTTTTGATTTTTGTTTGTGTGGTGTTAGGGGCAGTTTGTGTTGTTTGATGTTTGTGGTTTGTTTGTGTGTGTGTTGGTATAAAGTTAATGTGTCCTTTGATATAAATTTGTGTTGTGTGTGTGTTATGGTGTGTTAATGTTGTCCTTTGGGGTTATTTGTGTGTGTTGTGGGTATACAGTAAATGCTGTTTTGATATTTTGTTGTGTGTGACGATGTCTATACAGTAATGCTGGGTTTGATGTTTTGGTTGTATGGTGTGTTATCAGTGTGTGCTTTATACTTTGGGGGGGTTTATTTGTTGTGTGGGTTGTTATACAGTAATGCTGTCCTTTGATATTTGTTGTGTGGTGTTCTATACAGTTTGTTGTCCTTTGTATTTTGTTGTGTGGTTATACAGTAATTGTCCTTTGATGGGGTGTTGTGTGTGTGTGTTATACAGTAATGGGTGGGGTTTGATATTTGTTGTGTGTGTGTGTTATACAGTAAATGCTGGGGTTTTGATTATTTGTTGTGTGGGTGTTTTTCAACAGTGTGTGCTGTCCTTTGATTAGGGTTGTGTGTGTGTGTGTGTACAGTAATGTTTGGTGTGGTTTTTTTGTTTGATATTTGTTGTTGTGTGTGGTTTGTTTTGTTGTGTTTTTGATTTTTGAAGGCTTTTTGTGTGGGGGTGTGTGTTACAGGGGTTATTTGATGTCCTTTGATATTTGTTTGTGTGTGTGGAAAACAGTAATTGTATTTTTGATATTTGTTGTGTTGTGTTATAAAGTTAATGTTGTGGGGTTTGTTGTGTGTTGTGTACTTTTTGGTAATGCTGTTTTTTGGGGGGTTGTGTGTGGGTGATTATGGTGAGTAATTTTGTTTTGATATTTTGTTGTGTGTGTGTCTATTTACAGTGTGTCCTTTGATATTTGTTGTGGGTGTGTGTTTTTTTGGTAATGTGTTTTGATTTTGTTGTGTGTGTGTTTTACAGATGATTGGTTGATGATTTTTGGGTTTGTTTAAGGGTGTTTGGGTTTGTGATATATGTTGTTTTTGGTCTATACAGTAATTTTTGTTGGTTTGTGGGGATTTTGTTGTGTGTGTGTTATTACAGTGATGTGTGTTTTGATATTTGTTGTGTGTGTGTGTCTGTTTTAAAAGTGTTTGATAAGTATTGGTGGGGGTTTAATCTGTTGATTTTGTTGTGTGTGTGTGTGTGGTTGGTTTTGTGTCCTTTGATATTTGTTTGTGTGTGTGTGGTATGTGGGTAATGTGTTTGGGATGTTGGGGTTGGGTGTGGTGTGTTATGTGGTTTTGTTGGTTTATGGGTGTGTTGTGTGTGTTTTGGGTAATGCTGTTGTGGGGTGTTTTGTTGTGTGTTGTATGTAAATTGTGTGTTTGTAGTGGTTGTTTGTGTTTTGTAGTTTTTGGGGTGTTGTGTGTGTTGTCTATGTAATGCTGTTTTGATATTTGTTGTGTTGTGTATGTATGCTGTTTTTTGTGGTTTGTTGTGTGTGGGTTTGTTTTTATGTGGTTTTTTTATTTTTTGTTGTGTGTGTTGTGTGTAATGACAGTAATGTGTGTTTGATATTTGTTGTGTGTGTTGGTTATGGGGGGGTAATGTTTGTCCTTTGATATTTGTTTGTGTGTGTTATGGAGTAATGGTGTTTTGATATTTGTTTGTGTGTGTGTCTATTGTGGTGGTGGTTGGGTGTATTTGTGTTTTTTGTTGTGTGTGTGTTATGGTGGGTAATTCTGTATTTTGTATTTGTTTGTGTGTTGTTATACAGTAATGTGTTTTGTAGTTTGTTGTGTGTTGTTGGTTTGTAATGTTGTCCTTTGATTTTGTTGTGTGTTTGTGTATTGGGGGGTGCTGTTGTTTTGATATTAGGGTTTGTGTGTTTTTATGGTTTTTTGCTGTTGGTTTTGGATATTTGTTGGTTGTTTGTGTTTTACAGTAATTGTGGTCCTTTGATATTTGTTTGTGTTGTGTCTATTTGTGTGGTGTGGTGGGGTTTGTTTTTTTTGGTTGTTTGTTTTGTGTCCTATTATTGCTGTCCTTTGATATTGGTTGTATTTGTGGGTGTGTACAGTAATGTTGGTTTTTTGATTTTTTTGTGGTTTTTTTGTTGGGGTGTTTTGGTGTGTGGTTTTGGTTTTGATGGTGGGGTTTTGTATGTGGGTTGTTTGTGTGTGTGTTTGTGTTGGTGAATTTAATATGTTTGTAGTTTTGTATGTTGTTGTGTGTTTCTATGTTTGTTGTTTTGGGTTAATTTGGTTTTGTCTATTTGTAATGTGTTGTGTTATTTTGGTGTGTGTGTTGTCTATTTGTAATGGTTTGTTTTTTGGTTGTGTTGTGTGGGATTTTGTTTTGGTGTCTATTTGTGTGTTTGTATTTGGTTGTGTTATTGTTGTTTTGTGTTTTTAATTTGTTTGGTTTGTTACAGTTTTTTGATGTTTGTTGTGTGTGTGTTTATACAGTAATGCTTTTTGATTTTTTTTTGTTGTTGTGTGTTTTACAGGGCTGTTTTTGATTTTTGTTTGTGTGTGGTAATGGGTTTTCGTTTCCTTGGTTTTTGGGGTGTGTGTGTTGGGGTGTGGGTTATTAATGCTGTCCTTTGGTATTTGGTGTTGTTGGGGTAAATGATTTGATTTTGTGGTGTGTGCCCCCTGGGGGGATAAAATGTCCTTTATTTTTTGTGGTGTGGGTTGTTGGTAATTGTCCTTTGATATTTGTTGTGTGTGTTGTGGGTCTATAGAGTAATGTTGTTTTGATATTTGTTTGTTGTGTGTGTCTATAAATTTTGTAATGCTGATCCTTTAATATTTGGTGGGGTGTGAGTGTTGTTGGTATACAGTAATGTGTTTGGTTAATTTGTTGTGGTGTGTGTGGTATACAGTTATGCTTTTTTTTGGTTTTTGTTGTGTGTGTAAGTGTATATGTAATGCTGTTGTTTGATTTTTGTGTTGTGTTATATTGTGGTTATACAGTGTGTTGGTTGTCCTTTGATATTTGTTTGTGGTGTGTGTCTATTGGTAATTGTGTTTGATGGGTGTTGTGTGTGTTGTTAATGGTTTGTTGTCCTTTGATATTTGTTGTGTGTGTGTCCTATACAGTAATGTTGTTGTGTTTGATTTTGTTGTGTTGTGTGTTATACAGTAATGTGTTTTGATATGTTTGTTGTGTGTGTGTGTAATTGTTTGGATGGTTTGTTGTGGTGTGTCTATAGGTTAATGTGTTTTGATATTGGTTGGGTGTGTGTGTTATACAGTAATTTGTCCTTTGATATTTTTTGTGTTGTGTGTTTTTGGGGTTTTGTGTGGTTTTTGGTTGTGTTGATTTTGTAATGTGTCCTTTGTATTTTTGTTGTGGTGGTAATGTGTGTTTATTTTGTTGGGGTGGTGTGGGTACAGTAATGTGTCCTTGGGGTATTTGTTTGGGTGGTGTTTTGGTTGATGGGGGGTTGGGTTGTGTGTGGTTGTGATACAGTAATGCTGTCCTTTGATATATTTGGTGTGTGTGTGTGTCTATACAGTTTGTGTTTTGATATTTTTGTTGTGGTTTATACAGTATGGCTTGTTTTGATATTTGTTGTGTGTGGGTGTTATGGTAAATGCTGGTTTGATAATTTGTTGTGGTGTGATGTTCTTTTGGTTATTTGTTGTGTGTGTGTTATGTTTGTGTCACTTTGATATTTGTTGTGTGTGTGTCTATTACATTTATGTGTTTTTGTTTTTGATTTGTGTGGGTGTTCTATACAGTAATGTGTGTTTGATATTGGTGTTGTTGATTTTTTTGTTGTGTGTTTTATGTAATGGTTTTTGTTTTTGTGTGTGTGTGTTCTATACAGTAATGGTATTTTTGATATTTGTTGTGTGTGTGTGTGGTGGGGGGTATACAGTAATGCTGTTTTTGTGTATTTGTTGTGTGTGTGTGTCTATACAGTTAATAAAAATATTTGTTGATGTGTTGTTGTGTGTGTAGGATTTTGTTATTTGTTGTTGGGTTGATTGTTTGTTGGTGTGTGTGATTATGTGTGTGGTGGGTAATGCTGGTGGTTTGATATTTGTTGTGTGTTGTGTTTATACAGTAATGCTGTTTGTTTTGGGTGGTGTGAATTTTTTGTGTGTGTGTGTTTCTATTTTGTAATGCTGTCCTTTTTGGTTTTGTTGGTGGTGTTTTTAATTTGTCCTTTGATATTTGTTTTGTGTGTGTCTATACAGTAATGCTGTTTTTTGATATTTGTTGTGTGTGTTGTTGTGAGTGTGGGTGTCTATACAGTAATGGGTTGTTTTTAGGATATTTGTTGTGTGTGTGTTTGTGTGTCTTATGGGGGCATGGTCCTTTGTTTTGTTGTGTGTGGGTGTACATGTGTTTACAGTGACCATTTGTTGGTGGTGGTCTATACAGATATGCTGGCCTTTGTTTTTGTGTGTGTGTCTATACAGTAATG